>CAWUFW010015542.1:0-356319 GCA_963921515.1 Calotriton arnoldi | reverse complement strand
GGGGTCGATTCCGATTCGGGCCGGAAAAAGCACCGACCGACTCGGATCCGGAAAAATACCGACCGACACGTACCAGTGGCGCCCGACACGCCAAGTACGATGCAAGCCGCGATAAATCCGACCGACACGTCAGGAAACCAAGCCGACCGACCGAGCCGCTCGGAAAATAGCAATCCGGCCGGAAAAACACGCGAATCCAACCGACCGACACGCACCCGGAACAAATCCGACCGAATCGTACCCGCCAACTCCAACCTGCAAAGTACGATGCAAGGCGCGAAAAACACGACCGAGTCGGACGGAGGACAAGCCGTACGACCGACACGCATACAAAACCGAGCCGAAGCAACACAATACACCGCGACCGACGCGTACGCAGCATACAAAACTGCACAAACACAGCGTGAACGAAACGGAAAACACCGTACGAGACCAATGCAGGGTCCGACTCGGTCACAAGAACGTTTCCAACATACACAAACAGCACAAAGGAAAAATCAACCAAAAAAAGGCCAAACAAGCAATTACCAAGCCAATAAATACTGGGGGGGGGTGGGGACAGAGAACAAAGACACACCCACAACTCCACCTATATAAAGGACACAAATCACTACCATGAGCCTTTGCAAATGCCATTCCACTGCCAGCACCCAAGAGAAAGCAACCACACACCCACAGCTCATCCCTCACACAAGCCACACACCATCAGCACACCAACAAATACCTACCTCACATACACCCAGCACAACACACACCCACACACCCTCACCTGCACACCAACACACACATCACCCACCATCACCACCCATCACCATGCCCCCCAAGAAGAATCCCAAGTTCCTAGATAGTGAATTGGAAGTCATGGTAGACGAGATCCTCAGGGTGGAGCCACAGCTGTTTGGCACTCTGGTCCAACAGACCCCCATGTCGCAGAAAACCAAGATGTGGGAGAGGATCATCAACAGGGTGAACGCCCAATCACCATGTCGGCGCACAAAGACGGACATCCAGAACAGGTGGTATGACGTGCGCAGGAGGGTCCGGGAGCTGCTCAAGAAAGACTACCACCTGAGCCAATACACCGGCAGTGGCCCTCCTGCCAAGCCAGTATACCTCAGGCCCTGGGAGGAGAAGGTGCGGGCCATCCTTCCGCCAGTGAGCGTATATGGACTAGAGGACATCCCAGAGCCTGGTGAGTACACAACAAATGTACACAATAAACTGCCACAAAACACACACATCACTGTCAAGGGAGAGTCAAACCATGCACTCATAGCAATTACACAGCAACTAGAACAGAATCATCCCAAAATGTGTATGTCAGTCAGATAAACACAACACATGCCATCAAAAAAGTCACATCCAACTGTGCCAACACATGTACAAACACAACCACAACTACAGCTAGGCAGTGGCACAAATAGAACTAACACACACATCCACACATGTAGCCACCACAACAACACCAACACACAGTGAAGACCACTCAAAGGAAGGAATTCTGTGTATGCTGGCCAAGTCAGTGTAGCCAATAGCATCATGGGAGTCGCAGTCACACATATTGCCCCCCCCACAACTGTCCCATCAACACCACCCTGAACCATGCTCACATCACAGGGAGTGGAGAAGGACTCACAAGATGGCTGACACTGGCTACTGCTGTGGGGAGCACAAGGCCCTGCTGCCAACTGTGCACCAACAAACAGCAGGACACCACTGACTGACATCCTGAGAGACAACTTACACTCCCTGCAATGCAAGCACGTTCCATGGTGGGATATCTGGCTGGCTGGCTGGGTGGGAAGGGGGACTTGCAGCACTGACCATAGTCACCAGCACCTCCCCTCACACCCCCCCAACACAAACTCCACAGTACCCACCTGGTAGAATGCAATGCCCTCCATCCTAACACAAGATCCCACAAAGCACCACCACCCTGGGTTATGTTGTGTGAAGCACAGGGACACTCTTGGGACTCTTAGCCAAACAACTGCCAGGACAACACTCCCAGCCATCCTGTCAGCACAGCCAGCCCACCCCACAGGGAAGCAGAGTCAAAAGGAAGGAAGCATGGGCATGCTGGGAAGGGGGTGGAGGCAATAGCATGATGGGAGTCGTAGTCACAGACATTGCTCAGCCTCACAACTGGCCCATCAACACCACCCTGAACCATGCTCACATCACAGGGAGTGGAGAAGGACTCACAAGATGGCTGACACTGGCTACTGCTGTGGGGAGCACAAGGCCCTGCTGCCAACTGTGCACCAACAAACAGCAGGACACCACTGACTGACATCCTGAGAGACAACTTACACTCCCTGCAATGCAAGCACGTTCCATGGTGGGATATCCGGCTGGCTGGGTGGGAAGGGGGACTTGCAGCACTGACCATAGTCACCAGCACCTCCCCTCACACCCCCCCCAACACAAACTCCACAGTACCCACCTGGTAGAATGCAATGCCCTCCATCCTAACACAAGATCCCACAAAGCACCACCACCCTGGGTTATGTTGTGTGAAGCACAGGGACACTCTTGGGACTCTTAGCCAAACAACTGCCAGGACAACACTCCCAGCCATCCTGTCAGCACAGCCAGCCCACCCCACAGGGAAGCAGAGTCAAAAGGAAGGAAGCATGGGCATGCTGGGAAGGGGGTGGAGGCAATAGCATGATGGGAGTGGTAGTCACAGACATTGCTCAGCCTCACAACTGTCCCATCAACACCACCCTGAACCATGCTCACATCACAGGGAGTGGAGAAGGACTCACAAGATGGCTGACACTGGCTACTGCTGTGGGGAGCACAAGGCCCTGCTGCCAACTGTGCACCAACAAACAGCAGGACACCTCTGACTGACATCCTGAGAGACAACTTACACTCCCTGCAATGCAAGCACGTTCCATGGTGGGATAACTGACTGGGTGGGTGGGTGGGTGGGAAGGAGGTCTGGCTGTCAACCAAACACAATCAATGCAGACCATGTTCACACCCCAGAGAATACATAGAAATGCCCAAATAATGCAGGACAATGTGCCACACCAATATCAACCCCTGACTGTGACGACTTAGGACAATACAATGTACAGGCCCGCACCCCGAGGCACAGTCACAACTGTCAGGTGTGTCAACCACTGATGCCTGCAGAAACATGACATACATTGTTTGTGTCTCCCAAAAACAGGTGATGATAGGGACACAGCAGCAGACGCTGAGGAGTCCCAGTCCCAGGCTCAAGAGGATGCCGAGCTCACTGGCGTCGTACAGCCTCTGTCCTCCTCGGACGATGAAGAACAACCTGGCACATCCGGTGCAAGTCAACATGCTGCACCAGCAGGACCACCAGCTGCAGCACCAGCAGGTCCACCAGCTGCACCCCCTGCACCCACCCCTCCAACGACTGTCACCACGAATACCATCCCTGCCGACATGGACAGAATAAGGAACAACACCAGCGCAGTGACCCTGGACCAACCTGGGGCCATGGACACCACCACCACCACCAACCCCGAGGTGGACCAGGGTTATCTGTGCGTGCAACTGCACACACTGCACATGTCAGCAGGGGTGGTGGGAGGGGTGGGAGACAGAGGTCGCTGCTTGCAGACGTTGCTGGTGTGCATGAAGACCCACAACTGGTACGCATAGCTGATGCGTACCAGTCCAGCACCGGAGAGCTCAGCCAGGTAGTGGGGCTCCTCAGAGACATCAAACAGCAGCAGGCTGCCCATCATGCCCGCTTGGACTCCCACATGTCCCATGTGGAGTCACACATGTCACGTGTGGACTCCCACATGTCACGTGTGGACTCCCACATGACCCGCGTGGAGTCCAAGTGGGATGTACTACATGAGATGACGGCGGTGCACAGGGACATTTTACAATGCCTCCGCCAGATGAACAGCAACCAGTCCACACCTCCCTGTGTGCCAACAACATCTGGTACCGAACAAACTGCAACTGCCACAGGGAGGGAGGAGGACTCTGGCGGAGAGTCCCCTGCACCGCAGCAGCCTGCACTTGAGGGCCCCCCCCAAGAAGAGGGGTCGTCCGAGGAGGGGAAAGTGAGAGGCTGATGGCCAAGCGCAACTCCCAGGAAGCCTGAACCTGTTCTGGATTTTCGCCTTTGTGCACAGACTGTTCACCCTGTTGATGGCAACACTACTCCCACACATTGCATGGGGAGTACAAGTTGGAACAATGTGTCAGACAACTGTGGCCCCGATACTGGGGATCCTGTCTACCTGGACTTTCTATTCATCTAGGAACTTGGGATTGCAAGATTCATGTACAGCACAATCCATCCTATGCACTATTATCACAGATGTATCACAATAAACACAATAATACACCATACTTGCCTCTGTCGTGATTCCAACGTGGGTGCTGTTATGGGGATGATGAACAACAAAATTACACTGTGTATGCGAACTGCAACAGCAAGGACAACACAGGCATGTGAGTACAGGCAACGTGACACATATGAGGGAGACACACCACCAGGGCTACACAACACATACACACCTAGGCCATCTGACTCATTGCCTACACTGATGTTGCCAGGGAAGACGGTGCAATGCACAGACACCACACCCATTCCCAGTTGTAGTCAAGTAGCCCACAGGTGCAGTAAGCAAATGGCAGTCAAATGTGTGACCACAGACAACGCACATCACTAAGTGAAGCACAGGTTTATTACACAGTAGCAACATGCCGTAACCACTACAGATGCAAGGTAACCCCACCTGGTAGCGGGCACACAGTCAACAACTGTAGACAGAAGGAAGTCCATGGGTGTGGCGCACATCACCTGTAGGGACACAACAGCTACCAGCCTGGATGTGCAATCACGTTGTCGGTGGACACAGTTGACCAAACGAATCTGAAAGTACCCTGTGAAGGACAGAAATGACACACAGTCAAAAGCAATGGAGTACAGGACAGAACAGCAAAACTCATGCACAATACATGTTACAAGATACCCACCCAGAACCAAGTTAGCATGTCAACACTGTTGGGGAGTACAGCCCACCTGTAAGCACACATCGCAACACACATCCAGTCAAGTAGCCCATGGACACACTCCAACAGCACCAGAGCACCACCCACACATCATGCCAACTCACATCATTGACATGACACCTCAGGATACTCACATTCAGCTAAAGAAGTTGGTGATGAGCTGTGTGCGGACATCACCATCACCATCATCATCATCATCGTCACTGGCATCGTGTTCCAGGCCAGGATCCTCCACAGGTGGCGGATGTTGGTCATCGTCATCCTGGATGAGAGGCAACTCCTTCCGCACTGCCAGGTTGTGGAGCATGCAGCAGACGATGATAATCTTGCACACTTTCGCAGGGGCATATGGGAGGGACCCTCCGGTCTTGTCCAGGCAGCGGAAGCGGCTCTTCAGGAGACCAAAGGTCCGCTCAATCACTCTCCTGGTCCGACCATGTGCCTCATTGTAGCGCATCTGGGCAGGTGTCACAGGGTTCCTGAGGGGTGTCAGCAACCACGGCATGTTGGGGTATCCCGAGTCACCTACGGACAGACAAGTGCACATCAGCTGACTTGGAAAAGTGGGCGGAATACTACAGATCAGATCACACACAATGGCACAAAGTCAGTACACACCGACAAGCCAGGCACGCTGGTTCTGCATCTGTGCCATCAACCTGGGGATGCGACTACTCCTCATCACAAAGGCATCGTGTGCTGAACCAGGGAAACGGGCACACACGTGTGTGATGGTCATGTCTGCAAGACACACCACCAGTGCATTGACCGAGTGGTAGTGCTTGCGGTTCCTGTAGGCCTGCTCCTGGGCCTGTGGTGGTACCAAAGCCACATGTGTCCCATCAATGGAGCCAATGACATGCGGCATCCTCCCCAGGGCATAAAAGTCACTCTTCACGTCAGTGAGTCGTCGCAGTCTAGGGAAATAGATGTACCGGTTCAGGAAGAGCAACATTGCCGCCAAGAAATCGCGGAGCACACGGCTGAACATGGTCTGTGACATCCCACCAGCAGACGCCACAGTATGTTGGAAGGTACCGGTGGCAAAGAAGTGTAGGGCTGCCATCACCTTCACCTTGGGGGTCAGCGCTGTAGGATACGGCCGGCCAGGCTGCAAATGTGGGGACAACTGCACTGCCAAATCCTCAATCAGCTGCCTGGTGAAGCGGTACCGTCGGATGCTGTCCCGTTCCACCATCGTTGCCAGGTCTGGGAATGGCCGATGGACAGCAGGAGCCCTGCAGTGCAGAGGAGAAGTAAGCAAGATCGTCAGTCACCCCACATATGCGGCATTGAACACACTCAAGATCCCAACATACATCATCATGAGGCACAACTACATGAAGTGTGCAGTACCGGAACGACATGTATGGTACATACATGGCCAACATCTGTCAACACGGTCCTACAGGTGGCATCAATTTGTCCCAGGTTGGCCCATTGGATATCATGATGCTGTGTCACAGTCACCCCCCAGTGACATGTGAGGACAGATGTGCCCCAGGCACCACAGCTCAACGACAGGCACATTCCCAGGGACCCTGTAATGCCACATGGACACTGGCATCACCTGGAGTATCATGTGTACACCACAACAAAACAAACATGACCCCCACAGGTAGTGGCCACACTTGCCATGGCAGGAGAGCCATGGACGTCTGTGACACACACGCACAACATCAGAGTCCATGCACACACAACGTGGATGTGGAGACTGTCTCCCATTGTGCACATGAAATCAGAGACATTGTAAACACTACATGCACAAAGACTGTGGAGGGCCATCACTATTGTGCCACTGGGACACCCTGGCTCAAACATACCGTCCCACATGGGACTCACGGGGTATGTGACATGACATACACAAACACCACTGTGAAATGTGACCATGGCACATGCACAGATATGAACAGTTGCACATCACAGTGGTCACGTACACGTAACACCCAGGATCCTGTCCCCATTAACACGTGCACAGCCTGGGGGTGGCTGCCCACAGGTGACACCCACAGGACAATATGTACACCAACATACACACAATAGGAAATGCAGCCTTACATGCCTTATGATAAGGTTTGGACAGGCTGTCGTGATGTAGGTGTGCCCCTCACTCCCTGGGAGCTATCTGTGGCTGGCATATGTCCATCTGAGACAGGCATGCTGACATATGCCAGTCACATGTACAGTGATGCGTTGAACAGCAATGGACCGATCGGTGCCTCCGGCCGGCCCATTGCTTTCAATGTGTGCGGGTACGCGTTGTACCCCTGTGCGCGTTGTACTGCAATGGACCGATCGGTGCCTCCGGCCGGCCCATTGCATTCAATGTGTGCGGGTACGCGTTGTACCCCTGTGCGCGTTGTACTGCAATGGACCGATCGGTGCCTCCGGCCGGCCCATTGCATTCAATGTGTGCGGGTACGCGTTGTACCCCTGTGCGCGTTGTACTGCAATGGACCGATCGGTGCCTCCGGCCGGCCCATTGCATTCAATGTGTGCGGGTACGCGTTGTACCCCTGTGCGCGTTGAACAGCAATGGACCGATCGGTGCCTCCGGCCGGCCCATTGCATTCAATGTGTGCGGGTACGCGTTGTACCCCTGTGCGCGTTGTACTGCAATGGACCGATCGGTGCCTCCGGCCGGCCCATTGCATTCAATGTGTGCGGGTACGCGTTGTACCCCTGTGCGCGTTGTACTGCAATGGACCGATCGGTGCCTCCGGCCGGCCCATTGCATTCAATGTGTGCGGGTACGCGTTGTACCCCTGTGCGCGTTGTACTGCAATGGACCGATCGGTGCCTCCGGCCGGCCCATTGCATTCAATGTGTGCGGGTACGCGTTGTACCCCTGTGCGCGTTGTACTGCAATGGACCGATCGGTGCCTCCGGCCGGCCCATTGCATTCAATGTGTGCGGGTACGCGTTGTACCCCTGTGCGCGTTGTACCTCAATGGACCGATCGGTGCGCACCCATTGACAATGGGCTTGCCTGGCAACGGACGCGTTTTCGAATATTCGAACGAGTCGGTTGCTGGAAAATCAGTTGGTCACCCACAACAATGTTGCAAAATCATGTATGTCATGAAGTTGAAATTTTGAAGGATGCTGTGGGCGTGTTTTGGTGCTGCTATTCCATGGATTGGCCAGATTCAGAAGATGCAAACGACTTGGACCTATCACTTTGGACACAAGGGACAGTATCTGCCTCTCCAGCACATATATATTGCTGCATGTTCCCCTGAGAGCCCACTTGCCTGCACTACATGCTCCAGGACGACATCTGCCACTGCACTGCTGCTGTCTCTGCCCCTCTGGACCCTGCAATGGCACGTACTGTGGAGAGAGCCCCAGCCTTCAGCCTTGAAGAGAACCAGGCCCTGCTGGACAGCCTACTTCCACAGTACAGCAAGCTGTATGGGACACCAGGGGAGCAGGTGAGTGTTCTGTGCACTGCCTTTCTGAATGTGCATTTTGTCTGACTAGCAAGGCTGAGAGTCAGCACACCACTGGCTAGCAGGCTCACTGAGTAGTTGTCACCCCCCATAGTGTGTAGTGACTTGCACTGGACAGGTATGGTGCAGTGACAGTGCTTCTGAACAGGGTTTTACTCCCCATGCTATGATACCATGTAGTGACTTCTGGAAAACTGTCCATGGGCAGCCGTGCACTGCCTGGGTACACCATGTGCCCCTGTGATTGCGACATGTATATGCAACTGTGTCATGCACGGATATGTTGCATGTGTAGTAATGGCCTTATCACTTTGTCATCCTGACAGGCTTCTGCCCATCGGAAGCATGAGATCTGGAAGGACATCGTCCGGGCTGTCCGGTCCGTGGGGGTCTACAAGCGCCGGATCCGCAACTGCCAAAAGAGGTGGCAGGACCTTCGGGGCTGGACCCGGAGGATTGCACGGGTCCAGCTGAAGCTGTCGCCTCCTCGCAGGAGGGGCGGAACACGGACCCTGACCCCCCACATGCTCAGGATCCTGGCGGTGGTCTTTCCAGACCTGGATGGGCAGCTGAAGGCCAGAGAGCAGCAAGGAGGGGGTGAGTCAAAGACTGCACTGTGTACTCTGTCTAACATGTTATGTGCCCTCCTCGGGCCAGGTTGAACTGCCACAGTACAGCAGTCATGTTGTCCAGGAGCCATGTCCCTCTATTGTGCACTGCCCACTCCTCATCTGATACCCAGGTGTGGCCCTTACATGCAGGGAATTCTGTCACTTAGGACTGTGTCCTTGCAGTTTGCTTGACTCAAGGTGGGAGACAGCATCTGTTTCCCTGACTCTGTGGTGGGCATCATGGGTGGGTCCATTGCTTACACAATGCCTGTATTCTGACATGTATTCAGCGTGTTACTTTGATCTGTGGTCCAATTGCTGAGCTGATCCACCACATGTGGCTGGGGTACCTGGCACACACCCATGCTGCGGGTGGGAACAATGTTTGGGCCCCAGGAGTATGTATATGACGTGTGTCACACATACTTAGCCAGCTGCCTACAGTCCAGGGCTCATCCCTCATTCATGTGGGGCTGGACAGTCATGCCTACTCCAGGCCATACAATACACTCTGTACTCCCACTCCCGTGTATCAGAGGACACATTGTGCACAGTGATTTGACCCCTCAGGTGTCTGCCTCTGTGTCAGTGTGCTGTGGATTAGTCGCCAGGACTGCTGTGGAGTTTCTTGGTAGGGGCTCAGCATGCCACTGGAGATGTGACCATAGGAGACGATACTTGTGTGACACATAGGTGTCTGATCAGCTGCCCATGCAGACTGGGGCATGTAAATGTGAAGTTCAGGCAGCTGTTCCCCATGCACAGCAGAGTGTGAGGGGCTCAGGTTCAGAGGGTAGTGTCACAGGTCTCCCATATGTCCAATAGGTATGACCTGGACAGATGAGGGTTAAGAGGATGTGTTGTGGGGGGATGTACATGTGCACTTGTGCAGCTCCAGGACTTGCATTCCCCATGACCTACTATTGTGACACAGTGCAGAGTGTTGTTGTCTGGCTGCAAAGTCATACATCACTGAGCCAGTGATGTATGACTTTGCAGTCATGCCTCCGCCATGGCATGTGTCTACTGATTGGTGATCCTGCAGGGGAGTGACATGTGCTACATGCACACCATAGTGGCGCTGGCTATCAGGACATGGGTGCATCATGGTGTCTGTCGCTGGTATGCATCACATGCATTTCCTATTTGACTCTGGGCATCCCTTACATCCGTAAACCTGTACTGACTCAGTGGCAAGAGCTGTGATGTGTCCACACCGTGTCCTCTGCACTGTCCAACTACTGTGTACTTGGTGCATGTGTCAACACTGGGGTGTTGCAATCCAACAGACACCAGACAGATGGGTGCAAGGCCATGTGGGATGTGAGTGCCATGCTTGGCATCAGACTGACAATTGACTTCTCCTGTTCAATTAGGGCACTTTTAGCAATGTACAACTAATGATGCCAGGGCTTGCTCTGTAATGTGCTGTGCTCACAGTGGTGTGTGCGTTTGGTGCAGGTGACTGATGTCTGTCTGTTTCCCCATTGTTTGCAGATACATCCACGGCCACGGAAGGGGACAGCTCCACGGACCAGGAGGAGCCGGAGAGCCAGACTGGGTCAGCAGCCGAGGAGTGGTCGGAGGGACCCAGTGGCACGGAGGGCGAGGGGAGCCACACCGAGGAGTCCTCAGCAGCATCCACCTCAGCTGAGGACCAGAGCAACTCGGAGGATGACTCCCTTGTGGAGGCGGGTGTCAGCAGCCACCACACCCCAGCTAGTGTTGCTGTCCCCGCCACCACCAGCACCACCACCGCCCTCCCATCGGCTCCCATTCCCCAGGTCCGTGGAGGCTCCCATGTCCGGGAGCGTGTCTCCTTTGGGCCAGGCACCGCACCCCCTGCCCCTGTGTCCCCTGCTGCCCTGAGTGAGGAGTCTGTGTACCTCCTTCGCCAGCTCCATGTAGGGCAGACAGCCATGCTGAGTGTCCTCCATGCGCACACCGCGCTGTTGACTCAGCTGGTGTCGTTCATGGAGGGCATCTCATCGGGCATGTCTGACCTACAGAGGGGCAATAGGTCCATGGACTCCTCCCTGACGGCAGCAGTGTCCCTCCTCAAACGGTCCCTCACCCCTCCTGCCTCTGCTCCATCCACACTCCCCAGCACCTTACCCATCCCAGGCACACACACACTGGCACAGGCACACACCAGCACACACACATCCAGCACACTGACACACACGCCAATGACAAAACGCACACGCACGCACATTCAGGGGACTGAAGCCAGACTCACAGGGGATGGGGCCCTGGAACACACACACGCATCCACATGCACTGCGCAGTCCTCAGTTCCCTCTCCCTCCAAAGCACCCTCCCTTGCCTCACCTGCAACCCCAAAGTCACAGCAGCTCTTCCTCTGTGACCTCGGCCTCTTCCCCACCGATGAAGCTGCTCCAGCATCCCGGGGGAAGAGGAAGCCCACCCACACGGAGCAGAGTGCCCCTCGCCCCCGGACACCCTCCCCCAGGCGCAGACGGACTGAGGCCCCCACCCGCAAGTCCCCCCGGAGTGCTAAGAGCAAGACCCCGCCACCACCCTGCAGCTCAGGCACAAGGTCTCCGTCCTCCATCCCTCAGGCCCCCACTGCACAGGTGCCCCCACCACACCCTGCCCCAGGTTCCCCCACCCACAGATATACCATCCCCAAGATGCTCCGGCCTTCTCCCCCTGCCACTTGCTCTCCCAGCACCACACCCCCCGCTGCGCTTGTCTGTGCCACTGATGTGGTGAGGGTGTCCCCCCCTCTGTCCAACCCACCTTGCCTGTTCCCCATTCTCCTCCCCTGGAGGTAGGCACTGCAGTGGAGTCCACTACCGCCCTGTCTGACTTGGGCACTGCAGTGGCGGACCTGTCCACCCCATCTGCAGGGTCCACTGCAGTTGTGCCGGCACCCACGACATCTGTGTCATGCCCCCCAGTTGTGCCGGCACACACCATGTCAGACACCTCCACTGCAGTTGTCAGTGGCTCTCCTGCACCCACCACCCCTTCCCTGACTCCCCTGGTGAGCCCTGATCCTGTCCCTGCGGTGCCTGGCCTGCCCCCCGGTTGCCCCTCCTAGTGGATTGTCCCTGGTATTGTGCAGGCATGCGTAGGGTGACATCTGCCAGTGTCACCCTGTTTGAACTTTGACAATGGACTGGCCATTGGCCTTTGCTCTTTTTTCAGGACTTCGTTTGGCCTCAACACATATGCTGAATAAAGCAACTTTCTTTTCTCTAGTGCTCATGCTTCAGATGTACATGTTGTTGGTGCAGCTAACCATGCCCTTGCTGCAGTGATGGTGATATCTGGTCTCATGATTATGAAGTGTTACTGTGCAGGAACCCATGTGGTCCAGGGGGAATGTGTCCTATCATGTGGTGTATCCATGTCATCAATAGCAGCATCTGAGGGTGTCATGTGTTCAGTATTTGGCAATGGGTTTCCTACTTACATTGGCAATTTCATATCTGTGGCTTCCACCCCTGCACATCTGTTGTGCCTGCCATCGTTGCATTTGTCTACTTCCCTGACCGTGTTGCCATCTCCAGTGGACATGCAGGTTTGGGCATCAATGGGGAGGGACTCATCCGTGTAGTCAGTGCAACATTGCTATACAAGTGTGTTGGATCTGTGCTGATGATTCCGTTGGCACATCCATGACCAGGCTGATGTGATGGGAGCCCTCATTTGGTGCTAATTGTTGATTGTGTGACCAAGTGCTCAGCTGACATGATGGGGCCCTACTGAGGCAACATATGGCACAGCTTTCCTCACACAGGAGTGGAGTCCCCTCATGGCAGTGTGTACACGTGTGACATTGCCTGCGCCCAAGGTGTGTGTTGTATGTGCATGTCTGTGTGTTCACTTCCATTCATCTGCGCATGCTGTGATCCCTAGTGTTGTACCTGTTTGTGATGCTTGCTGACTTGAGCTATGTTCCCCCAAAGTCTTCTCCCTGTGTTCTCTGTGATGTGGGTGCATGGCACATTACTGGTCATCAGGGTGTCACCCATAGGTGTGTTTGCTGTCAGGGCAGAGTTTGTGTGCTGACGCAGATGGGTCACAGTCAGGTTTCCCTTTGGCACTTGTTGTTTGCCCCTGTCATGTGATTTCCAGTTTGTGTTATCTTTCAGTGATTGTGACACGTTGTGTGTGTGACTGCTGGCACTCCTTAGGGTCCGGGCTGCAATGTTGGTTGTTGTCTATGTGTGTTCTTTGTGGGTGACCTTGGCTTCTTCATTGGTGTGTGACTGTGGCTGGGATCCCATTGGTCGGTGTGGTATTGCCGTCATGTCCATGTACAGAGTAGTGTGCAGTGTGTCAGACATTCAGGAGTCTTGTTGAGTGTCCATGTGTGATGTGTTTCTACACCTTGGTTCCCACCCACCACCCTGGAATAGTCATGGGTGCATGTGCAATGTCACCAGTGCATGTGTACTTCACTGCTGCACATTGTTGGAGGTCGAGGGGTGTGGTGTTGAGTGTGTGCAGATGAGAGTTGTTGCCCGGCTAGTCCCCTGCCTCCATGTTGGCCTTGGCTTACTGGCCATGCTGATTGATTTGTGCTTGTGTAGGTGTGATGGTAGTTAGTTGCTCAGGACACCTGACTGTGGTTCACAGTGTGAACGACATTTAGCTTTGTCATCACAGTGGTATTTTTCTTCAGCCCAGGGTCACCACATTGTGGGGGCCCTGGGGGTGGTGCTGTGGTGTGTCTGTGACTTGCTGTGTCAGTTGTTGTTCCTACGTGCCTGTGTGACATGTGTGTTTTGTGCTCCCTCTCACCTGTCAATGCCTGCTTGCCCACATAGGGGATTTGGATCCATGAGTTAGCTTAGTGTGGCAGTGTATGCACATCTGTATGATTGGTATTCAGCTCTCCTCATGTGTTGTGTTGTTGCCTGGGGACACTGGCACCCCCACCCCTCACCTGCTGTGTATGATGACAGTGTTGGTCTGCCTGTTTGTGTTTGTGCATCTGCACCACTGCATTGGCATATCTTGGGTGTGCCATTGGCTGTATGTTGTTTGGTGTGTTTCCCCTGCTGTCCCTGGGACTCCTAGGTCATCGGTCAGCACAGTGATCATGGTTTGTGTGTCCCATTGCTGCCATGGTATGGTATCTGTTCACCTCACATCTGCTGTCTCCACAGGGTATCTGCATTTGTGTGCCCATTGGTGCAGATATGTGGTTCTGCATTCTGATGGTCACTTCTGTCATTGTGTCATTGATGACTGTTGACGGTCTCAGCCCCCATGGGTGTTGTTTGTCTGCACATGGCCAAAGGAATGTTTCATTTGCACTGCAGTATTTGGCTCCCCCAATTTATGTTGCAATGGGACACATACACTACTTTGCCACAGATGAGTTTTTGGTTCTGTGACCAGGAATGATCCATGCAGTTTGGCAGTTGCAGCTCTTTCTTTGTTAACAATTACCTTTTGGTCACTGTGATGATGAGGGTGTAGACCCCATTGCCACAATGGTCAAAATGTGCTTCAGCTATGGACCCCACACTTACCTTTTGGTCACTGTGATGATGGGGGTTTAGACCCCATTGCCACAATGGTCAAAATGTGCTTCAGCTATGGACCCCACACTTACCTTTTGGTCACTGTGATGATGGGGGTTTAGACCCCATTGCCACAATGGTCAAAATGTGCTTCAGCTATGGACCCCACACTTGCCTTTTGGTCACTGTGATGATGGGGGTTTAGACCCCATTGCCACAATGGTCAAAATGTGCTTCAGCTATGGACCCCACACTTGCCTTTTGGTCACTGTGATGATGGGGGTTTAGACCCCATTGCCACAATGGTCAAAATGTGCTTCAGCTATGGACCCCACACTTGCCTTTTGGTCACTGTGATGATGGGGGTTTAGGCCCCATTGCCACAATGGTCATGGGCTGCTTGCATTGTGGGTGCCACACACATATATGTGTGGCACATGTGCTAGGGGGTCACATTGTATGTTCAATGTCATGTTCGGTGTTGTAGGCATTTGACACAGCCTGCTCACACGCTTGTCATGGTGGTGGGGGGATGTCTTAATCTTGCATTCCCTAGGTTGTGGTGTGCTTGTTGTGTCATGCATTGTCCATCCTATGAGTGGGGGTGGTAGTAGTGGTAGGCATCCAGCCCCCTGGCTAAGGGTGGTAGTAGTGGTAGGCTTCCTGCCCCCTGGCTAAGGGTGGTAGTAGTGGTGGGCATCCTGCCCCCCTGGGTGAGGGTGGTAGTAGTGGTAGGCATCCTGCCCCCTGGCTAAGGGTGGTAGTAGTGGTAGGCATCCAGCCCCCTGGCTAAGGGTGGTAGTAGTGGTGGGCATCCTGCCCCCTGGCTAAGGGTGGTAGTAGTGGTGGGCATCCTGCCCCCCTGGGTGAGGGTGGTAGTAGTGGTGGGCATCCTGCCCCCTGGCTAAGGGTGGTAGTAGTGGTAGGCATCCAGCCCCCTGGCTAAGGGTGGTAGTAGTGGTGGGCATCCTGCCCCCCTGGGTGAGGGTGGTAGTAGTGGTGGGCATCCTGCCCCCCTGGCTAAGGGTGGTAGTAGTGGTGGGCATCCTGCCCCCCTGGGTGAGGGTGGTAGTAGTGGTGGGCATCCTGCCCCCCTGGGTGAGGGTGGTAGTAGTGGTGGGCATCCTGCCCCCTGGCTAAGGGTGGTAGTAGTGGTGGGCATCCTGCCCCCCTGGGTGAGGGTGGTAGTAGTGGTGGGCATCCTGCCCCCCTGGGTGAGGGTGGTAGTAGTGGTGGGCATCCTGCCCCCTGGCTAAGGGTGGTAGTAGTGGTGGGCATCCTGCCCCCCTGGGTGAGGGTGGTAGTAGTGGTGGGCATCCTGCCCCCTGGCTAAGGGTGGTAGTAGTGGTAGGCATCCAGCCCCCTGGCTAAGGGTGGTAGTAGTGGTAGGCTTCCTGCCCCCTGGCTAAGGGTGGTAGTAGTGGTGGGCATCCTGCCCCCCTGGGTGAGGGTGGTAGTAGTGGTAGGCATCCTGCCCCCTGGCTAAGGGTGGTAGTAGTGGTAGGCATCCAGCCCCCTGGCTAAGGGTGGTAGTAGTGGTGGGCATCCTGCCCCCTGGCTAAGGGTGGTAGTAGTGGTGGGCATCCTGCCCCCCTGGGTGAGGGTGGTAGTAGTGGTGGGCATCCTGCCCCCTGGCTAAGGGTGGTAGTAGTGGTAGGCATCCAGCCCCCCTGGCTAAGGGTGGTAGTAGTGGTGGGCATCCTGCCCCCTGGGTGAGGGTGGTAGTAGTGGTGGGCATCCTGCCCCCTGGCTAAGGGTGGTAGTAGTGGTGGGCATCCTGCCCCCCTGGGTGAGGGTGGTAGTAGTGGTGGGCATCCTGCCCCCCTGGGTGAGGGTGGTAGTAGTGGTGGGCATCCTGCCCCCCTGGCTAAGGGTGGTAGTAGTGGTGGGCATCCTGCCCCCCTGGGTGAGGGTGGTAGTAGTGGTGGGCATCCTGCCCCCCTGGGTGAGGGTGGTAGTAGTGGTGGGCATCCTGCCCCCCTGGCTAAGGGTGGTAGTAGTGGTGGGCATCCTGCCCCCCTGGGTGAGGGTGGTAGTAGTGGTGGGCATCCTGCCCCCTGGCTAAGGGTGGTAGTAGTGGTAGGCATCCAGCCCCCTGGCTAAGGGTGGTAGTAGTGGTGGGCATCCTGCCCCCCTGGGTGAGGGTGGTAGTAGTGGTGGGCATCCTGCCCCCTGGCTAAGGGTGGTAGTAGTGGTAGGGCATCCAGCCCCCTGGCTAAGGGTGGTAGTAGTGGTGGGCATCCTGCCCCCCTGGGTGAGGGTGGTAGTAGTGGTGGGCATCCTGCCCCCTGGCTAAGGGTGGTAGTAGTGGTGGGCATCCTGCCCCCTGGGTGAGGGTGGTAGTAGTGGTGGGCATCCTGCCCCCCTGGGTGAGGGTGGTAGTAGTGGTGGGCATCCTGCCCCCTGGCTAAGGGTGGTAGTAGTGGTGGGCATCCTGCCCCCCTGGGTGAGGGTGGTAGTAGTGGTGGGCATCCTGCCCCCTGGGTGAGGGTGGTAGTAGTGGTGGGCATCCTGCCCCCTGGCTAAGGGTGGTAGTAGTGGTAGGCATCCAGCCCCCTGGCTAAGGGTGGTAGTAGTGGTGGGCATCCTGCCCCCCTGGGTGAGGGTGGTAGTAGTGGTGGGCATCCTGCCCCCTGGCTAAGGGTGGTAGTGGTGGTGGGCATTTGGCACCCCCTGGCTAAGGGTGGTTGTGGTGGTTGGCATCCAGCCCCCTGGGTTGGGGTGGTGGCGCGCATTCAGGCCCCTGTGTGCATATGTGGCATTGGTGATGGGCATCCCGCCCCTATGGTGCTGCTGTTGCAAGTATATTCAGATTCCCCGTGTATGTGTGTGATGTGTCGTGTACGTGTTGTATGTGTTTTGTGGTTGGTGTCTGACTTACCTTCTGCGCCGTACGCGTCCGTGCCTGTTCCGGTAGTAGATGTAGAATATTGGTATGATCGGGACGAAGGGATTCATGGTTGGTTCGTGTCGTTCGTCCTTCTCGTTGCTTCGCGTCGTCCTCGTCGCTTGGCTTCGTCCTCGTCGCTTCGCTTCGTCCTCGTCGCTTCGCGTCGTCCTCGTCTGTGCTGTGTCTCGCCTCGTAGCCGTGGATCGTGTTGTGGCGCGATTCGGAGCTTATGTGCGCCTCTCCCGGATGCTTTGACGTGCCGTGCGTAGCGACGGGTTCGGCGCGTACGGAAAGCGCATCGTACTTGTCCGGCCGGACGGGGCTGCATTTTCCCTTCCGTGCGACTCGATTCGGCGTTTCCGGATTCGCCTCGGTCGGAGAACAGGACCTGGTTTGGGTGAGTACGGCTCGGCCGGAATTTTTGCTGTTGTGCGCATCGTACTTGCTCGTTCGGTGTGCTGTACGGATCGGTCGGGAAACTGGCTTTCGCATGGCTTTTTTCCCGACCGAATAGTATTGGGTGCGCCTCCGACCGAGATCGGAATCGGCCCCAGAGTATGGAGGGAGACATGACGTTAAACCCAGCCGATGATTAACTCGTTAACCGGCAGCGGGGATGGGTGGAGAATTAAACAGGCAGCCTGTTTTTGTGGTGGGAGGGAGGGCCCCCTATGGGGAGATGGAGTTTTGAAGATGAAAGCACAGCGCTCATGAAATGGGTGCCACACTGAATAGTTTAAAGTGATAAAAAAATATGAAGTTGGGCAAGCCGCACCGTGCAAAACGAAAAGAAAATGAAGTGCTGCCGAAGAATACCCCCTTTCTCTCGTGCGCCGTGGAGAGCCCCTGCTCCGAAGCATGTTGTGCATGTCGGCGCAGTAAACAAACAAGCGCAGCCAAAGCGGACAGCCAGCGGGGATGGGTGGAGAATTAAACAGGCAGCCTGTTTTTTGTGGTGGGAGGGAGGGCCCCCTACGGGGAGATGGAGTTTTGAAGATGAAAGCACAGCGCTCATGAAATGGGCGCCGCGCTGAATAGTTCAAAGTGATAATAAAAAATGAAGTTGGGCAAGCCGCACCGTGCAAAAAGAAAAGAAAATGAAGTGCTGCCGAAAAATACCCCCTTTCTGTCGTGCGCCGTGGAGAGCACCTGCTCCGAAGCATGTCGTGCATGTTGGCGCCGTAAACAAACAAGCGCAGCCAAAGCGGACGGTGCTGACAATGTAAAGAAAAGAGTGCTTACTGTCTTTTAAAGGACAGCGTGTAAAGCCGCCAGTAAAAGATCCAGTCCACGTGGGTGGGGAAAAAAGTGGACAGGGTGGTAACCAGGAGGGACTAAAAAGCCTCCGGGACAATCATAACACCCCGTTTAGCATAATTGGTGACGCAAAATGACGCGCACCAATGGAAAACACGGGCGGAGCAGAAAGCGATCTTCTGAAATCGTATTGATTCCAAGAAGTCCTCGCAGAGCGAGCAGCGCATGCGCGCTGCAACGCCAGGCGAGACCTAAAAAGGGTCACTTTGATACACCCAATGCCAAAGGCAGGGGGTAGTGTTAAGAGATTCCAAAGGCATATTCTTGAGTAACCCTGTTTTATGCAGTGCCCTTGTTCCAATTAATTTATTTTGAGACACCTGAAATGTTGACTCCGTTCTGCATCAGGAGCCGTTCAACTGAGTTTGAAGACTACAGAACCAACCTGATTGTCTACAGAGCTAGAGTGACTCACCTTTTTTTTTAACTTGATCAATGTGCAAACTTTAATCAAAAAAGGCAACACTAAAACTTGCCAAATATATGTCATATATATAACATTGGTGGAGTGTAATTATGGTTGAGTCAGAGTTGCCACATGAAAGGCATTTAGCGTAGTACAACAAGTCTGAATGGGACATTCCCACAACAAATTCTTCCACTTTGGGTTCTCCGTGGCAAATGTTGTGCCAATCAAGTGAGGGCCACTTGCCAGGCATCCCAAGAGTGCCAGAGGAAGTTTTTCTAATCAATACAGAAAAAACGTCCAAGCAGAATTATATCAAATTTGGCCCAAAGTTAGAACTGTACTTAAGGAAGTCCATTTTTTGCAGCTCGGTTTGATAGTCAGGAAAATGCTACATTTTTTAAATGTTTATAGATCTGGATCGTTAGGGATCCGCAGATATCCTTCAATGCAAAATTTGAAAAAAGACCTCAAATCCTATTGTCTAAGTGAGATTTTTGCTCCCGTTGACCACTTTTGGTCTATGGATGCAGCAATCTTATTCACAATAGAAAACAAGGTACCCCCTATGTAATTTTAGGTCCAAAAGGAGGGGGAAACACTAAATACTGAAACAAAACCTCTTATCCGACCTATATTACTTTAGCTGTGGCCTCCTGTGGCTCATTGCCTAAACCAGTCCCCACCTACAGTGTGACACAGAAAATTATTTCCAAAATTTACATTTTTATTATTTTTCTTTTTTTCATATATACACACTTATTTTTTAACCCCTTAAGTGCTGCTGTCGGCCAACGGCCGTCGCGAGCACTACCTCCGTAGTGCTGCGCACGTCCGTTGGCCGACGCAGCCCCGCCCGCTGATTAAAACCGCCGCACCGCGGTGGAATTCGAACCGCGGTTAAGGGGTTAAAGACCAGCAATATACGAATGGGGATTCCTCTCAGAGACATTCACAAAGGAGTAAACAGATTGGATACGAATGTACCATTTAAAATAACCTGATTAGTCTTGGGCAACAGGTTCTTCAGTAAAGGTCTTTGAGGATCTCCTACGGGACAGTTTTGTCTTGAGTATGAATGATAGTATGAGTGCGATGGTATGATAGGAGAGAATGTAGGTGTGTAGTTTTAGTGTGGGGTTACCTTTGCATTTGATGTCTGTTATCTGAATTTAAAATTGAAATGTATCATATTGTGGCAAGGTCATTCACAAATTGACAATCTTCCTTGTACCTGTGCAATAATGATATGTAATTGTAATTAGGGTGTTTTATGAATAAGTAATTGCAGTGAACTTTGCTATATATTTTTTAAATTGATAAAATTCTTTAAAAAATAAGTGTGTATATATGAAAAAAGAAAAATAATAAAAATGTACATTTTTTAAATACTTTTCTGTGTGTCACACTGTAGGTGTAGACTGGTCTAGGCAATGAGCCATAGGAGGCCACAGCTAAAGTAATATAGGTCGGATAAGAGGTTTTGTTTCAGTATGCAGCAATCTTATTAGCTGACTGCAATATGTGGAAAAAAATGTTGATCCCTGAGTCCTGAAAACAATTTTGAAAGGGAATATTAACACAAAGGGTGAAGTCATGAGTTTTAAATTTGAAAAAAAACATTTTTTTCAAGGGAAGAAAATCCTTAGAAATTCCCCTACAATACCACAGTTATAGTTGTGAATGAAATTCAAAAAGTCATGAAATTTTGAAGTTGTAGTTATGGTTAGGATCAGAATCCACAACTCGCAAAACAGCCATGCAACCCATAACTCATACCTCTTACACCAAATGCAATGCTTATGACCTCACAATATCTATGCCAATAAATACCAACACTTAAAAGCTAAAATCAAAATGTAACAGCACATATTCAAACCAATTAATGATACCACATTCACAGTCATCCTTGCTAAAGAGGTAAGCTCAATTTGATATGCAGTCTCATCTGTAAGATGATTTACAACATTGGTAGTTGCATCTGTTTCATTAAGGGTTTGCAGGTCATGGTTTGCAGTGATGCTGTGCAAGTTCTGGACTCCGATCCTACTGTGATTTTCAGGCGAATTACTGTAATTTTTTTTGTAACATATATTGAGGTGGTATAGCAAAGACAATCATAACTTTACTGCAATCTTAACTTTTTTATAGATATATAACCTGGCGGTACGTATAGGCAGTATAGTTAGTATATATTTTTATATATATCCATATACATATACACATACATACACATACATATATTACCTACTGGCGGTCGCCAGTAGGTAGTTATAGTTAGGACCTAGTTTCCATAGGAAAAGCGTTTTTTGTTTTCCCAATAACTTTGGCGCCGTTTGACGAATCTTTGCGAAATTTTCAAAACTAGTGATCAGCTCTGGTCAGCTCCTGTCTTGAAAGTTTCAGCATGATTCGCCAAGCGGGGGCCGAGAAAAAAGGGGGGTCCCAAAATGCATTTTCCCCATGTTATTTTCCATAGGAAACTTTAGACAAAGCTACAGCCCGAACTTCTGAACGGAATTACACCAAATTTGGCAAAAAGGTAGGTCTTGGTTCAGAAAGAGTCCTTTTTGTTAAATGGTGTAAATCCGTTCAGTAGTTGCTGAGAAATTTAAAAAAGAAAAAGTTTCGATATCCATGGCCGCGGTGGATTTGCGAACCCGAGCTTCATTCTAATTGGCTGCCAACACGCCAAACCAGGAAGTGTTGGCAGCCATCTTGTGACTCGGTAACCGAGTCACAAGAAATCAGAAAAAAAACGGGAAAACAAGAAAAGGGGGCAGGGTAGAAACACCCTGACCCCTAGGCCTGCTCTTCCAAGTTTCAACGCACCAGGGGGTGCATTTGCACAGTGGTGCAGGGAGGGGGCGGGGCCTGATATGGCAAGTGTGCAAACGCGCCCCTGGCGTGTTGTAACTTGGGGAATTAAGTCCCCTTGAATCCTGAGGGTCCCTTGGGTCCAACTAGCACACCAGGTACCTCCAGTAAGCGCCCCAGAGCTGCGTTGCAGAGAGGTGTAAAAAGGGGCGTGGCCTCGGACCACCTCTCTGCAACGCAGCCTTGTGGCACTTACTGGAGGTACCTGGTGGGCTAGTTGGACCCCAGGGACCCTCAGGACTCAAGGGGAATTAATCCCCCAATTTACAACTCGCCAGGGGGCGTGTTGAACAGTGGTGCAGGGAGGGGGCGGGGCCTAACAAAACAAGTGTGCAAATGTGCCCCCTGGCGCATTGTAAATTGGGGGATTAAGTCGCGTTTAATCCTGAGGGTCTCTAAGGGCCAACTAGTCCGAGGCCACGCCCCTTTTTACACCACTCGGCAACGCAGCTCTGCGGCGCTTACTGGAGGTACCTGGTGGGCTAGTTGGCCCCCAGGGACCCTCAGGATTCAAGGGGACTTAATTGGGACGTTATTGATAAAAATTAGCAGTTAAAAAATCTATGAAATTCACTGAAAAAACCATAGGTTTCAGTGACGTTATAATTAGTTGGACATTTCACTCATACAAAACTAGAGAAATTCCTCCGTTATAGTTAGTTCAGCTAACTATAACTCGCACCCCCGCAATGCACTGCTGATGACGTCACATATTACATCATTCATGACATGGTCAGTGACATCACTGATGACATCACTGATGACATCTCAAATGACGTCACTGATGACATCATTGATGACATCATCCACGTGATAATCTGATGCACCTCCTCACACCCTAATATAACCTTTGATACACCCACTCTAAAATACAGACTACCATTTTCGAAACCATAGACACAACAATACCAGTTACTACATACCCACTCACTGATTCCTAGGTCTACACACACGTCCACTCATTCACCCATACAGCTACTCATAGATGCAGTCACTCATTAATACAGCACTATCATATGCACTCATACACCTATACAGACACTTACACACCACCACTCATCCAGAGTTACTCACACACCTAGTCAGTCATGCAAAGAATCAATCACACTTCCATTTACTCACCTATATAGTTATACACACACCACATCACTTATTCATACAGATACTAATGCATACTTACTCTCTTACACAATCACTGATACAAGTACACACTCATCCATACGGCCACTCTCACAATCACTGACTCTCACGTATAGTCATTTATATACTCCAACTCTCACATACACTGCCTTTTACATATGTTGTTACTTCGACATGTACCACTGAGACATCCATTCACTCACCAACACACCCATACACACACTCACCCACCCATACAGCTGTTTCCACATGCACTCTTGAACCCATACACCCAGTGAATCAACCACTCACACATCTAGGCACAGAGTCACACACCTCCCACCCACCCACACACACACTCAGGCACCCATACAAATACTCAGGCAACCAATCGATAACCCATATAGACACTCATGTAGCTACTGACCAACCCATGCAGCAGCTTACACAACAACAGACAGACTGATACAGACTTTCACACAGTTTAGTCACTAACCCATGCATTCAGTAAGACACATTTAATCACTCACTTATACAGTCGCTCACGCACCTACTAAATCCTCCATCCAGACACTTATACACCCACTCATTCTTCAATACACCTTGGCATATATATAAAACATATTTAAACTTTATAGAAACACACAGTCACTGGATGATGTCATCAGTGATGTCATCAGTGATGTCATTTGAGATGTCATCAGTGATGTCATCAGTGATGTCACTGACCATGTCATGAATGATGTAATATGTGACGTCATCAGCAGTGCATTGTGGGGGCGCGAGTTATAGTTAGCTGAACTAACTATAACGGTGGAATTTCTCCGGTTTTGTACGAGTGAAATGTCCAACTAACTATAACGTCCCTGAAACCTATGGTTTTTTCAGTGAATATATATATATATATATATACATACACATACACACATATGTTCCTAACTATATCTACCTATTGGTAACTGCCAGTAGGATGAATGGATATATATATACATATAATTGTGTCATTTTACAGCTCGGCATGGACAGCACTGTGCTAGTCCTATGCTTAAAGACTTTGCTGTAGAAATGGCAAAAGACTTTGTCTCTTTCTATCTCGGCGTGGATGGCACTGTGCTAATCCTATGCTTAAAGACTTTTTTTTTAAATTATTTTTATTTGCATTTCGTATAAAATTACAAACAATAACACAACGAAAACAGCAGTACATTGCTAGCAGACCGTCCGGCCAGCTATGCAATGAGGCCAGACTATATAACAGATCATTATTATACCTCCACAGCCCTTGGGGCATGATATAGTCCAGTAGTTTACTCCACTATCTGTGTACACATATGTCTAGACAAGCAACAAAAAGGGAAAAATGCATTATGATTGCTGCAGCAGGAAACCTCAACCAGTACCCCAGTGCAGTCCAGGGTGCTCAACACAGTGATGCCCCTTTCAGGGGTCGTCTGCGGCCGCAGAACTCATCCAGCACACAAACGGGCCCAATATATCTCGTGGACAAGATTGCGCCGGCATTAGCTCCCAGAAGCCGGCCAATTGGGCTATACAATAGGTAACATTTCAGACCCACTCCTTCGTCATCGGGGGGGAGACAGCACCCCAATGGAGGGCCACCTGTCGCTTAGCCATCAGCAATAACATAGCCGGTAGTTTCCTCAGCTTCGGTGTTATGTCAGAAATAACTCCCAACAGCACCACTAATGATGTGCAAGGCAGATCTTGTCCCGTTATGCCCTTAATATGGTGTAATACTTTTAGCCAGAAGTTGGCAATAGGTCTGCAGTGCCATGCCAGGTGTATGAATGACGCTTGGGGAGATCCACATCGCCAGCAGTTATCGTCAGATCGCAATCCCATTCTATGGAGCTGCATCGGAGTGCGATAGAGTCGGTGAATGTATTTGAAGTGGATAAGTCTGAGGCGATAATTAGGAGACAGCTGTTCCAGCTGTTTACAACTTAAATCCCACTGTTCGTCTGTGATGGTCGCCCCCAGATCCACCTCCCACGCCGCGCGGGACGCCGGTACAATGATCCGATAATTCCTCTGTGTAATTGTGTAAATTCGAGTGATCAACTTGCGACCCGACTCCACAGTGAGTATATTTTCGAGTGCCGGTAGTGTCGGAGGTGGGTTCGGAAATGTTCCGAATTTGCTTCTACAGGATGCCCTCAGTTGATAATATAAAAGCGTGTCTAGCGCAGAGGGAGGCGTAGGGCCACACATCTGTTGTAGTGTTAGGAAATTGTCCCCCGGGTATAGGTCCTGGTCCACCCGTATATGGTGTAAGTGCGCACACTCCTGCGCCTTGCTGTCCATGAGTGGAGGAATCAGTGGGTTATTTGCCAATTGCATGGAAGGGGCATAAAGTATGTCAGTGTTTGCAGAGTCCCCCCCATGCCCAGCGCAGTACCTCAACAGTGTCCACTTCATTGCGTGCACGTTTGTACGGTAGATAGTTAGCGGTGTTTAAGGGGAGGGGTGCTACCTTGTCTAATTCGATGGCGACATGGGGCTCAAAGGGCGTGGGGTGTATCCAATAGTGTAAAAATTGTGCCTGGGCATTATAGGCATAGAGAGCAAAATCAGGAGCCGCTAGCCCACCTTGTGCCTGTGGCAGAGTGAGAACTTCCCAGGGAATCCGAGACTGTCCCCCCACCCATACCAATTCAATCATTAGGGATCTAAGTTGTTAAAAAAATTGCATCGTAAGAGGGACAGGGACGTTAACAAATAAGTACAATAGTTTAGGCAGGATAATCATTTTAGCCACCGCTATGCGGCCAATCAGGGAAAGGGGAAGCGTCTTTCTTCTCCGCACCCTTTCCTCAATCCAGTCCACCACCCTGCCGTAATTGGACGCCCATATTTCCTGCAAGTCGCTGCTTATCCAGACGCCCAGATACCGTGTCGGACCAGTCGCACAGGCAATGGGGTAATCCGTGTCGAAGGTCTGAGTTTCAGATGTCAGGGGAATAATGACAGATTTGCTCCAATTAACCACCACCCCAGACAGCCCCCCATAGCGCACTAACTCTTGTGTCATAGGCGCAAAGTTGTCTTTGGGGTTCGTCATATATAAAGTGATATCATCTGCATACATTGACACGGTGAGCCCCCTTGTGGTGGACCCAATACCTCGGTTTGTATGGTGCTGCCTGAGTCTGGCAGCCAGCCAGTGGCTCCGTTGCTATTGCAAATAACAAGGGCGACAAGGGGCAGCCCTGTCTAGTGCCTCTTGTAATGGATATCGGGTCCAAAATCAGGCCGTTGACCTTCAAGCACGCTGTGGGCAGAGTGTAAAGCAGCTTAATCTGTTGACTAAAGAGAGGACTCAGGCCTAGTCTGTATAGAAGTGGAAATAAGAACCCCCATTCCAAGGAATCAACGCCTTGGTGGCGTCCAAGAGCGCCGCAATCGCAGGGAGATGAGGGGCTAGATAGTGTATTAGCGCGAACAGTGTCCTGAGGATATGGGAAGTGGATCTCCCCGGTATAAATCCGGACTGGTCCGGTCTGACAATCAGCGGGAGCAGTGGTTGGAGTCGGGTAGCCAAAATTTTGGCGTCCAGATTGATCAATGAAAGTGGACGGTACGAGTCGCACTTCGAGGGGTCCTTGTGAGGTTTTAGTATTGTTATGATGATGATGGCCTCGCGCATAGAGCTGGGAAGGGTGCCTGATTGCGTGGCATCCTGGTAGACAGCCAGGAGCTGTGGTGCCAGTAGCTCTGAGTACTCTTTATAAAATTTAGCCGTAAGGCCGTCCGCCCCGGGGGCTTTATCTGCAGGCAGGCTGCCAATGACATGTTGCACGTCTTCCACCATAAATGGAACGTCCAAGTAGTCCCGATGGGCCCTACTAAGCCATAGGAGCTCTATTGAGTCGAAATAGTCCTGCAAGACAGTGTCAGGTGACCTAGACCGAGAGGTGTACAACTGTGCGTAAAAGTCTTTCATGGTGGCAAGAATTGCGGGTGGGGAGTGCGCCATGGTATCCTCAGGGGTGACAAGCTCAGTGACAAATGAGGACCCTCTAGGTGCCCGCAGGAGGTTTGCAAGCATCCTGCCCGGCCTATCTCCCTCCCCGTAGCAGCGCGCCACTGCATGTTTATGTAAAAAGTTAGTCTCACGGACCGCCTCCTCCTGGAATTCCGTCAATTTATTGCGAATGTCTCCTAACGTCGCGGACTACGGCGATCGAAAGTATTGTGCCTCTAATGCTTGTAGTTCTTTTTCCAATCTGCCTAAACTGCCACGGATGTCACGGAGCACACCTGATTGCCCGGCTATGCAGGACCCCCGTATCACCACTTTGAACGCCTCCCACAACGTTCCCGCTGTGTCAACCGACCCCGTGTTATGCTCAAATTATTCCGTAATTTGCATCCTGATGCTTTCTCGAAAGGCCGCATCTAAGAGTGCACTGGGGGGAAGGGGCCGCGTGAATGGTTGTATATAAGGTTTTGGCACCGAAAGGACTAAAGCAACCGGAGCATGATCCGAAAGTGTGCAGGCGTGGTGTGTTGCCTCTATAACCCAGGTGTGTATGTCCTTAGTTGTTAACCATAAATCAATTCTGGACCATGCGTGATGTTCCTGAGTGATACAGGTGCCCTCTCGAGCAGTGGGATGGAGCGTACGCCATGAGTCAATCAGGTGATGATCCACCATTAAGCTATTCAGGACCGCCGCAGCTTGTGGGTGGTGTGTACGCGACGTGCCCACTCTGTCCGTCGGAAACGACAAGACAATGTTAAAGTCCCCTCCCCAAAGTATTGCGGCATCCCCCAGTGACTGTATCTTATGCCAAACTTGTTGGAAGAAGTGGGGTCATCTGCGTTGGGGCCATATGTGTTAGCAATGATAACCTGCTGATTGAACAGTATCCCCCTTAATATTATGTAACGTCCTTCTGGGTCACTTAGCGCCTTTTGTGTCTGCCAGGGTACTCCCCTCCTAATCAGTGTTGCCACCTCACAGGAGTAATTGGAATAGCTGGACGTGTGTAGCTCGCCCCACCTATTGTTGGTTAGTCGAGACCGGACAGCTTCTCTTAGGTGGGTCTCCTGCAGGAGATAAATGTCTGCCTTATGTCTGGCCAGGTATGACTGTACCAGGTGTGCTTTCCTATGGTCGTTAAGACCATGGACGTTCCAGGTAATACAAGTTATCTTTGACATTTAGACGCAATGCACGCCAAGGTATTGAGCAGGGGGGAACCCCTGCCCCGGAATCCCCCAGCACATAGTCCTGGTCTCAGTATCACACTTAGGGAACTCACAGAGCATGTGGCGGTCATGCATCCAAGGTGTGTTATACTTTCCATTGAAGGAGCCAACAACGGCAGCTCTAGCATGCACTGCATTGGACAACAAATAACAATAACAGTCCCTTCCCACCCTCCACCCACACCAACCATTCAATCAGGTTGTGCGTCCCAGAATAAACATCCCACTACAAACATAGGCTCTTGGAACTCAGGGCTAATGGGAATCATCCCAGAGGGGCGTGGATTCGCCGACATATTGCCCTGTCATTAAGCAACAGGGTGGCCGAGCATTTTTTTACTACCAATTTGCATTATCTGACAGAACCCAATACACAAGTAAGTAGAGATATATACTGCTGTGCATATGGCTGCGGGCTATGTACCGCACATCCAGGAAGCAACCAAGCGTACACCAATCATTAGTCATTATCACTTAGCTGGCTACTCGGAGAGGCCCCATTTTCCGTGCCTCTGCTGTGTTGCTTTCTCGCAGTCTGTTTGGCGAATTTCAGAGCAGCACTGGCTTCAGTGAAGATCATGGGCTTGCCCCCAGTCTGCACCCTGAGCTTCATGGGGTAAAGCATTCCGTATTTCGTGCCAGTTTTCTGAAGTAGTTTTTTGGATGGGATAAACTCCCGTCGTGCGGCTTGCACTGCTTGAGTGAAGTCCGGATAAAATGCAATGTTATTGCCCTGATGCTGTATGTCCCCTTTCTCCTGGGCCATCCTCAATACAGTGTCTCTGTCCCTATAATTTAGTAAACGAGCCAGAATCGGACGCGGCTGAGCGCCGGGGGTGGCCTAGGCCCCAGAGTGCGGTGTGCACGTTCCACAAAGAACATCGCAGACAGATCAGAGCCGAACAAGCCCCTCAGGAGCCCCTCGACGTATTGTTCCATATTTGTTATGTTCGTGGACTCTGGAATGCCAGTTATGGGAACATTATTTCTTCTTGACCTCGCTTCGAGGTCCTCGTTGCGCACCTTGATCACGTCTAGCACTTTGTCCATGCGAAGCAGATGTTCTTGCGTCTCTACTTGGCGGTCGTCCGAGATTCTAGTTTCTAAGGCGTCAATTCTGGTTTCATGCTTGCCCACTTTTTGCGAGACATGGTCCATCCTCAGCGCTAGGGAGTCTAGTTTAGAGTCTATTGCCTGCAAGCTGACCTTCACCTCATGCAACATGGTTTTAATGTCATCTTCTTGCTCGGGTTCCAGCTGCGTTTCGGGCACCACAGCTAGCGGCGTCGAGTCAATGTCTTGCAATCGTGTAGTGCGTTTCTCAAACAAAATCTTGGCTTGCTTGTTGTCCATTTTTCCCATGGCGACTCTCCACCCGTGGCGCTTCACCACCGTAGTTGAAGGCTCGGATCCAAGCCCCGCCAGTCCATCTAGGCGCAACAGAGGTGAAGGTGCGAATGTGATGTATTAAACAGGTCCCAGCGTTACCCCTGCCAAGTGCACCCCAATACAAACATGCAGCAGCCCCAAAATCATCCAACGAGGAGGTCCATGCACTATTACTCCTGTGCTCTCCAGTTATGCTCTACTTCGGCCAGCAGCCTAGAGTTCTTCACGCTGTAGGCCTGCAGCTGCCCACAATGGCGGTAACGATGCAATGAGGCTCGCAGGTACTCCGTGAGCCGCGGGTCCCAGGCGCTATCATGGCCGCCCGTCCAGACCAATACAAGCATAGCCCGGCCCACTTCTGATTTATGTATTTCCTCTGCGGGGCGCAAATGCACTATTGTTATGTCCCATTCTGGTCACAACGTTGTTCCACTGATGCTTATGCCACCAATTGTCCAGTCACAGCAGCGCCAGAGGGGATTGCTGTCCGGCGGGCGCACTCTTACCTCCTGCCCTCCCGCAGTTTCAGGTAGAAAATGCACTACTGGGTCTGTTGTCTCTCGTGGTCCGTAATTGTCTATGGAAACGGAGGCTCTACACAGCCCGCCGGCGTTTGGCCGGAACCACGGAGGCCCCGCTGGGTCTGTATGAGGCCTCCGCACGCTAGCTGCACAATTGTGCACACGCAGAAGCAACTTTAGTGTCCCTGAAGCGGGGGGAGTGTAAGCGATCGATCTGGTTCGCAGTTGCAAATTTCAAAATACGCCACAGGGCCTAGCAGTGTCTCTTGGCCAGCACGTATCAGTGTGACCGGAGGCCCCGACTCCCTCTATACCGGGCCCCCGCGCATGGGTCCGGTGGAGCTGCTGGCCGCTTGTGGTGCTGTTCCCAGTAGCGGGTCACCCCAAGGCCACGTCGCTGACTATTAGTGCGTCCGGGCCGCTTAGGCAATTACTGCTCTCCGCGTCGGGGGGGTACTTCGTGGAGGCCTCCCCAGCGACATGCTGTGTCAGCCGCCGCCACGGGCTGCCACAGCCGCCCCCGGTGACTCCGATGAGCGGGCCGGCCGCTGCCGCAGGCCCGGCACCCACCCTTCCGCGTCTCGTCAGGCCTCCCAGGGAGGTCCGGCTTCCAGCTCGATCCTCTCGGCAGCACAGGTCCTCCGTACTGGTGTCCACTGCCGCTCTGTCATGCCCTCGCATCCCAGGCAGGCAATCAGCCAGCGCCGGAAATGGTCAAACTCGCTCCCGGTGAGTCCGCGCGGTGAGCGCTCCTCTGCTCTGGTACCGCGATACGTTCCCTGCCAGGACCAGGCCGCAAAGTCGCGATGGTTTTTGTGCACTAATTGGCAGCGCACCTCGGTACAAAACGCATCAATGTGCGCCGCTTTTCCGTCTGCATTCAGTCCTCGTAATCAAAAGCCAGGATTGGTAGTCTGGTGCCGGATAACTGACGGATAATGTGCTCGGCCGGCAGAGCCACTTCACCAAGCGGCCATCTTGCTGCTCGGCTCAGCCACGCCCCCGAGTGACTCACCTTAAATGGTGTAAAGCACATATACACCAGATTCCATAGTCTTGTATTGGTAACATTTTATATGTGCCCTGCTATTCAGAAGTTTAACTTTCTTACCAAAGGCTGCAAGCAGGGGCATGTGAGTGCCATTAGCGATCAGTGCTTTGAAGGCTAGAGGACTGCAACAGCCCAGTTTATGATGGCACTCTATGCATATCTTAGACGTCATAGACAAGTTAGCATAAAAGTCGCTCAGGACTCAGCCAGTCCCACCCTTTATGCTAACATGTCTTGGCCAGATATGCAATTTGTCAGCCTTGTCAATCTGCAATTTTGACTGCAGTGTGAGGAAAATCGTTCAAGGTATGTTCTGGTTACATCCCTGTATCCTACATCTAAATGTAAACATCACAATATGACACTGTATGAATGTGCAGTGTCCAGGTGTGGTGGTAGCATGGGTATACTGCATGAAGCCAGTTCCTACTCTGACTCTCACTACTCAGCATTACATTGATGAACCAAATCTTCCAGGTGAACATGCTATACTTTATCTTTTCAGGTTAAGAAATACAGTTTAAACAAATGCTTGAAGACATTTATTTTTTCTAGAAATGTAGCTGGATTTGTAAATGTCTCCAAGTCATAAAGATCACATTGGTGTTTGATTTCCAGAGTGGTGCCTGCTGGCCCATGAAGCCACGGTGGGCAGACTCACAACACTTGCTCTAGACATCAATGTGTAAATAACAACGTTAATGACCTGAACCCAGTTGTTAAAATGCTCTGAAATGCTTTTTTCAAGAGGATGGAGGGCACTTCGAGCTGTGTGTTATATGTGTGTTTTGTAGAGGCTTATTTGTGTTTGTGTTTCTGAGAGGATTCACATACATGTTGTATGGACTTCTCTGTTTACTAGATTAGGCAGGGGTGTAGCTTCAGAGGGGTGTTTGGGATGTGACACACCCCAAATAAATACATTCTAGGCTTAATAGTTGGGTCTAGGGCCCCTCAGTCGATTCTACTATCGCTGTTTTGGTTTTCCTTGTCCCGAGCCAAGAATGAAAGGCAATACAGTGAACTTTGAGGTAAGGAGAGAGATCGAGAGAGAGAGAGATATCTCTCTCACCATATGGTGGCTGAATTTCAAACAGATAACCTGGAATCAATATTGACTTCCCTGCTTTTCCAAATTTTGTGATCCTAGTCAAATATTTTACTACACAGAGCCTCCTTTTTCTTTATTATCACATGAGTGCATTTTGAAATACTTGAGTTCAGTATGTGGGCCGCATGGCCAATCTTGGCCCCAGGGACTGCCATCTCCCCGGGGCAGGTCGATGGCAATTTAACTGGATGGGTCTGTGGTCCCCTTCCTTAGGCTTTTAAGAGCCTCAGGCACCACCACTTCCCCAGGCTCTATAAAAAAATTGGAGAGGGGTATGCGGACCGCCCTCCTCTGCTAGTCAGGACCCGTGGATCACCACCTCCCTGAGCCACAATATTAATTTAAAGGGGGAGGGGGCCACGCAGACCCCTCTCTGAAAGCTCTTAAGAGCCCCGGGGATCACCACCTTCCCGGGGCTTTATCTTCCAAGAGGAATACAATGACACGCCTAACTGAGATCTCATCAGAGGCCCGCCCCCTTTCTCCACCACTCTGCAAACAGGCCTCCTGGTGCACTACTCCTTGGGGGATGAAGTCCTCTTGGATGCTGAGGGTCCTTGGGGGCCAAGTACCCTTCATGTTACCACCAGTAAGTCCTGCACAGCGGGAAAGCTAAGAGCTCATCGGAGATCCTGCCTCCTTTCTCAACCACTCTGCAAACGTGCCTCCTGGTGCACTACTGGTTGGTGGATGAAGTCCCCTTGGCTGCTGGGGGTCCTTGGGGGCCAAGAACCCATCCTGTTACCACCAGTAAGTCCCAAATAGCAGGATTGCTGAGAGTTCATCGGAGGCCCAACCCCTTTCTCCACCACTCTGCAAACGCTCCTTCTGGTGCACTACTCCTTGGGGAATGAAGTCCCCTTGGCTGCTGAGGATCGTTGGGGGCTAAGAGCCCCTCCTGTTACTACTAGTAAGTCCCACACAGCGGAATTGCTGAGAGTTTGTCAAAGGTCCCACCCCCTTTCTCTACCACTCTGCAAACACCCCTCCTGGTTCAATACTCCCTGGGGATGAAGTTCCCTTGGATGCAGAGGGACGTTGGGGGCCAAGAAGCCCTCCTGGTACCACCAGTAAGTCCCACCCAGTGAGATTACTGAGAGCTCATTGGAGGCCCTGCCCTATTCTCCACCACTCTGCAAACGGGCCTCCTGCTGCACTACTCCTTGGGGGATGAAGTCCCCTTGGATGCTGAGGGTTGTTGGGGGCCAAAAACCCCTCTTGTTACCACCAGTGAGTCCCACATAGAGGGATTGCAGAGAGCTCATCGAAACCCCGCCCCCATTCTCTACCGCTCTACAAACGCATCCCTTGGTGCACTACTCGTTGGGGGATAAAGTCCCTTTGGATGCTGAGGGTGGCTGGGGGTCAAGAACTCCTCCTATTACTACCAGTAAGTCCCACACAGTGGGATGCCTAAGAACTCACCGGAGGCCCCACCCCCTTTCTCAATTACTCTGCAAACGCTCCTCCTGGCACACTATTCCTTGGGGGATGACGTCCCCTTGGATGCTGAGGGTCGTTGGGGTTCAAGAACCTCTCCTGTTACCACCAGTAAGTTCCACACAGTGCGATTGCTGAGAGCTTGTGGGAGGCCCACCCCCTTTCTCCACCACTCTGCAAATGCGCCTCCTTGATTGGAGGAGAAGACCCCTTGGATGCTGAGGGTTGTTGGAGGCCAGGAACCCCTCCAGTTACCACCAGTAAGCCCCACACAGCGGGATTGCTGAGAGCTTGTTGGAGGCCCCATCCCCTTTCTCTACCCACTGCAGACCCATACAGCCACTCACACACCCACTCACAGACCCATACAGCTGCTCTAAAACCCAGTCACACACCCACACAGCTACTCACACACCAACTCACAGACCCATACAGGCAATCACACACCCACTCACAAACTCATACAGCCACTCACAAGCCTACTCACACACCCACACAACTACTAACAAACCCACTCACACACCCACATAACCAGTCACACACCCAGTTACAGACCCATACAGCCACTCACCAATCTATACTGCCACTCTGAAAGGTTACAGGTTACAGTTAGGAGATGGTCAGTGACATCCCTGATAACATCTCAAATGGCATCACTGATGACATCATCCACAGAACCACTCACACACCCACTCACACACCCACACAACCATTCACACACCCAGTCACACACCCATACAACCACTCTCTCACACATTCATAGAACCATCCAACCACTGACACCCACACACCCACACCCAAACAACCACTCACTCTCACAAAACTACTCACACACCCACTTACATACCCTTATAACCACTCACACACACACTTATATCCCAGGCAACCACTCACACACCCACTCACATACCCGCAAACCACTCATACACCCACTCACATACTACTCATAGAACCACTCACACACCCACTCACACACCCATACAACCACTCACACACCCACACAGCTACTTGGACACCTACTCACATACCCATACAACCTCTCACACACCCACTCACAGACCCATACAACCACTCACACACCCAGTCACACACTCATACAACCACTCATATATCCATTTACAGACCCATACAACCATTGACACCCATACACATAGCCAAACATCCACTCATACACCCACAGAATCACACACACCCACTTACATACCCATACAACCACTCACACACCCACTTATACAACCAAACACCACTCACATGTCCACACAACCACTCATGCATGCACTTACACACCTGTACAGCCACTCATGCCTACTCATACACTAGCACAACCACTCATGCACCCACTCACACACCCATACAACCACTCACATACCCACACACATTCCCAAACAACCACTCACACACCTATAAAACCACAAACACCCACTTATATACCCATACAACTGCTCACACGCCCACTTACATACCCATACAACCACTCACATACCCACTAACACACCCACATAACCACTCACACATACCCACATACGTATACACCTATACAGCCACTCACACACCCACTCACACCAGCACAAGCACTCACACACCCACTTCCACATCCATACAACCACTCACACACCTACTCACATGCCCATACAACCACTCACACACCCACATAGCTACTCAGATACCTACTCACACACCCATAGAACGACTCACACGCCCATATAACCGTTCACACAGCCACTCAAACGCACAGAAAACTACTCATAAACCCATTCACAGACCCATACAGCCACTCACATATCCATTGACAGACCTATTCAGCCCCTCACACACCCGTTGACAGAACCATACATCCACTCACACACCCATCCAGCCACTCGGACATCCACTCACACACTGATGCAGTCACACAGCCACTCAGATGACATATGCTACAAATAGTATCACTCATTAGAACAGTAATTTAACTTATGCAGTAGCTTAGTATCTATCTTTAAGTCTCAGAAATGTTTACGAAACACTTACACTCACTGAATGATGTCATCAGTAATGCCAATTGAGATGTCATAAGTGGTGTTGTTAGTGATGTCACTGACCATGTCATGAGTGATATAATGTGTCAGGTGATAAGCAGTGCATTGCAGGGGCGTAAGTCAGAGAATGTGGCCTAATGACCAGAGCTGCCGACTTTGGAGCTAGGGGACCAGGTTTGAGCTTCGGAGTTGGCTCAACATCATGTGATTCTGGGCAAATCAATTAATCTCCCTATGTCTACCAAAAAATGAATGTGTCCTTGTGTAATGTAACTGGTGCTTATGTAAAGCACTCCAATACCTTCGGGTCGAGTTTGCGCTATATAAAACCGCAACAAAAAAAATTAGTTATAGTTAGGTCAGGTAACTGTAACTGCTGAAATTCCCTGGTTTTGTGCATGTGAAATCTCAGCCTAACTACAACATCCCTGAAACCTTTGTTTTTTTAGTGAATTTGTTTTAAAATTCTATTTCCTAACTACAACATCCCTGAAAGCTTTGTTTTTGTCAGTGAATTTGTAAGCTTTTCTTAATTTAAATTCCTAACTATAACGTCCCTATAACCTTTGTTTTTTCCCAGTTAATATATATATATATATATATATATATGAAAAGCGTTTTTTGACTTGCCTATAACTTTTGCGCCGTTTGACAAATCTTCATGACATTTTCCAAAAACAGTGCGCTGCTGTGACTTAATGGCCATGAAAAGTTTTGGAGTGATTCGTCAAGCAGGGTCTGAGAAAATGGGGGGTCAGAAAAAGTGTGTTTCCCATGTTAATTCCCATAGTGATTTTGAACACAACCACAACTCGAACTGCTGAATAGAATTACACCAAATTTGGAAGAAGTGTAGGTTTTGGTTCAAAAAGCGCCCTTTTTGTTATTTGGTGTAAATCCGTTTAGTAGTTTTGTAGATATTAAAGAAAAAACGAATTTGTATATCTAGAAGCGCAAACAATCTGTGAATCCTCCCGATCTCATGCAGAAATCTGATTGACTGCCAACACTTCAATCAGGAAGTGTTGGCAGCCATTTTGGGACTCAGTCTCAGCAGAGTCCCAAACAAAAAACTAAACAAAAAGAGAAGGAGGCAGGGTAGGAATACCCTGAGCCCCTAGCCCTGGTGCTAGGTTCCCCCACGGACTGTGCCAAGGCAAAAAACATTTTGCTGCGATTTTGCAACAGATTTTCAAATTAGTGGCAAGACTGAAAACAAAAAAAACAAGTGCGGTCTTCTGAGCTTGTTCATAGTTGAGCTCCCGTGTGGGACAGGTCATTATCATTAGAAAAATTATGGGGAGGTGGCGCACGCAGCCACCCTCCCCATGGCCAATCTTGGTCCCATGGACCTCCACCACCCCGTGGCAGGACGTATCTTATTTTAATTGGAGGGGGGCGTGCAGCCCCCTCCTGAGGCTCTTTAGGGACCCGGGGACCACCACCTCCCTGGGGTTTCATAAATATAATAGAAGGCGGCCGCTCATACCCCCCTCAAGCCAGAAGTGAGTCCCAGGGAACACCACCCCCACAGGGCTTTATTACTTAATTGGAGGGGGACTAAGTGAATCCCCCTCCCTGGTCCCGTAGGGCCCCAGGGATCATCACCTCTCTGGGGACAGAAGTAGAGAAAAAAGTGAAAGGGCAGCCACGCGACCCCTCCTCCTGGGCCAAATTCAGCCCCAGGGACCACCACCTCCCTGGGGCAGACCCTAGAAGAGCAAAGCAGCAGCGCCGTATGGCCCCCTCCTGCAGCCATTAATGGACCATGGGGAATGCCACCCCCCAGGGCTGGCTCCCCATATCCCGGGGTGCCCACCCCGGGACATAGCTGTTTGCTTTTGCTTGGCGGGAACTGTGACAGTTGAGGTTGAAATCAGCCCTGTGAGGGGTGCCACGCAGCCCCCTTTCCCAAGTGACTTTTGTCAGTCCCCGGGGGGATCGGGTCTGTGAGGCTGAAATCAGCCCGGGGAGGGGGGTCGCGTGACCTCCCTCCCCCATTGATTTTTGGCCAAGTCCCAGGGGATGGGGTCCCCAATGCCGAAATCAGCCCTGGGAGGGGGGCCACACAGCCCCCTCCCCTTCAGAAAAATATAAAAAATAGGGACCATGGGTCTCCCTTTTAATTATCCTGAGAACGCAAATGTCCAAATTCATGAGCAAGCGCCACACGTTTGGCCACGCCCCGTTTTCCTTACTAGTATGCAAAGGCTTTCCCTCCTTCTCCCACATTGATGGACAGCTTACCAAAAGGCCCGAGCGTGTTTCTCACCGGTTTTGGTGACACGTTCCTGATGCAGAGAAATACTTGGGCATCTCCACCAAACAAACAAGCACTTACTTCATATAGTTAGGGGAAGTATTTCTTGTTTAGTGGAGATTCACCTCTTTGTAGTCTCGTTGTCTTCTCTTGATGAGGATTTATGTTTTCACAGGTTTGTGGATGAAGACGCTGGAGGAACAATCACATTACAGAAATTACATGCACACGAGGTCACTGGAGACATTATCTTGTGGTACTTTATGCAGCTGTAGTGTAGAATATGCACTAGACATTTACCCAACGAGGCAGCACTAACTAATAAATCAGTAGAAAGTACTCCAGTTGGGTAGACATTTTCTGCAAAACTGTAGACTCCTCTTGGAAAAAAAGAGGTTCCATTATGGCCCTGATGTTCATTTCACACAAATTAGACCCTAACGGGAAGCACTTACAAATATAAACATAGCAGGTGACCCATCTGAAGCTCCACTTCTATAAAGCACAAATGATTCTAACTTCTTGAGCTTTGGAAAGGCAAAGCATGTGTTTTCTCTCGTATTCCACGTTGAAAAAAACAATATGAAATCCTTAATGGAAGTGAACTCATCGTTGATCTATTGCAGCGCAATCTGATCTGTAGTGACTGTGATGAGTGGTTTCTTTCTTATTGTCTTCTGGTGAGACCAGAGTCCATAGTTCTCCATTTTAAATACCCTAAGCATGTAAATGCCCACAATCCATAGTGCCACTCACACATCTACTCAGACACACACATTACCTCACAGACCCACACAGACACAAACACACACATAGAACCACATAGGCACTTACATACCGATTCACACACTCACGCAGTCACTCACAGACCCACTCAAAGGCCCACACAGGAATTTCCACACCCACTCACAGACCTGCACAGGCACTCACACACCCACTCACAGCTACAATCATAGACCCAATTTTATACCCAGTAAGAAACTTGCACACCCACTCACAGACCCATACAGCCACACCCAGTCACCGACCCATACAGCTACTCACACACCCATACAATCACACATCCACTCACAGACTCATACAGCCACTCACATACCCACTCACAGACCCATATAGCCACTCACACACTGACTCACCGACCTATACAGCCACTCACACACCCACTTACACACCCAACAAAACACTCACACACTGACTGCCAGACCCATACAGTCACTCACACACCCACTGACCTATACAGACACTCACAAGCCCACTCTCAAAGTTACAGTTAAGAAATACAATGTAAAAGACCGAAGAAAATCACCGAAATAAGCAAAGGTTACAAGGGCGTTCTAGTTAGGAAATAACATTAAAAAAACATAGAAATTCACTGAAAAACCAAAGGTTACAGTGATATTATAGTTTGGGAATAGAATTTTTAAAAAACTAGAAATTCACTGGAAAAAAAAAGGTTAAAGGGATGTTGTAGTTGAGCTCAGATTTCACTCGTTCAAAACCAGTGAAATTCAGCAGTTATAGTTACCTGAGCTATCTATAACTTATATCCCTGCAATATACTGCCCCACATATTACTTAACTTATTAAATGGTCAGTGACATCTCAAATGACATCACTGATGACATCATCCACAAAACCACTCACACACCCACTCACATCCCAATATAGCCTCTCATACACCCACTCAACCACACAGCCACTCACATACCCATTCACAGACCTATGCAACTACTCCCACACCCACTCACTCTTCCATAGAGCCACTCACACACCCACCCATTCACTCACCCATACAGCTACTCTCACAACCAGGAGCAGATATGCTCCTGTGCCGGTCAGTTCCATTGCTGCCAATAGAAGTGAACAGGGAAGCCATTTTACAAGCATGCGTTGGACACTGGTAGAAACGAGCTCCCCAACTACATAATGGCTTCACTGAAAAAAGGGATGTGGTCCCCCAGCCCTCCACAGACAAAGCCCACCTTGGACTTGCCCACTGTTGACTTTCCAACACTGCCTGCAGCCTCTGTTTGCAGGCCCCCTCTACCGTGAATGCTCCCAGTGCCGTAAATCCATTGCCTAAAGACACATATGCACCCGTCGCCCCCAGCCCCTGAGGAAGAGGACCAAAGGCTTCCCCATGTCCCCAAGCATCACAAGATTTGAGCCCCCCTGTTGGTTCAGACCGACTAATCCGCCTGTCCAAGCCTGCAACCTCTTTTCCGATGGACCGATCTCCATAGACTTGAATGGAGCACCCTACGCTGTAAGGCACTTCTGCACTCGGCCACCCCAGTGCTGCCCGAAGTGAACTTTGGTGCTGCCCTGGACCTTGTCCCATACCCAGCTTAAGTTCAGAAGACGGGTCCCATAAGTCGCTGCTGAGTGTCCGAATGCAATACATGTTTTCTTCCTAAGTTAACATTGCCTCGATGTGCTTCAATTACAATTTAAAGTATGATAAACCTGCTATTTTTAAAAGTACTTACCTGATCGTGATGATCTTGGTGCCTAAAGTTATATAAAGATGTGTGTTATTTTTATAAACTGGTGTGGATCTCCTTATTGAGTCATGTGCATCATTTATTGACTATTGTGTGTATGTGCAGATGTCTGACACTCCTCTCTGATAAGCCTAAGGCTGCTTGACCACACTACCCCCTAGAAGAGCTCCTTGGGATAGGTGCCCCTGTCCACCAGTAAGGGAATACCTGGACTCTTTGCACGGGATACCTCTTTTTGGCATACCATATAAAAAGCTGGATTTCTACAGTCACCCATACAGCCACTCACACACCCACTTACCCATACATACAGGCACTCACACAGCCACCCACTCACCCATAGAACAACTCACACACCCAGTTACAGACCCATAGAACCACACACAACCCCCTTACACCTCCATTCAATCACTCATACACCAACTCATGCACCCACACAACTACTCACACACCCACTCACACACCCATACAGCCACTCAGAAAGCCACACACACACACATGAATACAGTCACACAGCCACTCACATAATATATGTTAGAAGTAGTATCACTCATTAGTAGTACACAAAGTATAGTAATTAAACTTTGTAGTAACTTGGTATGTATGTGTAAGTCTCAGAAAATTTTACAAAACACTAATACTCACTGGTTGATGATCATCAGTCATGTCATTTGTGATCTCATGAGTGATGTCACTGACAATGTCATGAGTGATGTAATATTTGAGGTCATAAGCGGTGCATTGCGGGGGCATAAGTTGTCGTGAGCTCAGGTAACTACAACTGCTGAATTTCAAAGGTTTTGTAGGAGTGAAATCTGAGCCTAACTATAACATTCCTGTAAACTTTGTTTTTTTCAGTGAAAAAATAATTAATATATCTATATCTATATATCTATATATCTATATGTCTATATCTATATATATCTATATATATAGTGGCCGGTTTACCCCAAAAAAGTGTAGTGAATCTGCACCCATAGAAGTACTTCTTAATGACTTCTTGAATGGGTGCAAATGTATGACTTTACAAACATTGGCAGTAGTAGGCTTGGAAAGCTGTGCCAGTCTCAAAAACCCAAAAGGTTATGGGATGAATGCTTGTAAATTGTCTAACCATGGCAATTGTTCAAGATAGCATTCTAATCCATAGTTTGTCACCCACGGTGCCACTCTAGACAAAGGCCCACCTAACGCAAATCACTATTGACCCTTTTTTTCTTATGGAAATTGTCTATCCCAAACGTGGACATCTCACTCCTCCACCATGCAGCCCACTGCTTTTTTTAGTTGGGACATTTGAGATTCACCACCCACGTGAATTTCAGTCACTAAGCTACATCCCTGAGATTAGGTTTACTTGGCACATCATAGCACTGATCAACTTATGGAAGAATATCTCAGCCACTTTAGGGTGTTGACTGTCCTGTGAAGGAAAGCTTAACAGAACTTTTGGGTAATTGCTGGGGTACATCATGAGACTGACCACTGTACTTTCTTCAATTATTCAGTGACCTATCGACACACTAACTCACATATGAGGCTGATTGTGACACACCATGGCATTCAGTGGCATATGCGGGAAACTGTAGGACCCCTTTTTAATTATTTTATCTCTATAAGGTGTACCTGGGGCACTGATTCATTTATGTTGGGTGACTAGGGCAAACATGGCATTCACTAGCATGTAGGAGAAATCTTTGGCACATAATGGAATTAATTGACCTACGCAGGGGTTAAGTAGAACACCTGGGCCAGACTGTTCTAAGAGGCATTATTATAAAAACTGACTTAAGGGAAAATGCCTGTGGCACAAGATGGCAATGACTGGCCTCTTGGGCATCTCATTTCTTTGACTGATCCATGGAGGAAGTTTTGAGGAAATCATGGCATTGGCTGACAGATGACGGAAAACTGAAGTACAGCACTGCATTGACTCATTCATTTTTGGATGCCTTGGGCACACCACAAACTAAGGGATATACCTGGAGCATATGGGGGATCCCAGGGTGCATCTTGGCCTTGACTCACCAATGAGTCGAAAACATGAGAACATTGTGGAATTTGCTTGGCACTGGTGGATGCCTTGGACAAAGTGTGGTGGAACCTGGTCTTTGCTTAAACGCTGGGCACCTAATGCACTGACTGACCAAACAGGAATATCTAGGGCACACAATAGCCTTAAATGTCAAATTTGAGGATCCTGGATACAGCAGGGAATTGAATGGTTATTATCTGATGCCTGGGTGTGTAACAGCGCTGATTTACTAATGGGGTAGCACAAGGGCCACAACTTGGAACTCATTAGCCAAAGAAAAGGGTGGAAGCCTAGGAAATGTCATGGAGTGACTGTCTGGGTGACGCGAGAGGTACATTATTTCACAAACCGGCATAAGGAGGATTGTCAGGGGGAGAGTGGGGGGCTTTGGCTGGCCCATGTGTGGGTTGCCTAGGACACACAATGGTTTTTACTGACAGGTACTATGGGTGCCCAAGGCACTTCACTGCATTTAAGGGCAAATTATGGAATCCTAGGTGTATAATGACTTTGACTGGCCTGGGGGGGATGCATGTGAAACAACATGGCATTGGATGGACTATGAAGTGATACCTAGGGTTCTCACAGACATACAGGTTTATGGCATAAACCAGCCAATGGAGGGGGCACCTATGGCACATCACTGCATTATCTCCCGAGGGAGGAATAATGAGTGCATATTAGCATGAAATCTCCTGAGACATATCATTGAGTTCCCTGGTCTATGGGCCTGTGGTGTGGACACCAGCCTACATTATAGCACTGACAAACTCAGTGGGCTGTGAGGAGCATTGCCAGAAATTTGAGGAGACTCCTGTTGCACATTGTGACATTGAAGGGCCCATTGTGATGCTTGAAGTACATCATGATACTAACTAATATGTGGTGGTGCACTTGGAGAACATCATTTCAACGACTGATGTATGGTGGGATATTGGTGCACATTATGGCATTGTATGATGTTTGGGAGGAATGCCATGAGTGCATCAGTGCACTAGTAACCTGTGACAGAATGCCTGGTGAATATCATGGCATTGACTGCCATGCACAGGGCATAATGGGTACATCTTTGCTCTGTCTGGCCTGTGTTGGGATGTCTGGAAACTATCATGATATTCACTGACCTATGGGGAACACCTATACAACATCGTGGCAGTTACTATCATGTAATGGAACACCTTGAAACACATCAATGCATTGACTTTCCTATGTTGGGACACCTCAGGCTCATTCTTTAATTCTCTGTCCTCTGGGAGGACACATGGTTCATCGCGAAAACTAAATGGCCTTTGGGGAAAATGCTTAGAGTTGGTCGCTGCACTCACTGGCTGATAGAAGGTGTCTGACACATTTCATTGACTGCCCTGTAAGGGGTTCATAGGGCACTTCATGTGATTGGCATGCCTGTGGATGAGTTGCCTGAAATACATCATGGCTTTTACTGGATTAGAGGACAGATGCCTGGGTACATGGTGCTGTTTACTGGCCTGTAGGAAGAGCAGGGCACATTAAATAGTCTAGGGGGATGCTGGATCCCACCACTGACTTGCCTTCCAGTCAGCGGGTGTGCACAACATTTCATGGAACAGACTGACCTATGAGATGCACACCTGGGGTTCATCATGTTATTTACTGGCCCAAATGGAACACCAGTGACATACTACTAACGGCCTTATGAAGCATTACTTTGGTAGTGCCTGGCAAATGAGAGATGTGAGTGGAACATAATTTCATTGACTGGTTGTTTGAGATGCAATTTACAAGTTGGGCCTTTTGTCATACATAGTATATGCACAGGCCACACTGTGGCATTGAGAGGCTTGTAGGAGGACCCTTGATGCAGATCATGTCAATAACACACCTTTATCGGCCCCTGCCTGAAGCAGATTATGGTGTTGATTGGTCTATTTGGACACCTGTTTCACATAATAGCATTAAATATGCAGATGTTCAGGACACATAACTTTAATTACTTGTCAGTATCACCTGTAACATATGATGGCTATTACTGACACTTACGGGGAAGCCTCCAGCATCATCATGACAATGACTGACCTACAGGGATATGTTTTGACAAATCATAGTATTGACTGGGCCATTGCAGGATACCTGTGGCATTCTACACTGTTGACATTTTTTGGAGGTACTTTGGTATGTGCTGCCCGTAAAAGCGTTGATTGGCAATACTCAGGTGCATGAGGGTAGTCGCTGCCATGTGATTGGGAACCCGATCTCCTAATGGTGGCAAAATGGGTTCATTTACTCAAAGAGAAAGCTGATCTTTGGTGACCAATGAATGGACACTGGGTGTCGTTTCAGCAAATGAATACCTCATGACTGGCTTTGGACAAATGCAACTTATTTTGTGCAAGGGACAAGCTGATATTTTGGAACAAACTATTCAAGAAGGTGGTGCAATCCAATATGACCGCTTTATCTCTAAATATATCTGTTGTCTGAGTCATGAATAAGTAAGATCTGTCTAACCTAGCTCTGATGCCTGAACTTGTAAATTCTACTGAAGGATAAATCTGCTGGCTCGGGTCATACATTGTGAGGTTTCCCAAGTAAATTTGGAGACAGAAAAATCAACTTAGAAGTTACAAGTAAAGGCGGATACTATACACCTTTCTGAATACTGAAAATAACTTGTGTCAGATTCACTGCACATATTATATAAACTTGAGTTTAAGTCAACTCTTTTACGGAATTGTAAAATGCAATTCTTAGCCCCAGTTTTCCAAGTACATGCTGTGGGGAAGGCCACAAAAATCACTACGCAGGTTTAAACTTGCTCTGCGGAGCATTTAGCCCTAGCATATTTTATGTGTGCCCTTCAGATCTCACTGTGTAACCAATATCTTCTTAGTGTATTATTTTGGAAACTTGTGCATTAAAAGGTGCTGATAGATCAATTTTTTCAAACTTTTCTATGAAGGGGCGCCTACCTTAGAATACACCATGAAGTGGTTGACCGCACATGATTTGTTTGCTCAGCGATTTTCGATCGGTGTATTTACTTCTCAAGCAGGTTCAGATGTTTCCAACCACTACTGGTCAAGAGTACAAAAGAGGAGATGCTGCCAGCCCTGGAAAGAAAAAGCAGATATTCTGCTAGCCACCAGTTTTCCCAGGTAGCTAGACACTCTGGGGGAGATTTACTAAGATCACAAAAGTGCTGCAAATTGGCACAAAATCTTTTTTTCCGATTTACTTTGCAGCGCTAGACTTGTTTTGCCCTGGAAATAACGTGAAAGTAACGCGAACTAGCACATAGCGCTGCTTTACTTTACTTAGCGCCAAAGGGGGCGTTCTCATGCAACCATCAGAGGTTTCTGACGCTAAACCCTATTTACTAAATATAGTAGGCAGGGTTTAGCGTTAGAAAACTGCGCCCTTTTGAAGTAGGCACAACAAAGGAAAAATGCTTTCAATTCTCCTTCCTTTTCCGGCTTTTTGTGTGTTCTGCACTTTACAGCACACATACAAGTCTATGCATAGTATTTTGCACTGGAAGGCTATCCGTAATGTACAAAACCTATGCTTCACTCACGGAGACACCCTTCCGATATGGCGCAAAGGTGTCTCTGTGGTGCACGGCAGCTGATTTCAGTGCCAGCGCTAGGGAAAGGGGAGGAGAGAGCCATATTTATGTAAATATGGCACTCTCCTCCTCTCTCCTTTTCACTCAGTGCAGCATTTGCGACTGCTGCACTGCGCGAGCAAATGGTAAATCTGGCCCCAGTGTGATAGGAGGATGTGGTATATCCAAGCACCAATTTTTAGATTGTAAATAGGTCTCGCTGGAATAGGGATTACTGGGTTACTCAAGCAATGCGAGAGAGTAAGTTTATTAATACTTTGTGTTGAAAATAATCCACGAGGCAGAGCTGTTGTGCTCTGGGTTTGGGAGTTTTGTAGAGTGGGGGAAAGTGGATGCCACTTGAGGGACAGACTGTGTTTGGGTGGTGGTAGAATGCATATTGGTCAATGGTGTGCTCATTTTGCTGTAGTGCTTACAGGGCCAATAGGACTCAAGTAAAAACCTCTATCCTCTTAGAGATCAGCCTCAGAAGACAAAGTACCCAAGTTCATTAAAAGGAGTTTTAGAACACTTGACTCATTAGAAAAGCATAAGATTATGCAGTGTTTTAGTGCTGTCAGCCATGACATAAGCCTGACATATGTTTACTAAATTCTTTCATTTAACCCCTTTACTGCCTTATTACTCATGCATATGACATCAATGGCTTTGTGAATTACCTGCAAAACATTTTGAATGCGAAGAAAATTGGACAATTCGAGGACTATTCAAACACAGAGCCTGATTACGATGGCGGACGGACTTAAGTCCATCCGCCATCGTCCCAGGGATTAGGACCGGCCGCCTATATGGCGGCGGTCCCGCACATGACATTACAATGCGACTGCCACTGTGGCGGTCGCATTGTGCATGTTTACCATTGCGGCTGGTGTTGCCGGCTGCAGTACCCGCCGCAATGGTAAAAATGCATGTTGTGCATTTCCCTGCACTACGTGGCAGGCACCACGCGGTGCCTGCCACCTGGTGCAGGGAACTGGAGGGGGCACCATAGGTGCCCCCCAAGTGCAAATTCAACATGCCCCTGCACAAGGGGGGCCCTCAACGGCCCCCAAAGTACATCCCGCCAGCCTTTCATTGGCGGTTGAACCGCCATAGAGAGGCTGGCGGGGATGCAGCATCCAAATCTGGCGGGCGGTGCCTGCTAGGCACCGCCACCATTTTGTGGATGCAGGGTGGGTTCGACAAGCAATGGTAACGATTGCCTCTGTCGGACCTGTGGCAGACAGGCTTTCCGCCCGCCAGGCACACCGCCCGCCATCCTGTTCTGGCGGGCGGAAAAAGGCCTTACAATGCCGGTGAACCCGCCACTGGCAGCCTGCTGGTGGCGGGTTCACCACCATCGTAATCAGGCCCACAGTTAGTTGAAATAGAAAGAACTGTGCCCTCTTTCCACTTTTACTAATTGGGAGTCGTAAGATTTAAGGCTAATTCACAAAGACATGTAAGAGTACGTAAATTAGTACTCCCTTAGTACTAATTGCTGTTCTTATACGTGATTTTGTGAAATGACCTATAAATATATATAAAGGCATTCGAGGCCCTGGAAGTGAAGCAATTAATCATTTTTTAAATAAAAACAAATGAACTACCAAGTACAAAAATTACTGTGTAATTTAAAAAAGTGTATCTAATCAATTTATGTATGATAGCCTAAATCAAATTTTCAAAGTTTTGAATTTTGTCCATTTCTGCTACTTTTCTGTCTAACGTGCACCCCATAAAGTTGGCAATCTTTTCACCCTTCTTTCCACAAAACCTATAGATTCTTTGAGACCACTGTTCTTTATTGTATCCATTCACCATTACTAAAACCTTAAAGAGGGTAAATATTCCAATCGGCAACGAACAATCATTACTGTGACGGCTGTTGCAGGGGCATCACAGATGCCTAAAGAACAATCAACATTAATCAAAATTGACCTACTTTATTCTTGGGTTTATGTTTCTTCAAATAATCAGCAGACCTTTTGAAATAATGATGAACTACAAATTACTTCAAATGACACACTGGATAAGCTGGTATAGTAATATCCTTTATTTCTATGGAAAATGCAATTAAAACATTCCCACGTAAAATTTCTCAATAGGTACTTGGCGAAACTAAAGTTGAATTGGCAAAAAGTATTCTATTGTAACAATATCGAGTATCAGAATTAATCCATACATCATCCAAATTGATTGAATGCAAAGTAGCTGTCCTGAAACTCTGACCCCGTTTACTGCTGTTGTTTCCTCCTGACACACAAACTTTCATTTGTTTAAGTGGATGTCACATTTTATATATTTAGTTAGGGCACACTGTAAAGAATTACTTCTTCAAATCATTTCAAATTTCTTTGCTTGCATTAGCACCTACCTACACATCAAACCCTCTGACATACACAGAATAGAAACAAATTACCCTGGCACTTTCATTCTTTCCGACAAATCCTACGGTTAAAGTATTCTTTTGGTTCCTCCTGATTTATCTAAACTCTTGTCCCAACCAATGCTCTTGGGCATCATTTAGAGGGTCACCAGGGGTTGCACACGGCCCCTGGCTTTTCCCCTGCGACCCCTGACACCACCTTTGTGATCCATGGTCTCAGAGGTGGCAAAGTCAGTGCCAGGAACACCGGTTGTGTCTGTTTGCCTACGCATGTGTATGTGAGAGTGAAAATTAGTGAGAGTCAGTGACAGGTAGTGAATGAGATTGAGGCCCAGATTTCATATTCTTTGACGCAAGGCAGCTTTGCACCAAAGTTTCTGCGCTGCCTTGTGTCAAAGCGACCGAGAAAAAATGTGCCATACCTACTAAGATATGGTGCATTTTTTCTCTCCCTGTGTGCTGGTGCGCTTTTGGCAACCATGCACCAACTCAAACATCCTTGTGCCATGGTGCAAGGGTGAATGCGTTCTGTGAAGCACAGGTTTTGTACTGGAAGTAGTGCCTTTAAGGCTTTTCCCACTTTGTATACTTTGTATGTGTTCTGTACAATGGGCCCCTGCAAAGTTGGAAAACGAGGATGCCTGCCTCAAGGAGGCGTACAATTTTGGTGCAAATTCCTGTCCACCAATGATTGTAGATAGGGATTTTTGTCAAAACCCATGGATGGTTGCATGGGAATGCCTATGCACCACTCATGGAATGACACAAAATAACGCAAATCAATGCTAGCACAACTTTGTATTACTTGGGCATATTTTTCTGTTGAAGATAGCAATATGGCTGTTCAGTGGAGAACAATTTTTAGTAGAGGAATGCAAGAAATGTGGTAGACTCGCTTAAAAGGCTTATGCGTAGCCTGGCCAAGAAGTGACCAGTGTCCCCTGCAGTTCTCATATAGTTGGATGTAAGCATCTTTTTAGGTCTGGCTTGACAGTGCAGCTGTCGCCAGATATTATGTGATTAGCCTAAACGCCTTAAAAAAGGCTTTAAGAAGTACTATTAGGATAGGGGCTTTGAGTAAGCCCCTTGTTGGTAGCCCGGGGTTCACGTTTTGATTGAGCAGAAGTTGTATGCTTCCACAAAAAAGAAGAACTTGCCCTTCACACAGCTGTGCTCATTTATCTTATTTATCCAGCTGCCTGAGCCAGCAGCAGTATGGCTACCCAATCTTGAACTTTCAGGGGCAAATACCTGACATTATAACGCTATTAAAATGTTTTAGATAACTATTTATTTATTTGGATTTTCTCTGGCAGCAACACAGATGGAAGGAGAGCACTCATTATCTTTAGACTTCAGAGTAGAGTGAGGGTCCAAGGCTACATCAATCTACATTTTTTTAGGTCTGACTTGATAGTGCAACTGTCACGTGGTCCAATGTGATCAACGAAAAAGTGCTTTCAGAGTCATGCTGATAAAGGGCCTTAGGCTCCACCCACATATTAGTTCTCTGAGTACAGGATATGATTCAATCAGTCAATCAAGCGATACTTATATAGTGCTGCTTCTCACCCGAGAGCGTATCCAGGTGCTATGCTGCTATGTCAGTTGAAGAGCCACGTCTTGAGTCCCTTCCTGAAGTGGGTCAGCTAAATGATTGAAATGATTGGGCCGAATTTGTATGCTTACACTAAAAAGACTGCTTATATTGCACTTTGGGCTTGTGGCAAAGTTTATATTCGATACAACAAGACTGAGTTGGTTATGGGGGCAAGCCAATGATCATGGCTATAGGCCTGATCTGTTCATTATGAAAGGTTATATTGGAGGCACTAAGTCAGACCTATTTATTGTGAAAAGCATTTCTTAAATTCAATTGGCATTTAAGTGTGGATTGTTATTACTCTTTATTAAAGCCTACCAATAGGCATTTTGTTAAATGGAATCTCACAGATTACCGCAGTCGGCAATGGTTTTGGTGTTAGTCACGCAGTGGCAATATAGGAGGTTTGCTCTGTTAGAATCCGTGTTAGGTTGTGTAGGAAGCTGGCTGATTATGTGATATATTAAAAATCCGATATACCATGCAAAGAGTCCAGGGGTTCCCTTATGAGTGTACAGGGGTTTGCTATGAAATCCCAAAGAGCTCTATTAGGAGGAAGTGTGGTCAAGCACCCATAGGCTTAACACAGAGGCGTGCAGGACATCTGCAAATACACTCAAAGATTAATGAATGACACATACAACTCAAGAAGGAGATCCACACCAATTTATAAAAATACCAAGTTCTTTTATATATGTTTAGGCATCAGAGAAAAACCGTTCAGGTAAGTATGTTTTTATATATAAATTCTCTTCACTTTAAAAAGTGGACACAGTGCAATTTCTGAGTTTTGCAATGTTATGCTATGGATGGAAGAACACATTCCGTAAACAGGTACAGTACATATTCATATACCGGACCAATCTCCAGGAGTTAAGGTGAGTTTTGGGCAAGGTCCAAGGCAGCACCAGCAGTAAGCCACCAGCGGCATGGAGACAGCTAGGTGCAGGGTGCAAAACAGCATCAGGAGCCCAATGTATTTAAAGGAAGATCGGTCATTGCGGAAAGAGGCTGCAGGCTCTGGCAAGGAGGCCAGTCGTGCTGAACCAGCAAGTGGGCTCAGGCCTTGCAATGCCTAGGGACAGGGAGAGACAGTTGGTCCTCTTTTCCAAGGCCCAGGGGCAACAGGTGCAGGGGTGTCCTTAGGCATTTGTTTTGTCCTTACCGGAGCAGTCACAGTTGAGGGGGACTGCGTGCAGAGCTGCAGGCGACGTCAGGGAGTCCAGGAGGGGTGAGACCACAATGGACTCAAGCTTCAAGCTACGGAGGGCTGGGGGACCTTGCTGACACAGGTAGCCCACCTCAACTTGGGCCGGAGGTGATGGGTGCAGTAGTGACTTCGGGTTCTGGCAGTTCCGGAGGCCTCAGATTCTTCTCTTTTGGAGCTTCTTCAGAACAGGTCCATTGTTAACTGGAGGTCATGAGTCTTTTTCGAAGGCAGGAAGTATTCCCAGGTTTCTGGGGTTAATAGCTGCAGGACGAGTCTACCTTGGTGCAGTTTTCGATGAGGGATGCAGACAGGCCGGCGGAGCTGGTACCAGTTCAGCTGCTTCTTCTCCCCTCTCTGCTTTTGGGGCTCTTCAGTGTCCTCTCTCTTGTAAGGCCATCAGGATCTGCTTCTCTGGTGCCAGGGGCTCCCCTAAATACTGAATTTAGGGGTGTTATGGGAGTGTAATCTAGTAGCCAATGGGCTACTGACCCTAGTGGTCACTACTCCCCCTGTATGAGCACTTCCTGTGGGAAGTGGGCACAACCCTGTCCCAGAATTCCTAAGTATGCAATCACAAAGATGGCTACTTCTGAAAAATTGTGTCTACCTCACAGTAGCTCGCCTTAGGGGTGAAACTAGCCTGAATAAATGAATGAATGGATTTGTAGAGCCTAGAGGTGGCACATCTACCTGACTAACTAATTTTCCTGCCAGCCCAGGTGCCAAGCGGGCTCTGGATGGGGGGTGGCTTCCTCTCTTGTGAGGGAAGCCAGATTCACATTCCAAAGGTGGCAGTTTCTATAAAGCTTGCTGGCCCAGGGAGGCTAATCAGCAGGTCATCCTGTGGCAGGGGGTGCTACACCCTCTTCGCAGGCAGGCTTTTGTTCGTGGTCTCCTGTGAGCAAAAGACTCTCTCCGTAGGATGTCAGAACAGCGTCTCGTGTGGCAGGCTGGCAGAAACCAGTCAGCAAGGTCACCAGAGGCTGGTAGGTTTTCAGGGGGCACCTCTAAGGTGCCCTCTGTGTGCATGTATTCGTACATCCAACACTGGAATCAGTGTGGGTTTACTAATATGAGATGTTTGATACTAAACATCCCTACTTACAGTTGAGCCATCATGTAGCTGGGTAACTTGTTTTCACCAGTGTCCAGCACTTGTTTTAAAATGGCTTCCCTGTTCACTTGTACTGGCAGTAATAGGACTGACCAGTACGGGGCATATCTGCTCATGCAGGTATGCCTTCACATGTAATATTCAGCACCCTGCATTAGGGCTGTCAGGCCTGCTGTAGGGGTGACTTACAAATATTACATGCAGTGTTAGGGACATGGCCCACAGAGATGTGTGATATGTTTTGTTTTTACTTTTGTCTGCACCAAGACACGCAGCCTGCAATGCCAGCCTTGCATGTGCTTGGCGAGGGGTCCCTTAGGCTGGCGCAATTCGTGCTGCTGCCCTTAGGGACCCTATATCTCAGGCCCTAGGTACCAGGGGTATCATTCAAATGGGACTTGCAGAAGATGCTAAAGGTTTTGCCAATTTAGGGAAACAATTGTACATTTTTAGGGAAAGAACACTTGTACTTCGGAGCTGGTTAGCAGGAACCTAGTACACTTCAGTCTGAACTGCATCAAATGCCAGGCAAAAAGTGGTGGATACTGCAACAAAAAACCCAGTTTCCTACACAAACCTCCACCAGTGCACAGGCCAAGGGACTCAGCCAAACCTGGGAGAGTCTTCCTAGTCTTTCAGGCAAGGAAGAGTAAGGAAACAGGCTGGATTGTTGCCGGGCCTACTCTGCTTTACATCCTCCTGTCTAGGTCATTCCCTCTGGGGAGCTGACCTACCTCAACAGCCCTAGGACCCAATTTAAAATGCCCTTTGTCTGCTTCTTTAGTGTCCTTTCCTAATCTTTTTGTTTTGGGATCAGAGGTGTCCACCTCTGATAACCCTATCTCATCCCGGGCAACCACAGCTTACCCAAAGAGGTTACCCACAACTTGAGTAACCCCACCATGACCAACAGGGTCAGGGGGCTTAGCATGCTATTTGACATAGGATCAGACCACCATGCCAAGAACAGTGCAGCCATGAAGACTAAAACCCAGCAGAGGTCACTGACAGCTATCAGTGCCCAGAACCACACCTTTAGATCTTCACTGGCAGGTGAAGGTGCTAACATACAGGCTTCTTTGGGTTCAGGTTGCCTGTCTACTTTTTTAGAGCGGGGGCTTACTACATACTGTAGCAAACACCCTCCTTCCATTCTCTCTTCTGTTAGCTGAGGAGCCACCATCTCATGCTTAACAGCTGCCTGGCTAGTCAGGACTTCTTGTGGGTTATGTAGGGATTCACTAGGGCCACTTAGGGACCCCCTCCACCCAGCAGGGGCAAGATCTCCTTGACTTAGTGGAACTTTGACTATGCTTCCTCTTTTTCCACTTCTTCTGGGGCTTACTTGCACAAACTGCAGGTTCAGCACCTCCTGAATCCTTGGGTGTGGACTGGCACTCGGCCAATACCTCCATACCTCCTTGGAAATGACCACCCAGAGTTGGTATGAGCCATAGCTCAGACAAACTGGGTGGTCATTTCCAAGGAGACCCAGCTATCTCTAGGAGTACTAAAGCCACATGTCTAACAGTAACCTCCCCTGGGACAGCCTTTACTCTTCTAGTCTCACCTGAGATATACTGGTTTGAGAGTACCTACCTGTCATGCACAATATTGTGATTGACACAGGTGTCTCTCATGGCAGTGGCTGGGATTCCATTCACCAGTAGGTGGTGGAAGTGTTTGCTGCTCTCTAGAATCTCCATCTTACCTTTTGGTCCCATTTTCCAGTTGAAAGCTAGAAGGACTTCCTCATCTAAAGAATCACCCTCAAAGGCTAGCCTGGCAACCCCTGGAGGTATACTAGTGGGTTTGGTTTTAGGACAGGAAGGTCCCTTGTCTAGGTGACATGTCTGTTTGCAATTAAGGCACTAAGCCTTCTTGGGGTCCCAGTTCTTACTCTCGTACCCACAGTTGTTTTGGGAGGTGTCTCGGGCCTATCCTCCTAGATGGGTTTTTTGGGGCCTACAGAGGACTCCTTTTCTTTTTCTTTAGAGCAGTCAACCTTTTTCTCTTAGGGGAGCTTAACAACCCCTTTCTTTTGGTCACCCCCTCCATGACTAGTTTTGGACACTCTTGGTTTTACCCAATGATCAGCCTTCTTCCCCAAATTTTGGGGACAGACTGGCCCCAGGCAATTGAAGGCATTGTCCATAAGTGTGGCTTTGGATTGGATTGGAATAGGATTTCTGGGCAATATGCTTCAAAATTGTGTTTGGAAAGGGAACCATAACTCAACAAACAGCAGTCTGCTCTATGTATGCCATTTCTAAAAGATTTGATAAAGAGGCACAGACTTTGCTGCCCAAGCAGTGCTTATGTTGTTTGCTCCTTCCTTCTTTCTCTCTAGGTTCTGGGGAATCATCTATGATTCAGGAAAATGCTAAAAAGATTTCTGCTATCTTTTTAGAAAGCAGCCTTCAATTCAGGTCTTAAATGTCAGCAGAGCAATAAAATGTTCATGCGTGCATGTGCTCTATAATTGAAAATAAATCAATTCAAACTATGACAAGCTAATCTAGTCCACCAAGCTGAAGTGCTAACCTGCTAAAGGTTTTGGATGCTCAGCTGTCCTATTTACAATGACAGATCCGCTGCCATGTGTGGTTGACTTAGCACTGTGAAGACCACCAATGAAATGGTGGCTGCAATTTAACAAAAGTTGAGTAGAGTGTCCCAATATTGTAGGGACCTCCCCTTACAAAATTTAGGGGACTGTATATTTGGGCTCTGACAACTAGCAACACTGTGGAGGTACATTTTCAATTCCCTCATTTCATTGCAGTAATTCCATCTTCCTACAAGCACACTGGTCAAGATTTCCATGGATGAGGCAACCAACGATCTGGAGGAATGCCTACCATCATGATAGAGAGCTGTAAATGTGGTGGAGTAAGCCCCTCCAACATGGCAGATTAACTAGATCCAATACTCTGATGGACAGAAAGGGCTATCAATTCCACCATCAACATTCTAAAATTTCCCCTTAATGGAGAGATGAAGTGAAGTCCAAATCTAGTATAAATGTAATAATGAGCTTACCCAACCATATTAAAGGGAAAAAGAAACAATTCCAAAATAAGGATAAAACAGCCCTTGCTGTCTAATAGTGCGATAGCTCCAATCGGGTCTCATAATACTGTTAGTGACCATTAAAGCTTATGACAGTTGTAGACAGAACTGCTTAGTGAACTAGCCAACTGTCAGCAGAGATGTAGCCTACTGTGAGAAAGGGATCTTCAGTTTCACTTTTTCTTGCAAAATTTTCTCAATCCTTTCTAGTGTGAACATGGGCCGTTCTTTGTGCAGTAGCTGTGTAGGGCGTCAAATGGTATCCCAAGCAAGCCTGGTGGATGAAAGTCCTCAGCTGACAGTAGTAGCTATTCTATTACCATATTTCCATCTGTCTGTAAAGTACAACAATATGTTCCTTATTAACTCCCTGTGTTGGGCAACTAAGACCGAAGGACCCCCAAATGCAAATCTATTGCTCCTCACTGGTACAATTTGTGATGTCATTTGAGACATCATCAGTGATATCACCAATGATGTCACATAACATGTCATGAGTGATGTTTTTTGTGTGATCATAAGTAGTGCATGATGGGGGCACAAGTTATAGCTAGTTGACTAAACTACAACTGGTATATTTCAGTGGTGTTTGGGTTGCTTAACAATATTTTTTATCTCATTTCAATACCTAACTATAACGTCACTTTAACCTTTGTTTTTTCAGCACATTTCTAGTGTTTTATAATGTAAGTTAAGAACTTATTACCATATCTAACTATAAAGCCACTTTAAACTTCGCTTTTTTGAGTGAATTTCTATTTTTGTTTAGATAAGGGATGATCTAATTACCGATTCCTAACTATAAGAAACTGGGTTATTGGCTGAGGGGGGTAGAACAGTCCCACTCCGGTAACAACCACACTTCTTGTCAAGGTGAATCACAGAAGTCACTAAACTCACCTGTGCTTAACCATCTGGTAGCTTGGCACAACATCAGTCAGGCTTAACTTAGAGGCAATGTATAAAGGTTTTATGCACTACACAAACAACAATAAAGTAAAGATGCAACACAATTAAAATCCCAAAGCAATTTAGAGAAATAGAATATTCTTTAGTTAATAAAATGATACCAGAACAACAAAAATCCAATCAGTTAGAAGCGGAGATATTGAATTTATAGATTTTAAGTGGAATTAACACGAAGAAGCAGGAAGCACTAACTGTGGTTATCTGGTCATGCCAGACCGGGACAAAAGGCACAAGTTCAGGCCCACCATGGTGGAGCCCGGGCTAGGCATAGGAATCGAGAGGCCAGTGGGGAGTTGAATTTTAGAGTCCTTGGTTTTGATATGCGAGGTCCTGTGTCAGTCTGTGCCATGCTCCGTTGGTTCCGATAAAGCCTCCTATCAGGAGCTGCTAGGTGCTCTGAGTCCTGTTTAGTGTTGCATCGTGCTGTATCAGTTCCTATGAAACAGATGATCAGGAGCTGCAAGACGCTGCAATGCGAGGTACTGTGTCAGGTTCCTTTGTGCTGCATCGGTTCCGATCAAGCCTGCAGTTGCGCCAGGAAGAGTACACTCTTACTCCAGCCAAGGGTACAGGATCTTTGGGACACGTCTTGGGATCAGGACTCACAGAAGCCAGCAGCAGGACTGAGGTGGGTCCAGTTGCCTGTCCACGTAGGCCCAGCTGCAGCAGGTCAACTGAACAGATGCAGAGGGGGCCTCTGAAGCTTGTTGTGTCCCTGTAGCTCACACAGGAGGTCAGCCAACTGACCCTACGAGTCACTCTGGATAGCCTGGGATGAAGGCAAGCAGGTCCAATCTTCCTTCTCAGGCACCAAGGCAGTCCTTCAAGCAGCATGGCATTCCTCTGACAGCAGGTCAGTCCTTCTTTTGTAACTTCCACATGTCCAGGAGTGTTCTCATGAGTGTTCTGATGAGTGAGCAGTGCAACATGCCTATTTCTGCCCATTGGCAGAACACCGCAGAATCTCGCAGAGTTTTGTGTACCTGTAGAATTCCGCAGATTCAAATTCATGAGTTTCCCCCACCCCTACTCTCCAATCATCCTGCTAGGAATGCCCATCCTGTTCAACCCTAAGCCTCCTTTGTGTCATTGTCTGGAAGGAATAGACAAACCTCAACGGCAGGGCCATTCACAGTTATGTGCCCCAAGACACTGGCAGAAGGCACTAATGGTTGGGACAAGAAAATGCCAACTTTCTAATATTGAAAGTATACATAGGCCACTATTCCCGTGTGTGACATCTGTCGCACTGCGTCGTGGGTGAAACTTTCCCCATTCTTTAACTCATTAGAACCATTTTTAAACTTATTCATCCATGTGAACCAATGTTTATACAAAATCTTAGCAGTCAAACACTCTTATGAAATCACTCGGGAGACAGCGCCATTTCGACTTCTGGCTTTATTCTTCACCTTTTCAAGTAACTACTGTTTGCCAATCCAGGCTTTTTACAGCAACTCGTGAAATCCAGAAATGAAATGTACATTCAAGTCGGCTCGTCTTTTTACCCAATGCATTTCGAACCTATACTGGTTCTTCTTCAGGGGTTGCTACAATAAATAAAAAACATTCAGCTAGCTGTTCACCGTTAACCTTTAACATACAACCTGGTGAGCAGATTAGACGTGCAATGGGAGGGTTGGGCAATGAGTGAAGTACAAGGTTCTGATTTACGTTGAATTAATTATAGCAATGCTGGGTGTAGTGCATTATGGGATATGGAGTTGTATTCAACATTTTTTGAATAAATTAGCACAGCTGTGGGTTACGGTCACAGGGTTAAAAACATGACGTTTGATAGGAGGGGCGCTTTGTTAAAGTAACGGACATTAAGGTAACGAGAAAGAACAATCTTTTATTATATGGGGAGAGAAGGATGAGGTGTTTAGGACGTTGGTTAAGAGCTTTGATAAGGTACGGAATTGTTTCGCTTCTGGGAAGTGGCAAGTGAGGTGGGTTTAACTTCGTAGATAGGTCAGAGGCTTATGGGGAGAACTGTTACAAAAATGTGGGTTGTAATTTGGATGATGGGAGTTTAGCATGGGGGTACAGTTGTTTTATGGTTTAGTAATGGCTTAGAGGGAATTTGAAGATTGTTGATGAAGGGATAAGGGTGTGAACACCGGGGAGTGGGTTTTGCAGGAACCACGAGGGCTGGGGAAGGAGGGGAAGTCATGGGTAGGAGTTTTTGTTGGGTCTTTGTATAGATTAGTTTCTAGTGCGGTGGGTTATGGTAGCAAGGTTATAGTGTGAGGAATCAGGTTAGCTTTTATATATTTTTTCTGTATGTTAAAGGTTAACGGTGAACAGCTAGCTGAATGTTTTTTATTTATTGTAGCAACCCCTGAAGAAGAACCAGTATAGGTTCGAAATGCATTGGGTAAAAAGACGAGCCGACTTGAATGTACATTTCATTTCTGGATTTCACGAGTTGCTGTAAAAGCCTGGATTGGCAAACAGTAGTTACTTGAAAAGGTGAAGAATAAAGCCAGAAGTCGAAATGGCGCTGTCTCCCGAGTGATTTCATAAGAGTGTTTGACTGCTAAGATTTTGTATAAACATTGGTTCACATGGATGAATAAGTTTAAAAAGGGTTCTAATGAGTTAAAGAATGGGGAAAGTTTCACCCACGACGCAGTGCGACAGATGGCACACGGGAATAGTGGCCTATGTATACTTTCAGTATGAAAAGCTGTGAAGGGGACGGATCACAGCAATCTGTATCGCACGCATTAAAAATGACGACAGAATTGAGTGTAGTGAATTAAGGGAAGGAGTGCATTCTCTAATTACAGTTTTCAACTTTCTAATACTGGCATTTTCAAAGTGTGACTTAAAATCTAACTTAGAATAAAGAGGATTTTAAATTACAATTAATGTGAGTGTAAAGTGCCTCAGTGTTAGTCAATTGGAGAGATAGGCCTTACAACAGTGAAAAATGACTTTAGGAGTTTTTCACTGCTAGGACATGTTAATCTGAAGTACACATGTCCTACTCTTTAAGTACAATGCACCCTACTCTATTGAATCCTAAAACAGAAATCAGCAAAACAGAAGGAGTGAAGGCAAAATGGTTGGGGGGAATGCCACGCCAAGGATGTAAGGTCTAACGCTAACTATAATTTCTCTTTTAACATGTTTTTTAAAATGAATATATATATTTATATATACCAACTCTGGCTAGCCCCTTCGCATTACCTGCTGTGAGTGGCCAACCCCTGCTGCACAAGCCCTTCAGACATGCACAGCAGGGGATTGGTCTCAGTGCCTGGCTGCCCTGTGCCCTACAGCCCCGCAGTCAGCCAGCCCCTCTCTGTGCTCTACCTTTGGCTGTGTCCAGTGGGCAATTAGTCACAGACCCTGCGGCCAACTCCGCTATGGGCAACCAACCCCTGACTGCGTGCATGCACATACACACACAAACACACACACATATAATCTTCCCATTTCTTGCGCATTTGTCTCCAGTGCATACCTGGAGGGGAATGCACAAAGTTTTTCACAAGAGAAGCCTGTTCTGTTGGCAAGTGTGCTCTGGCACGCCTGCTCTCTGAGATGGAAAGTCCATCTCAAAATGATTGGTTGCGTTTTAACAGGGGTCATCCAATGAAAAGAAACAAAATTCTCTTTACCTAGTCCTGTGCACTATCAAACACCAATAATAAGCACTGTGGAATGCTCCTTTGTTTTATGAAGTCTGCTTGGCTTTTGAGGCATATTGTGACATCAATCACCACATGGCCTCTTTTAAATGTCTCTATATCTGTTGGCAAAGGGCTGCTCTTCAACCACCAAGGGCTGTTAATATAAGTTGGAGCATCTCTCAAGCAATTCTAAGAGCTATTTTAGACAGAGACCTGCTTGGACTCTGTTATAGAGCTTCCTGAATGTGGATCCACAGGAAGCCCACTTTCTAAAGGTAGGACCAAGAATAATGTTCTGTTGTAGCTTTATTAATCTGCTCTGACACTTCTGTTAAAGTTGCCATGATTTAAGCCCTTCATCTAGAGGAAGGATTCTATAAACTTCAATTCAGGGTGCAAGAAACCCTCTTTTCCCTCACCTTAGATTAAAGAAGGTCTGTCCAATCTGTATTTGCAAGTGAGCTGAAAAGTGACGCTGTCTGACTACCAGACTTACTCTTATTCTTGCCTGTTCACCTTGCCATTTCATCATGCACACTAGCCTCAACCTATTGTACTTTTGAGCTGAAGTCCATCCCCAACATCATAGGTCTGAGTGACAAAAGACGTGTCCCTGAGCTATGAGACCTCTGACGTGCTGTGTAGAAGTCCTTCACCTGTGTATGCACCTTTGTCCAAGTAAGGACCCTTGCTTCTAGTCAGGGTAAGGGTATTACACACTTTAGATAACGCCTGCTCACCCCCTTGGTAGCTTGGCACGAGCAGATAGGCTTATCCCAAAAGCAATGTGTAAAGTATTTGTACCCAAACACACAGCAACACAGTAACACAGTGAAAACACCACAAATGGGCACCACACCAGTTTAGAAAAATAAAGTATCTTTATCTAAACCAAATGTTATGTTAAAAATTATTTATTGAGCGCACATACACCGGGCGGTTTCTTGGCGCTAAGTAGGGGCGGTTGCATTCACAAAACAGTGAGCTCAATTATATGCCTGGGAGAATAACCAAGTTTTGAGTAGTTTTCTGAACTGGGCATAAGAGGTGGACATACGCAGTTCGAGAGGAAGGGGGTTCCAAAATTGAGGAGCCAGAATCGTTAATCTGAGGCCCCCATGTTTCTTACGTTTGAAGGAGTTGAGGGTCAACAGGTTCTTGTTAGAAGAGCGTAGGTCGCCGAGAGGGGACATACCGCTGTATCTTTGAAGCGATAAAAGCAGGGCCGCGTCCTGAGACGGCTTTATAAATGGTGCAGCCTAACTTGAAGAGACAGCGTTGGGACAAAGGAAGCCAATGGAGGCTCTTCAACAATGGTCTAACATGATGGTGCTTAGGCTGACCAAGGATTAGCCAAAGACCAAAGACCAAAACGACAAACATCCTGCATACATTATCAATTTATCACTTTAAAAATGGTTACTTCAAAAATAGAACTGTAGAAACAAAATAGCTCCACATGGGGCTATTACAACATAGTGACAGGCACAAATCCAAACTACAGTGCCAACCGTAAGGTGCGTGGGTCGGGCACAGAGTCACACGGACCCCCAAACAACAGTACCTTGGAAAACCAAGTCAACAGGCAATGCACAGCATCGTGGAGGTGAGACATCGGTGCCGAGGCAAGGCTGGTGCCTGGTTGCCATGGGGGAGGCGAGGCATTGAGTCCATGAGGAGGTGAGGCGTTGAGTCCAGGACAGGGGGAGTTAGGTTGCGTCGGTGGCGATATAACATCGAAGAGTTTGTGAAGTCAGTCAGTTATCGGCTCCGTGATAACGTGATGCTGGCCGTCCATCAATTGTGTGTCTGGTGCTGGTGGTGATGGCATCGGTACGAGCACTGGTGTCGGGAAGGCTGATGACTACAGGCATCGGCAGGCCTCAAAGGGCATAGGAGCGGCAGTGCAGGCGGGGCGGTGCATTGTGCACTTCACAAGCTGTGCCCCCGGCCTCGGTGCAGGTTGCGGTGCCACTGGCGGTGTCGCTGACGGCATCAAAGTTGTTTTTCTTGCTTTGCAGCACTAACCACACAATTCTCAGGGCCCAGGAACTGGAATTGGCGCCCTTTTGACACAGGAGTCCACAGAGGAGTCCAGGTGCTTGTCAGTGGGAGCAGGTGAAGTCTTTGTGGCCCTGAGACTTCAGAACAGGAGGCAAGTTTACACAAGCCCTTGGAGATTCTTCTTCAAGCAGGTTCACAGCAATGTTCCAGTCTATGTCCTCTCTATGAATGGCAGAAGCAGCAACTGCAGGCCAACCCAGCAAAGCAACACAGCAAAGGGGTAGTACTCCTCCTTACAGCTCTCCAGCTCTTCTCCTTGATAGAAGTTCCTCTTGAGTTCAGAAGTGATCTAATTCCCTGGAGTTTAAGGTCCAATTATTATACCCCATTTCTCTTTGTTCTCTTTGTAGCAAGGGTATCTGAACCCAGTCCAAACCAGTTCTATCCTCTCTGGTGCAGCATGACCACAGGAGGTAGAGACAGCATTGTGCAAGAGAGACACAGCCCATTCAGGTGCAAGTGAAACTCCTCCCACCACTCTAAATACAGCCAAGGTATATTCAGCCCAGCTATGAGTCACCCAGGAAAGGCAAGACACACCTCAACCCCCCTTGTGGCTGTCTACAGTGAATGCACATCCCAGCTCCTGTCACTCAAAAACCAGACAGTCAATACACAAACAGCAAAGGCACACAGAATGGTTAAACAAGAAAATGCCTGCTTTCTAAAAGTGGTATTTTCAAACACACAATTCAAAAACCATCTCCCTAAAAAGATGTGTTATTAAAAATTATGAGTTCAGAAAGCCTAAACTCTATTTCCCTATCTTGTCCCAATGAAATGTTATACTTGTAAGATGTTATAAAGCAACTCCCATGTTAGCCCATTGGACAGATAGTCTTTCAATAGCAAAAAATGAAATACACAGTATTTCACTATCAGGACATGTCCTACCTTTCACATACATTGCACCATGCCCATGGGGGACCTTGGGCCTACCTTAGGGGTGCCTTACATGTAAGGAAAAAGAAGGTTTGGGCCTGGCAAATGGGTGCACTTGCCAGTTTAACATGGCAGTTTAAAACCGCTCACGCAGACACTGCAGTGGCAGGTCTGAGATACATTTACAGGGCTAATCATGTGGGTGGCAGAATCAGTGCTGCAGGCCCACTAGTAGCATTTGATTTACAGGCCCTGGGCACACTCAGTGCACTGTACTAGGGACTTACCAGTAAATCAAATATGCCAATAATGGATAACCAATCATTATAACCATTTACACAGGGAGCATTTTACTTTGACAGCAGTGGCAAAGTGCCCAAAGCATCTAAACCAACTAAAACAAAATCCAGCATACCGTCAAAAATACAGGAGGTAGAGGCAAAAAGTCAGGGGAAACCATGCCAAGGATGCCAAGTCTAACATGAAACATAAGATCTACATTGATTTTTAAGAAATCAAAGAGAGAGCAGCTTTACAAGGCCCGGTGCCCAAGGCAGAGCACTTAAAAAGAGATTATCACCTGAAAAGATAACCTGTGCAAAAGTTCAAGTAGAGTGTTTGTGTGACTCAGTCTAGTTGATCTAGAGACCGGTATGATAGAACTGTTTTGCACTAGCTGTAATTTAGGACCCTTGTCTGTCCCCATTCAGTACCAAGATCTGCCTATCACAGACTTTGATCAATTGACTTGGTGTCACTACTACCTAAATCATAACCCTAAAATAGGAGACAAAGAAGGTTTCCTGGATGAATAATATAGGCTGCAAGCACTCATGAACCACGATTCTGCAATTTTAGAGTCTTGTTTCATTTTCCCAGGAGGGTTCTCTGGACACAAGTTTTAAAAGTATACACTCTTTACTGGATGAAGGAGGTTTTTGCTCCAAAGTCCTTTTTTGTGTCCACACATTGAAAACTTTGTCCAAATATCCAAAGTCTCTGATTGGCTTGCCACAACAGAAGATTTTCAGCATTAAAAGACCTGGGGTTTGTGCTCCTGCATCCTGGAAAAATATGATACAAAGCAGAAGGGGCCTGAAGCAGCATCCCACAGGTCCTGCCCAGGGTCCATGGACCCAGCGAGTGTTCTTGGACAATTGTTTTCCCCCTCACCCTCAGGTTTGGTGACCTGGGTCCATGATCACCCATGCTGAGTGGTTGCAGGAGGACTAGCAAGGACCCATGACTCTTTCTGAGTTTATAACCCCCCCAAAAAAATAAAAATAATAATAATAATAATAATAATGATAATAGTAACAACATTGGCAAAATATATCATTACAAACAAATAAATAAAAGGGGCCAAACCCCGCTTGGACTACTAGAGTATGTTGGGTGCAGGGCCTGGCTTAAGTTCAGTACCTGTGGCCAACCACCATAGCTCTTGGCTGAAGGCCAAGCACATCATGGGTTGACCGCCCACTAGTGTTCGGTGCATGGCCTGACTACATAAGCCTGGTGGCAGAAACTAACTTTGCAGAGAAGAAGGTTGTGCACAGAGGAGGTTGACTGCCCACCTGGTTACAAATTTGGAAGGAGTACATCATCAGAAAAACTCCATCAAACAATTCACTGAACAAACCCCAGTTAAAGTGAAGTAATGGCTAGGATTGCTTTTGAGACCTTAATGTGTGTTTAAAAAACTCAGAGATTCAATTAAAAACCAGAGTTAAGATGCATTTATGATTACAAATCAAACCCAAAATCTACTAAAATCTGCAAGTTATGGTTAGCTCCACAAACTATAACTTGCATAACAGCCATGCAAACCGTAGCTTGTACACCAAATGAATGCTTAGGACCTCATAATATTTATACTAATAAGTAAAACACCTAAAAGCACTGCGTCATTAAGTACCCAACACATACACAAACTAATAAACAAACATATATTCATCTCATTAATAGTGTAAATGATAATGTGATAAGTAATCTCACCTAAAGATCATTTATATAATTTGTAATTGCCTTTGTCGCATCAAGGGTGAGCTCATGATCATTGCATTTGGCATGCAATTTATAGTTTTCATAGCAGTTGTGCGGGTTATGGACTGCAGATTATACCGCAGCTGGTGACTTTCTGTAGTGTTTCAGTTTTATATACAAGATACATAAATATTGTGGGGACATCATAAACCACGAGTCCAAAAGCCAAGTGATTTGAAATTGGAGGCAGAAATGTGGGATAGTGACATGGGTACATATCACACCTTACCCGTTACGTGCAGTTAGCCTCAAAAAGGTGGGTTTTTTTCAAGCGGGGAAATCATTATTGAAATCTGTAAGTGAAACCTTGGACTATGCTGTTTGACCATCAGTCAAAAAAAGATGATTAAATACTAAGGGCCTGATTTAGATCTTGGCCAACAGGTTACTCCGACACGACAGTGAAGGATATCCCGTCTGCCGAAATATGAATCCAATTATATCCTATGGGATTTACATTTCGGCAGATGGGATATCAGTCACCGTTGTGACTGCGTAACCCGTCTGCCAAGATATAAGTCAGGCCCTTTATTATGTACTAAGACTGGAGAATTTTAGAAGAAACACCATTCGCATTGTTAAAATATAAGTTTTCTTTGTATAAGGGACAGGTTATTAAAGCTGCTCTCTGCAAGGTGCAGCTTACAATTGGCACTGAATAAAATTACAATGTACAAGTTTTGTGTACCTTTCCTGAATTGAATGTTGACTAAACAATGGACAACAGAAAAGCTGTGCCAATTTTCATGCTGTTGTGCCAGGTCACCACGTTCGAGGAGGTCATTGCCTCTTCCTACCATAATTAAAGACTCCTGCCAGTCGAAATTCATTGAAGCTGCTCCTAAGGTGACTCCATTACAGTCAGTAAAGCTCTGCAGAGTGGGTGCCATGTTTGATACGCCCATGCCTCGCATGGCAGTGTCCTGGCTATGAAATCTGGTGGCGGTGGCTCACCCTAAATAGAACAGGATGAGTGCTACAATGTTCTGATGGCTCTTTTGTGGATGGGACGGGACATTTAAATGACCCACATTTTCCTCTCATCAACAAGCACATCCCCTATCCATTTGGTGCCAAGCCATAATTTTAAGGTCAAAATTTAATTTTCCTCCACTTACTCTTGTATGAGCTCATTCATCCCCTCTGCCACCTTCAACCACATTTTGCTCCAGCTTGTGTTGACAAGTCTGATAAATCGAATAGCAATATTGGACCCCAACATTGAATTGGCTAGGTTAAGATTTCCTCTAGCAGGGGATTTGTAAAACACACCATAATGTGACACAGCCATTTGAGAGTGCATGTTGTGGGTGTCTTCAGCCTCCTCTCAGTCCTGGAGCAAAATATTTTTAAATCGAGAACTTAAACATTTTATTAGCTAGAAGCACTGAATTACTTTGTTTGGCGAATATCAAGTAGCTTTCTATGACCAGCTTCTAATGGAGTTACAACATCAAAAATACCATGTCTTATAGGTTACAAAGGTTTCAAAGTTAGTGCCCTTGTTCCTTGGACTCCATTTGAGTGTCCTTAAAAGATACCATTTGCAGAATTGTGAATAAAGCTCATAATTGGGCTTTGTAAGACTTCCTTTCAAGCTTCCCTGGAGTCCAGTAGTCTATTACCACCCCCATGTCTGGCATCTCCTTGCAGCTTGATTCTTGATTTCTGGAACTGAACATAACTTCCATGGGAAATAGCAAGTAAGGAGGGAATTAAAATTCACTTTTCAGTGAATCCTAACCTATTTTGGTAGTGCTCGCACTAGTTTTATGCTTTGTGTCTATTACGGGTATTCACCCAATTTCATTGAGACCCAGGATTTTGCATGGACATTTTCCTCTCTGGGCAAACGCAATTGGCTGCAAAATCCTGAAATATTTTTTTTTCACTACATATTTTATTAGATTTCTTGCCACAGCAGGGCCCCAGAGGACCACTTATGCATACAGATAGATATGCATGCATTAACATGGCTTTATGTCCACATCTTGTATACCCACCCCGTTGGCCAAGACAAGAAGAGAAATACAAAACAAAAGCAACCCAACATAATGCACTGTAATCAGGCTGTGCACCCTCACCTCCTCCCCCTGGCTGCCCCACCGATGCCCAACCATTGAGTTATAAAATGTTACATGCATCACAACCATACGACTGGATTTCAGCATTTATGGATCGATCTATCTTAGGTTGAGGTTCAAGGGTCAGGTCCCGATAATCTGCCCACCTCTGCCAGATTTTGGAGTGTTTCTGGGGCATCACCTAGCTCGGAAGACTGGTATCTTTAAGCCCATGCAGAAGTCCATGCCCTTCTTCCATATGCCTTATAGGGGTGGGGTTGCAGCTTTCCACAATCTGGTTATATCGCGTTTGGCAAGTGTGAAGGCCAAAAATAATAGGTGGCGTTTGTACCTATTACCCCAATCCTATCTGCGCTGTGAAGTAGAATTAATCTGGGAGATCTGGGAAGTTCCCACTCTAATACCTCGGCCAGGCACGCTACCACCCCCCTGCAGAACCTATCGAGAGTGCTACAGTTCCAACCAGTAGTATGTAGAAATGTGCCCTCAGCACTTCCACATCGCATACATACAGGAGACGCAACCAATCCCATCCTACAGAGCCTATTCTGGGTGTAGTAGGCCCTATGTAGGTATTTAAATTGTATAAATCGCAGGCACAATAAGATCGCCGCTCCTCTCGGAGACTCCAGTGCCTCTTTCCAAACACCGTTGTTGATATGGCCCAAATCTGTTTGCCACACTGTCTGAAGGGCCACCAGGGTGGTAGTGCTATTTCTGATTAGAGATTGATAAATCTTAGAAATTTTATGATCGGCGAGATGGCACAGCAGGAGTTTGCCCTCCAGTGGATAAAATTCACAGAGGACTGTAAGGTTAGGCCCAGGAGATCGGCTACCTGAGGAAGAAGACTGTTTTGCCACAGAGGTGTCTCACGCGTAAGACTGCCCTACCACCCCATCCTACGAAGGGATCGTCGTCACACTAAGATCACTACCCTTGTGGCTGGAGGAAGAGCCTGCACGTCCGACCTGCTATATAGATATGCATGAAGGGTGGGATCCCATAACAGCCATCGCTTTACCATGTAAGCCAGGTCATCCCTGGAGCCTTACCACCATTCATAAAGCACCTGTGGGTGCAACGCTGCAAGATATGACTGAATAGCTGCTGCTGTGATGCCCCAGCAATAAGTGGATTGGAAGCATGTTCACCGTGCCACTCTGGATGGCCCCCCTCAACAAGAACTGGCCCAGCATCGCATTCACTTGTCAGAACCACACCACAAGGACTGAATAGGGGTGGTTTTGTAATTGATATAATAACCGACGTAGAGACACCATCTTAAAAATGGCAGAACGCCCGTCAAGGTACAGCAGCAGACCCACCCACGATATAATCTTGGCCTTCACCCGATCCACCATAGAGTCCAAATTGCGATCCCAGTAGACTGACCAGTTATCCGACAGAAAAACACCCAAATATTGCAGGCCGTCCACAGCTATTGACAGGTCTGCTGCCCACAGACCATCCCCCAGTGTCCCCCTCAATGGCCATATGGTAGATATGCCAATATTCATCTACAATCCCGACGTTTATCCAAAGATCCGCATAATTTGAAGGATCCTGGGACCCGATCTATGTGGGTCGGTAAGGAAAAATAGAATATCGTCTGCATATAATGTGATACGGACGGAAATCTCCACGGACCACTCAAAGCCCCGTATTAAAGCATCTACTCGAACCCATGCGGCCAATGGCTCAATGGCGAGAGCAAATAAGAGGGGGTGCAGGGGGCAACCCTGTCTAGTACCGCGACCGATTGAGAACGGGGGAGAGACACAGCTAGCCACCCGCACGGAATCCGTCAAGCTGTATATAATAGATGAAGGTACGCTAGTAAGCGAGGACCCATATTAAGGTGTCACTAAAGTATAAATAAGTAAGTCCAGCTAAACAAATTGAATGCCTTGTCTATATCTGCCAATAACCTGCCCGTAAGGTGGCCCAAGTGATCTATGGCAGCTATTGCATTATGCGCATGTCTAATATTGTTTAATAGGGAAATCGGGCATGTATGAGGTAAGTGGTTCGGGGGGGGGGCAACCAGGCTTCAGGAACACAACTATTTCAGCATGTCTCCAGTCAGGAGGCATGCAAGTAGCCCTCACTGCTGCCTGGATAACTGCAAGATAATGGGGGCCCTGTTGAGACATATATGCCTTTAAGAATTCACTTGGGAACCCGTTGGGGCCTGGTGCCTTTCTGGATCACAGGTCTGGCAAAGCCACTGTCAATTCCTCTACAGTAAGGGGGCCTCCAGGGATTCTCTCGCCTTGGTTGATAAGGCCCTCGGGGGCATATCATCAAAAAACTTGTCAATCTGTGAGGCATCCAAAACCTTCCTCTGGGCATACATTGCATGATAAAAACCAGTGAAGCTGCATGCCACCTCCGCTGAATCAGTGATCACCGTACAGTGGACGCAGTGGATCGTGGGGAGTTGGGATGGTGTCAAGGCATGCTGGCACAGCCTATGTAGTAGCCTCCCTGATCTATTTCCCCATTGATAAATCATACTTTGAGAAGCCAGGCACGCACGCCGTGCCTCCTACAGCAGTTCCCCCTGATACCGCTGTTATGTGAGACACAGTTGTCTACGCACACATTCGCCGTCACCCTCACGTCCGAGTCCCTCCAATTCCAGAGTGCGAGCCTCTATTTGCATTCCTTTTTTGCCTGTACCGTTTATGCACTGCTGCACAGAAACTGATATCAACTCCACGAATAGTGGATTTCATTGCCCCCCATAGTATGTCTGTGGAGGAGGCTGTCACTGCGTTGGCAGTAATGTATTCATTCAAACCCTCGTGAATATGGGTTCTATTAGTTCTATGGGAACTGATTCTGCAAATGCCATGGAGAAAGCCTCCATTGAAACAGAGGCCAATGCAGGCCGACCAAAAGCAATATTGCCTCTGGAGAGCGATCCGAGAGCCCCGGGGGTAAAATTGTGGGCCTCCGACACTCTGTGGGCATTGCCCACTGGGATAAAAATGTGGTCAAGCCTGGAGAGTGACCCATGGACCGGGGAATAGAAAGTGTAGCCGGCATCTGTGCGGTGATGAGCCCTCCACGAGTCCACCCAAACCACTAAGTCCACCATTGCCCTCAGGCGGGACTCCTGCAAACCTCCCACCACCCCTGAGGTCCGCCATCTATCCCTGTCAGGAGGAAGAAAGTCATTCCAGTCCCCGCCAATGACTGCCAAGCCCTCCGATATGGATCCTGTTATATCTACTAGACGGTCCACAAAACTCTGACTAAGGGGTGGGGTGCATAAATGCTGCAGATGATGACGGATTCCCCATATATGGTCCCTTGTACAAAGACATACCTGCCCTGCTTGTCTATCCATGTCTGCACTAGATGTATCATGCATCATGACGGCCACTCCCCTGGAGCCCCTCATAAAGTCTGCTTAGAATGTGTATGTGATCCAAATTGGGTCAGGCAAGGAGTTTTGGTACCCACGAGAAGTAGAATATCTGCCCCCATGGGCTTTGGATGGCTGAGCACTGTGCCCCGTTTCACCTTCTCCAGCATCACCCAGATATTCCTGTTCACCATGCAGAGCCTTCCCGATAAAACCTCAGGGTTGAGATCCGTCATCTGAGTGTGGTAATTTCACATTGCACAGAATCAGCACATGGGGCCGCGGCGCTCAGAGAACACAGACCACACAATGAATTAAAAAAACAAACTATAACTATGTAGCTCCCCCATTTCCCCACCCCAATACCTCAAAACCACTGAAACATCTGACGCGGAGGGTACCTCGCACCGGCACCAATGGGAGGCAGGCATAGGGTCCATCCAAGGGATGCCCAAACACCCCATAATCATAATATCGTCCTGGGAAAGTCGGGTACACCTCTCCAGCAGTGCAGCCCTTGCAGATGTCCATCATACTGTTTGTTCCAGAATTAACAGGAAGGCCTCACACCTTATGTATGAGTCAATGAGTCTCTATAGGTCTGGGATCCGAGGCCTCACTCCCGGGGGCCATCTGTCTGCTCTTCATTGCTAGGTTTAGAATGCCATGATGATCTGGATCTGTCTGGCATTTTCTTTCAATATGGTTTGTGTTTGGTGGGGTTTGGTGGAGGTCTTCCGAAGAGGAGTCCGAGTCCTGATGCAGCAGCATATGAGGCTTCAAACGCCTCACCTCATCGGTCCAGGTGAAAACCTCTTCCGGCGTATCAAAAAACAGGGTACGTGTATTATAAACGACATGTAGGTGAGCAGGGAACAGGAGCATATAGGAGATTTTCAGATCCCGGAGATGGGCCATAGCTGCCGTAAAGGAGTGGTGCTACTGCTGTACCATTTTGGTATCCTTATTCGATGAGACTCGTATAAGACCGTAATCTGAGATCGAGCCAGTTTGAGGATGGCTTCGTGGTCGTGAAAGTTCAGAATTCTGGTGCTAACTGGCCGTGGCCTGGCCCCAGGGGAAGCCTCTGTGGGCGCGTTCTATTATGAAGCAGGGGGAGAGAGTGTCTGATGGAATCCACGTAGCAAGCCAGCGTGCCAAGAAGTTCCCCATATCATCGTTTTCGCAGCCCTCTGAAAAGTCCACAAAGCAGAGGTTGTTTCTTCAGGCCTGTCCCTCCGCATCTTTTACACGTGTGGCCAGGCCCTTGGTCAGCTTTTTGAGGGTGTCAACTTTTGCCTGGAGTGTGAAAACAACATCCTCCATGCCGGAGACTCTGGTTTCAGCCTCGGCGATACGCTCAACGGCATTGCAGAGATCTTGGCACAATAGCGTCACGTCCAAACCCACCGCTCCAATTTTGCCTTCCAACATATGTCTGGACTGAGTAATCGCAGCCAGCAGGGCAGCATTATCAGGTAACATGCCAGGGCCCCCGCCGGTATCCGCCGTCTGCGCCCCGCCCCTGTGAAGCGATCCATTGTGCTTTGCTTTGAGGTACACCCAGAGGGCTTATCCTTCGTAATGATGGCAAATCGGTATCTGGGGTGGGCCAGCACAGTCTCCCACTACTCGAGCAACCCCATCTTCCAAGCCGTACCTAGACAACTTCTCCTAGGGCCACAGGGGCCCAGGCATCCACATATGTACACCTCTGCTTGCCACTACCCGCCGCCTGGCCAGATCAGCCCGGGATCAGAACTCTAATGCCCTCTATGAGACAGGGAGTGGGCTGGGGAGGGGCCCCTCCTAATCGGAAGCCACACCAGGGCCTAGCCCGGCCGCCTCCACGGATCCCCCCTAATGGGTGCCTCGCCTCCTTTACAGATGCTGCAGCTGTACACAGCCTCCCCCGCAGACAGGTACAGGCCGCAGGTGCTAATTAGGTGTGGTCCTCCAGGCCCCGCCGTCCAGCCTGACAAGTCGTGGTCTCCCCAGCTGGCCAGAGTAGGCCTCCGGGCATCGGTCTACGTGGGCCACCAAACTTCCCAGCCGGCATGCTCGGGTCTCAGGCAGCCGATCTGGGGCCCAGCAAATCATCTCCTCGCTCCTGTATGTGATCGGTTCTTCCTCCGCAAGCTCGCTTATGCATGGACAAGGGCTCACAGATCGGCCCCGGTCCCGGCCACCACAGCTGCCTGTGGGTCTGTCCCGGCATCTCCGGGTCTCCAGCCCCTCTCGACTTCACCGCAGCAGGGCCCTCTGCCGCACCACAGCACGTAGGGCCTCCGGTCCTGGCAAACTGAGGAGCTCTTGCTCTCAGCCCCAGGAGCACCCTCTCTATCGGCATGGCCCTCTCTCCGTTGCTTTCCGCTGCCGCAGACACCTGCAGGGCCTAGGTCGCACTCCACCGTGGCCGCGGCTCCATGCAGCAATCACTCTCCGGGCAGCCCCAACTCTTCGTTCGGCCCAGAATGCCACCTCTACATTACCTGGGCCAGCGTGAAGCCAGAAACTGGACAGAAAGGCAGTAATCCGGCAGGATTATAGAGGATATGGGCGAGAGCTGCCGGAGCTCACCTAAAGTGCGTCAGCCATGTTGGACGCTATGCCACGCCCTCAAAATTCGGACAGATTTTGCACATATTTACATCGTACTCTGCAGAAAGCTACTAAAGTTTAATCAATCTCTATTCAAATCACTCCCTATTTCTTTATTTCCCAGAGCTCATATATTTGGATCATTTTCATATTTTAGACAGATCAGGACAGCAAAGAATAAAAACCGGGGGTGTACATTTATACTTATGTTACTCTCATCAGTATTTTTAGAGGAAGCAAAGAACAATAAGGTATTTGCAGTCCAGCTGGCAGAAAACTCCCAAGAGAAATAGGAATTAATGTTTGGAAGATACAGACTCTATTACCGAACTTGAGTCTTGGACAAAATTTCAGGCAGGCGAATATGAGAAGCGCACCAAAAAGAATCAAAGAGTCACTTTATCAGTATCCAAATTAGTTTATGGCTTTCCCCCACCAGACAAAGAAAAAAAACATGGTGGATTTCAAGATTTTGCTACATATGTTTGCAAAGGTTTAAAGATGTTTGCTCTTATCTTCGTATTTAGGGAAAGCAGGTGACTATTAGATTCCTATTTTAAGAGAGGATTGGCAATGATTGAACTGAAATTAATTTGTTTTCTAAAGTCTCACCTGATTGATATTTTGGATCAGTTACTTGGTAATTGTGCAGATTTTGCCAATGCTGTTTTTAATCAGCGGAATTTTATAGTGCTCAGTAATGAACGTATTTCTCTGTACATTCGGCATTTTAATAGCATTCTAAAAGTCATATGTAGTGCAGGAAGCATCGCCTCCTATAGAGAGGGCTGAAGATCAAGAATAGGCAAGGTCTCACTTAAAAGAGATTATAAAAGTGGTGCATACAAGTTCCCAATGTATTTTTCGAATAAAAACTCATACTGTACTTGACAGCACCATTCACAAAAGAATGCTTACAAAGTGGTCTCTGAAATAAAGAAGTCTTTATTTAACAGAAGCAGACAATCTGTGATTAGGCAAAACTGTTATCTCGCATGCACTTAATTCATATTTAACATATGTTACCTTCCCAGGATTCTCGTTTAGTTGGTATATTGACGCCTAACAATTTCGAACATGTGCTTGGTGAAGAAAGCAAAGGGTTGCAGCTTTTGTGTGTCTGAAGCTTGACTCACCAGTAAACTGTTTTGGAACTGTGAATACTTTGGGTATCACTCATCCAAATAGTTAGTTTTAAGAAACTCTCTATTGAAGATTTAGCTGCCATTCAGATTGCGGTTCCATTGGGTGATGGCAAGCAAGTTGTCATTGGGACAGTGAGTCACTAGGTGATCGGAATGACCGTGTGTACACAGGGACATCTTAAGGATTTTGGGGGCCCTGGGCCGATTGTATTTTGGGGACCCCTGTTCAGAACAGTTTTAAATTATGATCCAGTTTCACCTCTTTCATGCCCTCTTTGGCCAGGTTACTGGCAGTGCACAAGCACACTCATCCAAATTCTAAAGTTGTTACATCAAATATTCATGGATAGTGACGTGTGTTTTCAATACAGTAACTCAGCAGCAGCTCACTAATGTTACTGCAAATATTCTCGGTGACGCCCTCCCATTTCTCATATATGAGGTCCTATTTTTATCTAAAAGAAACTTTATGTATGGATGTTGCATGAAACATAAACACATTTCTCTGCAAAATGTCTGTAGTATACTTTTACACATCACTCACATAAAAAATAAATTAAAGAGAAACAGTATTTAAAACAATCTGTTGAAGAATTATTCAAGGTCATCAGGGCATGCTTCTGCAGAACAGAGCTGGCTCTATCAGGAGCCCCCCTGAAAGGCTGGGGCCCTGGGCCAGACCCTACGTGCCCATGCCTTAAAACGTGTACATATAATATAACTTAGCAAATAATGTTTTGAGACCCAGAGCATAGCTTTCAAAGTAATAGCTTCCAGCGCTTCTGTGTGCCATTGCCTTTAATGTTAGCACTCATTCAATGGGGATTATCGCCCCACTGTTAGAACTTTAAACTGGGGGTGAAGACTAGAAGAGACATAGGTGTTTTAGGAATCTCGGTTAAAAAGAACAGGCATTGACAAAGCTAATAGTTTCCCAGTTTGTTTTATGATAAGCAATTTTATTGATTTCTTAATTGTATACCAGGTCACATTAGAATCAACAGAAACCATTGTCAGCTATAACAAACCACCATCATATACATCTGAGTAATGAATGACATGGTCATAAATACATGCCACAATCAGGTCAACAGTCCCACTATGAATCAACACCCCGAGCCACTTTCCCCACACCCTATCATGTTTGGCAGGGCAACCATGTGCCTCATAAACTAGCTTTTCCTGCTGGGCACACCAATCAGCCCCATGACACCACTGCGTCATCGTTGGGGTTCTGGAGGTCTTCCAACATGCCACAATGTCACACTTAGCAACCAACAGGGCAGTCCCCAACATGGCTTGGTCTGTTTTACATAAGGAAAAGTTTTATCAAGTTTTACCAGCACACAGGGGGCAGGTACCGAATGGGCAGCACAAACCTAGCTTATCTGATATACAGGGCAGGCACAACAGAGAGGCAGAGAGAGCAGTATCAGTGTAAGCTACCCTTACACAGAACAGTGACATTGCAGAGACACTAATGCGAGCTGCGCACTCAGCATATGGACACTGTGGCAGGGAGCAGTGTAAGGCTCCCTCATATAAATAGAATGGTGGCTCTGCCAAGCACGAATGCACATCTATTATATAAAGTCCGGGATATAGTAATTAACAACAAATAGTAATCTAAATTGGCAGTGTTATCGTGATACTAGCCACCCAGCCACCTGGAGGGTACACTCACCAAGAGCAAAACTCTTGGGCTAAACCTAAACAACAATAAGTACCAAAGCACACATAGGTAGTCCTTATAATAATGCTAAATCAAGGCTAGTAAAAAATATGAAGGCAAGTGTAGTCCATAATGGTTCTTCTTCTATTATACGTTGTGTATTCTTTGTACATATCTCAAATATTGATAAACATAGAAAACAGGAGCAGTCGACACATGTTTCGTCATTTAGACTTTTTCAAGGCTAGAGCATCTTTTCCAAGCAGTACAAGAACCGTTCTGATTCGTCAGTAAACTGTTGCATATCAAGAAATCTTTGCTCAACTAAGTCTGGGCTTATGCAAGTAATCGTGTATAGACAGGAAGTGTAAACTGCAAAACATGAATCATGCGAAAGCGTCGCTAATGCCCCATCCAGGAAGAACGTGGTGCAAGCAGCATGTGTAAATGCCAGGTACATCTTGGACAACAGCACTGAAAAATTTCTTCTAACATACATGCAAACATGCAATAGAGATTGAAATGTCTTATCGAACACCCTCATGTAGGGAATGCATACGCACAATATTTGTGGCTGACAGCATTATTGGAATTTAAAAGATCTTGTTCATGACTGTAGTAGCAGCATTTACATATTCAGAGAAGCTTTTTCAAGTAAAGCCAGGCAAGACAATATTATGCACAGTTAACAATTATCTATTGTCCAACAATGTCTCAGAACTCTGCATAGGAGCTGAATGCTAGCTCAGGATAATGCAAGTTCTGCTGCCACATTGCACACCAGTGGTGATGGAAGAGAGCAGCCTCATTTCTGTAGATTGATCCCATGGGTAGGACAGCAGAAAGGTTACTGCTTGTAAGGCACCTATTGTGTTACATGAGAAAACCATCTTGCACTGACTAGTGGTTTTAAGAACAATGGCCCAGATGTACGACCATTGTGATTTGCGACTCGCAAATTGCGAGAAATTGCGGGTTGCAATTTGCGAGTCGCAAATCACAATGTACAACAGTGTCTCAGACACTGTTTGCGAATCCCAATGGGGTCGCAAATTGCATGCCTCATGAATATTAATGTAGCACTCGCAATTTGCGACCCCATTGAGAATGGCTGGCCCTCCCAGGTATGGTGGCCTGCTGAGCTCAGCAGACCTCAATGTCTGGGACTGCTTTTAAATAAAGCAGTTTTTTTTAAAATGCAGCCCATTTCCCTTAAAGGAAAACGGGATGCATTTAAAAAAAGAAAAATTAAACGTTTTCGTTTCATTTTTTAAGGGCAGGTAGTGGTCCCGACCTTATTGGTATCTATTTACCGACCTTATTGAGAGCCATAAAGCTGTTTACCTCTTCTGGGGATAAGAAATTGTGCATTTTATTGGCCCACATCACTTTCAGAATTGCTGGAAACCTTAGCTGCACCTGGGCACCCATTTCCCTGAGAGGCTCTATTCGCTTGCCCAGCTCCCACCATCTGTCTTCTGTCACACGATAGATGTCTGATCTAATTTTAAAAGTGAGATCCTGGACCTGCGTAGATTTTTGCTTAAGGGTGGCACCCAGAATTTTTTCCTCAAGTGTCTAAGACTGTAAATTCACCAAGATTTTCCTAGGCTTCTTCAACCCAGGATTTAATTTAAAGGGATCGCAATGTACCCACTTGTTAGAACTGGGGGTCTCTAGTTGGCAGAGGTAGGTACCTTTGACCAAATAGGGACCCTTGCTTCTATGTCAGGGCAAGGGAGTTACACTACTAAAATAACCCCTGCTCACCCTCTTGGTAGCTTGGCACGATCAGAGAGGCTTATCTCAGAGGCAGTGTGTTAAGCATTTGTGAACACATACAGTAATACAGTGAAAACACTACAGATGGACACCACACAGGTTTTATAAAAATAAGTATTCTTTATATAGACTTAACACAAGACCACAAACGACAAAAATCCACAATACTGTACTCAAAATAGACTGAAAGATGGTAGAAGTAACTTAGTTCAAGTTGATGGTAAATGCGACAAAGTTCTCACAAAAGTACCTGGATGCGTAACGCAAAACAAACAAAAAGGTTCGCAGGGATGGAGATGAGTCGGTTCCTTGCTTCGGGGGAGACGATGCGTCGCGCCTCAATGCTTGCGCAGAATAGGGGATGCGTCTCGGTCCTTACCGGAGAGGAGGTGATGCGTAGATTCTCGTACTGCGTTCCAGTTGCGATGCGGCAAGATGGCGCTTTGATGCGATGCGATAAGATGGCGCCCTTGATGCGATGACGTGAAGACGATGCGTGCACGCCCGGCGGCCGTGCGGCGACTCTGTAACTTTGGAGCCGCGACAGGCCCTGCGACACGCTTCTCCGGTGATGCGCCGGCGACCTCTGCGGCGGCGACACGCTTCTCCGGTGATGCGTCGGGTAACAGCTTTGACGAAGGCTCGCTTCTCTGGTGATGCGGCGGCGACCTCTGCAGCGGCGACATGCTTCTCCGGCGAGGCGATGGCAACAGCTGCGACTGCGACACACTCCTCGTTGAGTCACGCTTCCAGCTCCCAGTGACACGCAGGCTTCTGCAGACAGAATTCCCAGCAAGGGAATTCAGAGGGGAGCTGGTGGTGAAGTCTTTTGTCCCTGAGACTTCAGCAGGAGGCAAGCACAAGTTCAAGCCCTTGGAGTAATATTCTGCAAGATGATGAAAGTTCTTTAAAAGTTCCTTCTCCTCTCCTTGGCACTGAAGACACCACTGTAGGCCAACCCAGCAACACAGCACACTGGCAGGGGGCAGTCCAACTCCTACAGCTTCCTTTGGTTCTTCTCCTTGGCAGAGGTTTGTCTTGTTGTTCCAGAAGTGATCTAAAGTTCTGGGGTCAGGGCCCCAATATTTATACTGCAAAATCCTTTGTCCTCTGAAGGCAGAGGGGCCTTTACCTAGTCAAAACCAGTTCTGTGCAGTCCTGGAGCACTTTGTTTACAGGACTCCTTCTTTCCTTTGACAGAGTGGGCCAGGGACATCAGACACACCACAGGAGGTGGAGTCAGCATTGTGGAAGGCAGGCACAGCCCTATTCAGACCCAGGTGCAACTCCTCCCACTACTCTACATGCAGATAGGTCTATTCAGCCCTGTGCTGCCTCACCCTGCCTCCTGGAATCCCCCAGCCCCTGTCACTCACAAAGCCAGACACACAACCTAGCAGAGGCAGGCTTGGACAGTTAGGCAAGAAAATACCTACTTTCTAAAAGTGGTATTTTCAAACACAGAATGTTAAAACCAACTTTACTAAAAGATGTATTTTATCATTCTGAGTTCAGGCATACTAAATTCGTTTTTCTACCATGTTCCCTGGGTCAGTTAGGATTATAAGATGTTATAATCAAACTGCCCATTCTGGCCTATGGGGAACAGCTAGCCTTGCCATAATGAAAAACGAAAATGGCTGTAATTCACTATTAGGACATGCCACACACACCAGGGCATGTTCTACCTTATAATTACAATGCACCCTGCCCTTGGGCCTACCTTAGGGGTGTATGATATGAAGATAAGGGAAGGTTTAGGGACTGGCAAGTGGGTGCACTTGCCAAGTCGACATGGCAGTCACTGACTGCACACAGGCTCCTCAATGGCAGGCCTGAGACACACTTTACAAGCTGCTTCTGTGGGTGGCACAACCAGTGCTGCAAGCCCACCAGCAGCATTTGATTTACAAGCCCTGGGCACACCTGGTGCACTATACTAGGGTCTGACAAGTAAATCAAATAATCCAATCATGGAGTCACTAATCAATACATCAATTTAACATAGGGAGCACTTGCACTGTGGCACTGAATAGCAGTGGCACGGTGCCCAAAGCATCTAAAACCAGCAAACAGATCAAAAACAGAGGAGGCAATCAGAAAAAAGTGGAAGGGAGACTCACGCCAATGGTACCAGGTCTAACACGTGTCCCCTCCAGCTGAAATGTGGGGAGAACTACCCTTCCCCTTGGGACTTCTCATCACTAAGGCGGAAAAATCTGGACAGACCATCAGCATTGGCGTGTTCTGTACCAGGGCGGTGTTCCACCGTAAAGTCCATCCCCTGTAGGGAAATGGACCACCTCAACAACTTTGGGTTCTCACCCCTCATCTGCATCAGCCATCTGAGGGGCCTGTGGTCTCTCTGAACCCGGAAGGGAGTCCCAAACAGGTATGGTCTCAACTTCTTCAGTGCCCAGACCACAGCAAATGCGTCATGCTCAATTGCACTCCACCTTTGTTCTCGTGGAAGTAACCTCCTACTGATGAAGGCTACAGGTTGGTCTAGGCCCTCCTCATTAATCTGTGATAGAACAGCCCCCACACCATGCTCTGAAGCGTCTGTTTGAACAATGAATTTCTTTGAGAAGTTGGGCGCCTGAAGCACGGGTGCTGTGCACATGGCAGTCTTCAGGGCGTCAAAAGGCTTCTGACAGGTGTCCGTCCAGTTCACTTTCTTGGGCTGCTTCCTGGAAGTCAGCTCAGTCAAGGGTGCAACAATGTTGCCATACCCCTTGACAAACCTCCTGTAGTACCCCGTGAGTCCTAAAGAGGCTCTCACCTGTGTCTGAGTCTTTGGGGGTTCCCATGCCAGGATGGTATCAATCTTGGGTTGTAGGGGCGCCACCTGGCCGCTCCCTACCTGGTGCCCCAAGTACACCATGGAACCCTGCCCGATCTGGCACTTAATCGCCTTGAGCGTGAGGCCTGCCTTTCACAGTGCCATCAACACTTCCGAGAGGTGGCGCAGATGTTCTTCCCAACTGGCGCTGAACACTGCAATGTCATCCAGGTAGGCGGCACTGAAATCCTCCAGTCCAGCCAACACCTGGTTGACCAACCTCTGAAAGGTGGCAGGGGCATTCTTCATCCCAAAGGGCATAACCCAGAATTGGTAGTGCCCATCTGGTGTGGAGAATGCTGACCTCTCTTTGGCCCCATCAGTCAAGGCGATCTGCCAGTACCCAGACGTCAAATCAAACGTGCTGAGGTACCGTGCAGCCCCTAACCGATCAATGAGCTCATCAGCTCTGGGGATGGGGTGCACGTCAGTCCTGGTGACTGAATTGAGTCCTCGGTAGTCCACACAGAACCGGAGTTCGGGTGTGGCACCAGGCGCGGCAGCCTTTGGGACCAAGACCACTGGGCTGGCCCAAGGACTGTGAGAGGACTCAATCACCACTAAGGCAAACATCTTAGAGACTTCCTCCTTGATGTAAGCTCTGACCTTGTCAGTCACTCTGTAAGCCTTGTGCTTCACAGGAGGACTGTCCCCAGTGTCCACATCATGGACGCACCACTCAGTGACACCAGGAATCAGGGAAAACAAATCAGAGAATTGTCCCAACAGTTGGCGACAATCTTGCTGCTAATCAGGGGTCAGTGTGGCAGAGAGGCTGACACCATCCACTGACCCATCTTGCTCTGTTGCAGACAGGAGGTCAGGAAGAGGCTCAGTCTCCTCCTCCATTCCATCATCTGTCACTAGGAGCATGCCCACATCGGACCTTTCTAAGTGGGGCTTCAGGCGGTTAACATGCAGGACCCGTAAATTCACCAGGTAGGTGACATCACTCTTGCGCTCCACCACCTCAAATGGTCCGGTCCACCTGTCTTGGAGCGCACAAGGCTCTACAGGGGCCATGACCCAAACTTTCTGTCCAGGTTGAAGCTCAATCAGAGTGGCATTCTGATCGTACCACCGCTTCATCTCTTCCTGGCTGGCTTCCAGATTCGCCTCAGCGAGTTACCTGAATCGCCTGGTCTGGTTCCTGAAGGCCAGCATGTAACTGTATACATCCTGGGGAGGTTTCCTGGGAGATTGCTCCCAGCCATCCTTGACCAGACTCAAAGGTCCTCTTACTGGGTGACCATAGAGCAGTTCAAAGGGACTGAACCCTAAGGACTTCTGTGGCACCTCACGGTAAGCAAACAGGAGGCATGGCAAGAGGACATCCCACTTACGCCTCATAGGTTCCTCAAGACCCATTATCATGCCTTTGAGGGTCCGGTTGAATCTCTCAACCAGCCCTTTACCTTGGGGGTGGTAAGGAGTGGTGAACTTATAAGTAACACCGCACTCCTTCCACAGGGACTTCATATAGTTGGATATGAAGTTTGTACCACGGTCTGACACCAACTCTCTGGGGAACCCCACACGGGAGAAAATCCCCATCAGTGCACGTCCCACCAGGGGGGCCGTCACTGTCCTGAGCGGTATGGCTTACGGGTACCGGGTAGCATGGTCCACCAAGACCAGGATAAACCTGTTGCCCATGGCTGTCTTGGGGTCCAGTGGCCCCACAATGTCAATGCCCACCCGTTCAAAGGGGGTACTGACTACAGGGAAAGGTTGGAGAGGAGCCTTGTGCTTCCTTCCACTTTTCCCACTTGCCTGGCAAGTTTGACATGTCCTACAATGAGTGTCTGAACTCTTCCGCATCTGGGGCCAATGAAAGTGGGAGACAAGCCTTTCAAAGGTCTTGTTCTGCCCCAGATGTCCAGCTAAAGGTACATCATGAGCCAAACCCAGTAGGAAGGCTCTGAAGCGCTGGGCTACCACCAGCACATGGGCTGACCCAGGCTCTGCAACCTTAGGCTCGCTATACAGGAGGTCGTTCTCCCAGTAGATCCAATGTGATCCAGACTGATCACCTGCTGCCTGGGCTGTGGCCTGTTGCTGCACACCCTCAAGAGAAGGGCACTTCCTTTGCTCTGCACAAAATTCCTCCCTGGAGGGGCCTCCTGCCTGCTGCCAATGGGTCAGCTCAGGCAGGTCCCCCAGTTCAGCAACTTGCTCCCCTGTAGGTTCCAGGGCATCCCCCTCAAGGTCTGCCTCCTCCTGGACCGTGGGAACAATGGGGGCTGGTTTCCCGCGCCCCCTACCTCTTCTCTTTAAGGCAGGTTCCTGGGCCATACTTTCAGGCTCCAGGATCTCTTGAACACCCTTAGTGGCTGCCATGGACCGAGTGGTGACACACGCCCACTCAGGCAGACCCAACATCTCCAAATGAGACTTCCTCTCCACCTTAGCCCAAGGGGAGCTCTCTAAATCATTGCCCAACAGACAATCAACAGGCATGGCTGGCCTCACAGCAACTTGGAGAGTACCTGAGACCCCCCCCACTCAAAGGGAACTTGAGCCACCTTACACTGGCTCTGCAAGTTGTCCGCGGCAACTACAGGGAAGAATGCATGAGGGATAACCTGCTCCTTGTACACCAACCAGCAATTGACAGCTGTCACACTAGCCCCGGTGTCCCTCAGAGCCTCCACCCTATGGCCATTGAAGGTTACACACTGCCTGTACTTCTTAGTGTTATCAGGCAGCTGGGTCTCAGGGACCATCTCAAAGTCTCCTAAAGAGACAAGGGACATTTCTGCGGGACCCCACCCACCTTGGGCACCCATCTCCTCCCCTCCCAGGGCTACACTCGCCAACTGACAGGGTGGTGCACGGGGTAGTGCTTTGGAATCCTTCATGGGACACTGTGCATCATACCAACGGTGGCCCACTTGACCACACGTAAAGCACTTGTAGGGGCCCCTCTGAACAGGTTTACCTGTCGGGGCCTCTTGCTTCTTCTCAGGGGAGGCTGGGAACCCTTCCCTTGGTTCCCTTGGGAATTACTTTGGGGCTCTTTCTGGAACTCCCTCTGTTTACCCTTGTCCCCCCCACTCTTCTGCTGGGGACCCTGCCCACCTTTGGCGGAATCTCCCACATGACCCTTGTGGACCCTGGTACTGACCCAGCGGTCCGCCTCCTCAGCAAGCTTCCTAGGGTTAGTTAGCTTGCTATCAATAAGGTGCTGGCGTAGCTCTGGAAAACAATTATTAGACAAGTGCTCCCATGCAAACAAATCATAGAGCGCTTCACAAGTATCCACTTTGCTACCCTTCACCCAACAATCCATAGCTATGCAAAAGAAAGATACATATTCTACCCAAGTGGTTGCCTCCAGTTTCTTACAATTCCTGAGCCTTTGTCTTTAGAGTTCTGGGGTCAAACCATACCTTGTCATCAGGGCTTCCTTCATGTGGGCATAAGACATCCTATTTTCACTGGGTAGGTCTAACAAAGTATCCCTCCCCTCACTCACAAAGCGGCCCCACAACCCAGCTCCCCAATCCTTCTCAGGGACCCGGTGGGCCAACATTGCTATCTCATAGGCTGCAAACCACTGCCCAATATCTTCATGCTTATGGAAATCTTTGATGACATCCTTGGGAATATATACCCTGCCTTCTGAAGGCACAGATGGTGCGCTGCCACCAGAGGGATTGATTTCTAAGCCCTGCGCTTTGATCTCTAACTCCCTCAACATTCTCTCATGCTCCATTCTCATTCTCTCTCTCTCCAAGGAGAACCTGTTATTCTCCATTTCTCTCTGACCCTCCATCTTAAGTTTAGCCATCTCCAGCTTGTGTGCCCTATTTCTCTCCCTGTCTTCCAACTCTCTGGGGGACAGGTCTTTGGAAGAGATGCTACTGTCAGGTGGGGACGGTACCCCTCCCCTGGCTGGAAACTCTGGCCTATCCAGTTGCCCATTTGCATCCCCAGCTGGCTCCACCACCAACTCAGGGGCATTTCTTGCTTCTACCCAGGCCCTCAGCGCCTTTTGGTAGTCATCCTTTTTAGAAATGCCTGGTGTAGCAACTTTCAATTTTTTGCAGAGATGCTTGAGCTGTTTCAAAGTGTAGGTTTCCAACCTCTCCTCCTCAAAATCTAGATTTATAGATGCAACAGATGCTGGTCTACTCATGGCAGTAAGAATTGGCAGTTCTCAGGAAAAATAACAGTCAAGGAAAAAGAATTCTACCAACAAAAGTATGTGGTTGCGTTTGGTCTGTTCTCACTAGTAGTGTACACCAATTACTGTATATGAGTCACAAATGCAGGTCCAAATCCTCACCGCTGACCACCAATGTTAGAACTGGGGGTCTCTAGTTGGCAGAGGTAGGTACCTTTGACCAAATAGGGACCCTTGCTTCTTCGTCAGGGCAAGGGAGTTACACTACTAAAATAACCCCTGCTCACCCCCTTGGTAGCTTGGCACGAGCAGACAGGCTTATCTCAGAGGCAGTGTGTTAAGCATTTGTGAACACATACAGTAATACAGTGAAAACACTACAGATGGACACCACACAGGTTTTATAAAAATAAGTATTCTTTATATAGACTTAACACAAGACCACAAACGACAAAAATCCACAATACTGTAATCAAAATAGACTGAAAGATGGTAGAAGTAACTTAGTTCAAGTTGATGGTAAATGCGACAAAGTTCTCACAAAAGTATCTGGATGCGTAATGCAAAACAAACAAAAAGGTTCGCAGGGATGGAGATGCGTCGGTTCCTTGCTTCAGGGGAGACGATGCGTCGCGCCTCAATGCTTGCGCAGAGTAGGGGATGCGTCTCGGTCCTTACCGGAAAGGAGGTGATGCGTAGATTCTCGTACTGCGTTCCGGTTGCGATGCGGCAAGATGGCGCTTCGATGCGTTGCGACAATCCGGTGCGATGCGATAAGATGGCGCCCTTGATGCGATGATGTGTGCACGCCCGGCGGCCGTGCGGCGACTCTGTAACTTTGGAGCCGCGACAGGCCCTGCGACACGCTTCTCCGGTGATGCGCCGGGTAACAGCTTTGATGAAGGCTCGCTTCTCTGGTGATGCGGCGGCAGCGACACGCTTCTCCGGCGATGCGATGGCAACAGCTGCGACTGCAACACGCTCCTTCTCGTTGAGTCGCGCTTCCAGCTCCCAGCGACATGCAGGCTTCTGCAGACAGAATTCCCAGCAAGGGAATTCAGAGGGGAGCTGGTGGTGAAGTCTTTTGTCCCTGAGACTTCAGCAGGAGGCAAGCACAAGTTCAAGCCCTTGGAGTAATATTCTTCAAGATGATGAAAGTTCTTTAAAAGTTCCTTCTCCTCTCCTTGGCACTGAAGACACCACTGTAGGCCAACACAGCAACACAGCACACTGGCAGGGGGTCAGTCCAACTCCTACAGCTTCCTTTGGTTCTTCTCCTTGGCAGAGGTTTGTCTTGTTGTTCCAGAAGTGATCTAAAGTTCTGGGGTCAGGGCCCCAATATTTATACTGCAAAATCCTTTGTCCTCTGAAGGCAGAGGGGCCTTTACCTAGTCAAAACCAGTTCTGTGCAGTCCTGGAGCACTTTGTTTACAGGACTCCTTCTTTCCTTTGACAGAGTGGGCCAGGGACATCAGACACACCACAGGAGGTGGAGCCAGCATTGTGGAAGTTAGGCACAGCCCTATTCAGACCCAGGTGCAACTCCTCCCACTACTCTACATGCAGAGGTCTATTCAGCCCTGCCTCCTGGAATCCCCCAGCCCCTGTCACTCACAAAGCCAGACACACAATACACAACCTAGCAGAGGCAGGCTTGAACAGTTAGGCAAGAAAATACCTACTTTCTAAATGTGGTATTTTCAAACACAGAATGTTAAAACCAACTTTACTAAAAGATGTATTTTATCATTCTGAGTTCAGGCATACTAAATTCGTTTTTCTACCATGTTCCCTGGGTCAGTTAGGATTATAAGATGTTATAATCAAACTGCCCATTCTGGCCTATGGGGAACAGGTAGCCTTGCAATAGTGAAAAACGAAAATGGCTGTAATTCACAATTAGGACATGCCACACACACCAGGGCATGTCCTACCTTATACTTACAATGCACCCTGCCCTTGGGCCTACCTTAGGGTTGTCTGATATGAAGATAAGGGAAGGTTTAGGGACTGGCAAGTGGGTGCACTTGCCAAGTCGACATGGCAGTCACTGACTGCACACAGGCTCTGCAATGGCAGGCCTGAGACACACTTTACAAGCTGCTTCTGTGGGTGGCACAACCAGTGCTGCAAGCCCACCAGCAGCATTTGATTTACAAGCCCTGGGCACACCTGGTGCACTATACTAGGGTCTGACAAGTAAATCAAATGATCCAATCATGGAGTCACTAATCAATACATCAATTTAACTTAGGGAGCACTTGCACTGTGGCACTGAATAGCAGTGGCACAGTGCCCAAAGCATCTAAAACCAGCAAACAGATCAAAAACAGAGGAGGCAATCAGAAAAAAGTGGAAGGGAGACTCACGCCAATGGTACCAGGTCTAACACCGCTGAATTTCAAATTCCAGAGTCGCAGCAGAGGAGACATGTGGAAAGGCTTTAGTCAGGAGGTCTATTACAAAAGACTTCATATCCTCTCCTTCTGCCCCTTCCTTGATATCTAATATCCTAATGTTGTTCCTCCTAGAGTTGTTCTCCAGTTTTTCTAGCCTTTCTGATAAACCTTTCTCTCTTTGTTTTAACCTTGTCACCTCCTGGGTGTTATCATTCATGTTTAACCCCAGCTCCTGAACTTTGCTTTCTAGTACCTCTGTACGTTGAGTTAGTACAAGTAGATTTTCCTCTAGGCTTCTCCATGTATCCTGAATCCTTCTTTGGTTAGATTCCGAAGTTGAAAATCGCTCTTTAATTTCAGTAGAGAGTTGACTTAACATCCCTTGAACCGTGGCCAAACCTGGCGCATCACGGCTAGCCTCGCCATCCAGGTGACTTATTGGAGGATTATACATACAGGCTTTGTGCACATCAGCTGGGGTTTCTCTCTCACCACTCCCTCCATTGCTACCTGGTGGTGGGAAAGAATCATCCAGCAGTGAAAATCTGTTAGCTGTGGGTACCTCTGAGTGGGGGAGGAAACCCTCCTCTTCTCTAAGCGTGTTCTTTAATGAACCCTCTGTCACCTGGGGGACCTCCATTTTAGACTTAGAGTTCAATTTAAAGTATGATCTGAGGGAGGGTGTTACTTTAGGGCGCCACAGAGTCGGCCTCTTCTTTCTCTCTTTTAGAAGTGCATCCTTTTTTTGCAATGCTTTGTTAGGAAGGCCTTTAGCTTTACCTAGAGGGGGTTCTAATAGCTGTATACGCTGCCCTCTTATTAACTCAGCTTGTGGGTTTAACTCCTTCAAAAGGAAAGTATTAGACCTGAGCTTGTATCTTTTGCCTAAAGTTGGATCATTAACTGGTAGCGCTAACAGGCCAGAGAGCCTATAGTCTCCTGTTAATCTCCCCCCCCGGTCTGTACACTCCTTACCCTCAGGTATGTGGGTCATGGGTTCCATAAGTGTAGCACTGACACCATGCTTCTGCCTCTTATCCCTTCCTTGCTTTCCCTGGATGGTTTTGCGGGAAGATTTTAAAACAGGCTCCACTCCAAAAAGGGCTAATTCCTCAAGTAACGACACGTCTGATTCCCTAGGCACCTGGAACCTGTGCTTACTCTGCCTGGCCTTACCCTCCCCCACCCCCCCCCACCCCTGAAAATGCTTCCAGGGCGGGGGAGGGCGCATCGGGCTGCTCTGAGGCAGGAGAGCGCGCCTGCAACCCTGAACCAGGACAGAGCCGAACCTCCACACACGGCCTCCTCCACGAGGCGACAAGGAGAAGAGATGAAAATTCCGCTTCAGCAGGGGCTAGTACCAGCTCTCGTGGCCCGTCTCACAGCATCTACAAAGCGGAGGTAAGCGACAGTGGTGTGCGGCGTGTCGATCGTGCTCCAGAATCCAGGGAGCAGCTCCCGACCGGCTAACTAGCAAAAGACACACAATTGATGGACGGAATGCAGAACAAATCAAAACATTCACCCCCAGTCAAGAGATCTGGGTTAAATCCATTATTCTTTTGCTCACCATGCCACCCCAGTTTAGACCTGGCCATATGCAAATCAGTCTTGACCCTGTGCCACATGGGAACAGTCCAGCCCGAACTGCCAAGCCAGGTCCTCCCTGGACCGGAAAAAAACAACCTAGGACCGGTTTCGGGGTTTCACCCCTCTTCAGCCAGGATAGCTTGATTCCAGTGGCACAGTGGCCGCCATGTTCCCTCTCCAGCAGGCAGACTGTAATTGTCTTTCAGTTAAGTTGAATAGGTTTTTTTCTCATCCTAGGCACTTACCGTAATGCAATAGGAAATTATGTGGAGTGACTGTCGGCTCTTTCCACTAGAAATGGGATTTATCACAGTGTAGATTCTCCCCCAATGCATTTAGCAAATTCTTGAAATTGTACTGACAGTGTCAATACACCTGAAATGAGTTACCTCATTATAGATTCTCGCCTAGCATGTGGCGCAGTGTTGTCTGCAGCACGGATCTGCATCATCCCATGATAAAGTTCTCTCCCCCATAATTTTGTGATTCTGTGGCATCAGAAAAATTGCTCAGTAGCTGCTGAAGAAGATGAAGGTTGTCCATTATGGATGCCTCCTGGCTGGTGCTATTCAGTGCCAAAAAGAATCACAAATAAAATATACAATACAAGAAATTGAAACAATGATTGTGTTATTCTGAATGAGCTAAATCATCAATGTATTTATGAATTAGTTAATTTCGGTGTATTAGTGATCACTGGCGTGTGATGGGAACCGTTAGTAGCACTGTTTAAATAGGGGAGGAGTTTTGGGGAAATCCTGATAGTTTTGTCAGTGTTCAGCAGGGGAGCCCCGAGTTGAGAACAAGTCATCTGCTGGTTTTTCAGTTTCTGGGATTATCAGAGGTAGTTTGATCTTTTGTGGGACCTCTCTCTGGTGATGGTTGGCTAATCGTTGGGGCTGCGTGGTGAGACAGAATGACGCCCCCTCTCTCGTTATAAAAAGAGCTTACGCTAAATATAGGCAGGCCTGCCAAGTATCACACATCAGGCGTGACTCTAACGCATTTCAGTGTGGTGTTCCGCATCACCGCACTGAAATGCATTGTCACGCATTTTAATGCCACAGTACTGACTCTCTGCTGCCTGTGCCAGTGCTGAGTAACTGGCCACGCCAGGCTGCTAGCGCGCGCGCCTGTGACACCTGCGCCGGCTCTGCTGCTCTCCGCAGACTTGCCGGCCCGGGCGCTGCCACCAGCACAGGCTCAGTACACTTCTGCTACAATGTATCATAATAGCCTCCTGCAGATTGAAATTCCCGCCCGCGGCGCGGCTGAGTCACTCTGAGACTACAGCCAGGCCTGACGTCACCCGGCCGAGGTACTAGTGCTGTGCCCAATACCGAGACACCTGGGGGTCCTGCCTTCAGTGGTGCGTGATTACTGGCTGTGGCCCCCCGGGGGTTGGATGATGTGACCTCCCGTCCCGGAAGGAAGTGAGGTCGGATTCAGGAAGCGGGGACTGGAGGCGTGCTGCGCGCCGGCGGGCAGTCACTCACTGTGTAGTGTCCTGTCCGCGTCCCGGCATCCGTATCAGTGTGCTGCACACAAAATACCATGATACTGGCGTCGGACCGACAGCAGCATCAGCATGGCGCCTCCTGAGAGGCCTCGGGCGCTGCAGCGGAGTGTGATGCCGCATGCGGCTCACCGCCGGGGGACCGAACTTTCACTCAGACAGTGGAGAACTCACTGACACGGACGGAACGTCGCCTGCCAGAATACACAACAGAGATAGTAAGTACTTGGCTAGGCAGCCTGCCTGCCACTTTAGTATTACTGCGTTGTCACACTCACCCTGTGTTACTCCGTGAAGACGCGTAATGGCGTGTAATATTGTTCTGTTCATCATGATGCAGTCCAGCCGCACGTTCATATTAGGGCACGCGCCGGTAAGTTAGTTATATTATATGTTTGTCCAACGCCGGCATCGCGGTGGAGCCTGTGTGCTCTGCTGCACAGCACTGCAAGATCTGATCCTTTTCATTTCAGACTTCTGCAGCAGGGCTGCTCTGTCCCGTCCACACCGCAGCGCAACTGCTGAGCCAGGCCCAGAATCGTGGCCAGGCCGTGCTTGCCACGGGAGCACTCGTTGCGGCGGTGACTCCGAGCTGGCCGACACAAATTGCCACTCCTGCCCTAAGCACAACCAAGAAAGTGACTGCTGCGCTTGAAATTTGCCCAACCATAGTGCCAGCGTGCATCAACCACACCGCCACAGGGACATCCCCCAGTGTGGCCGGCAGCAGCCAGCATCACCTAAGAACGGTGAGCCCAGTGACAGGCGCAGCTGGCCGGCAGGAACTGATGCAGCTGGGGTGGGCAGCAGGCAGGGCGCACGCCACAACTCGGCCAAAATCTCCTGCCAGGGCACAAAACCGCTTGCCACAATCTCCTAAGCCACCCAAGAAATGTGAGAAGTGCCCTCAGCTGGAAGGCTTACCTACATTTCGACACCCACATCAATCTTCCAGTGACACAAGTTGCCTTCTCTTCTACGCTTCCAACAAGACAAAAAAAAAATGCTTGCGCCTGTTGATCGGACAAGACCTGTCCGAGGTCGAGGGCTTTGTACCCCTCCTCCGAGGAGCACCCATGCTGACGTCTACTCTTGGGCGTTTGTCTGCCCCACCGCTATCACCGCTCAGCAAAATGCAGGGACTATGTGATTCGTAGAGAACTGGCCTGAGGTAGCTTTGGAGCCCCACACAGGCCAAGTCAGTGCAGACCTAATACAGCGCCAGCGCGCGGAGACCACACTGGTGCCGGTCAACTTTCAGCACTGCCGGAGTCACTAGGTCAAGAGCTTGGTGTTATAGCTGCTCTGTGACAGCCGCAGCCTGCTGGTGTGATCTAGTGTTGTGGGGCTGAGCAGCAGGTAGTGGTGTCCCAACCGGGGTGGACACCTTTCAGCAGTGCTGCTAATCACTTTTATTAGGGTTGAACAAGCAGTACTATAGTCAAGTCTAATACAGAGTCCTGGCTGGCAGTAGTGTGTGCGCCTCTCTCTCCTGATTTCTGGTGCTTTGCAGTAGTTTTAAGATCTTCTTAGAATTTCTTGTTGCTCAAATGGGTTTAATTTCTGATATTAATATGTTTCCCTCGTCTTCATTGCTTGATTTTGCTCGCGAGAAAGTGTCACTCCTAGTTGTTGAAATGTCACTCATAATTACACTGGAATGACAAAAATGTCACACATAGCAATCTGAAACCTTGGCAGCTATGTATAGGCTAAGGTTAAACTTCGATATATTCGTGACTCCCAAGTGTCATACCGATGCCTTTTCGTTTCCTCTTTCATCAATAATTGTAACCTATTAGTAGTTCAAGAAAATACTTTTCATTTTGTTGATTTATTGTCAGTGGATCAAACAAATTGGACTAGAAAACGTTCTGCTTTGAAGTCATTTTCTCTCTGTTTCTTTTAGCAGAGCTTCCGGTTCTTTACCAGATGAGTTACTCTTACATTCGGTTTGTTAGGTCCTTTATCTAAAAGTGTTACTGTCTTTATGGTGTGTGTTTCGCCACTGTAGAATGATTTTAAGGCCTGCAGTAAAAAATCTTAAACATTTTGCTTTTCATCTGTGCTCTTAATCTATTTTCGCCACGTGACCATATATGAGTGCCAATTTATTTAAAACGAAAAACCTTGAATCTAAGATACTGTAAACGCGTTCACTGTGCGATAACAAAATCCGACAATCTTTAGTATGGAGCTGGGATATTTTTGAGCATTATATGGCAAAGAGGTAGCACGCCAAACTTTTAGAATAAGCTTATTTATTGAAACATAAGTATCATTTCCTTTCACTGTTTCGGTTTCACATGAGAGCCACATCAGAGCAGCGCTTAATTTGTGAAGAGATGAAATATTGTCAGACAGCGTAGTTCCGTCTCGAAATCATAGCTAGGGCCGCAATTCTGATCTTTCATGCCACAGCACACTCACGCGCCACGGGAGGCCTACCCATTGCTTGCCAATTGCCATGGCAACAATGCGGAAATTGGTTTACAGGCAGAGGAAGCCATCTGGGAGTTTCCTGAGGATATTTTACAATAACCGAGCTCGGCGGCTTCCAGCTTGCAGTACAGACGCGACAGTTTCTTTGAGATTAAGGCTTGTTGCAAGGGATCACCTATCCTAAATTGAAATGGATAGTGCTCAAATACAGAAAAGAAAGAAGAGAGCCTATGCCAACCTGTTTTACAGAGGGTATGCAATGAACAAGAGATTGAAAGCACTCAGTTTTAAAATTGCAGGAGAGCATAAAAGACGAATGATTCAGTGATGTTGAGCAAATAAAGCACATACCTGATAGTGGTAATGGCCGGAAACCTCAAACAGTTGGTCAGTGTAACCAGGCATTATTAATGATCAGGTGTCAGAAGGATGCTTTTCCAAGAGCTATGTACAGGGAGCATATGTTACAGAACATATTTATTTATACGCCACTCACATCCGACATAAATAATTCCGAATGCAGTATGCAAGACATGTTGAAAAACAACAATTTCAATTGATTTGTATTTTATAATATCTTTTATGGTAAAAATGCACTTTGTGCAAACAATTACAAATGGTATTTGATCAAAAAATACAATGGAACAATGGAACAATATTTGTTGAGCTAGAGTTAAGATCAAATTTCACAGCTTTTCACAACTCTTCCTAACTTTCATGACATGAAATAAGTATACAGTGCATTGCGTTTTCCTACAAAATGAATATGTAGCTAGAGCAGTGCTTTAAATGAGCTGGTGCTGTTTGATACTGAGTACTTGCACTCCTTTAGTTTGAGAGGGAGAGTACCTGCAATTCTCAGCAGAAGTGACACAGTTTTAATTGGAGAGCACTGGCACTTCTCAGAAGGAAGTAGGTACTTTGGTACAGGGTACCTGCACTTCTATATTTCCATTTCAAACCCTAAGCTAGACAAAAGGTGGTAATTATAAAGAGCATAGACTGCTTGTAAAAGCAATCCGAGGTACAAAAAGTCAGTGCACAGTGATAAGCAAAACTCTCAAATACAGTAGCTGATTCTCAAAGTCATTTTTGCACCGACAGATGCATCAGGATTCCTGACGTGTCTGTCAATCCTTGCGACATGGAGCGCCGTACAGTAAATACAGTACATCCATGGTGTCACAAGGAGGGAGCACTGAACAGTGTTGCATTGCTGTTTTAACGTAGCGATGCAAGACTTTTCATAAATGAGGCCTACATGTATTCCTCCAGAATTATTTCACTGCTCTAAGTTCAGGCCCTACTGTCGATCATCACTATCTTATGAAGCACATTGAAGCCAGAGATTCCATTTACAGTGTTCCAGCATGTAAAAAAAACTCGAGAAGGCTTACATATCACAAATCAACAAACATGTATTTTGAAGGAGGACTAACATCATTGAGTCAGTATACAGAAGTGGTCTACAAACTTGGTGATGGTGAGTCCCACCTAAGCAAAATATACTTGACTAAGGCCCCTCTAGCCACCACTGAAGAATGGGCATATGAGAGTCTGGGGTTGTGTTGATAAGAGGAGGCTTATTAAAGTGTTTGCACAGTGGGGAAGGTATTTCAGCGCTGGATTATAAGACTGGGGTACTGAAGGGCATTTGTCTTTTCTTAAAGCTCTCATACTGTCTTTGTATTCCGCACTTCTCAAAGCCTCACTCTCTCTTCTGTTAATGTTCCCACAGCCATCACAAACCATTCTGGCATCAGAAGCACCCTTCTAAACACTAACTACTTCACTCCCGAAATCCACTATCCCTAAGCTTTCACTGGTCACTGACTACTTATCCAACATCATCCATTTTCCCAATGCTTCCCACCACTTCTTTCACAGTTCACCTCGCTTGTCATTGTTGGCCTCTCTCATTTCATGCATCTGTCAGAGTCCATCTCTGCCATCAGTGTTTACCTGTCCAGACACTCCACCAGTCCAGTCTACCTCTCCCATTTGTGTACACTTCTCCCACCAGTGTACCCATGTCTTGTCACTGTTCAACTCTCCTGACACTGTCCACATCTCTCAGCACTGTCCATTTCTCCTGTCTCTATCCAATTCACCTGCCACTATCCATTTCACCCACCACTGCCCACCTCTCAAACTTGCATCCATTGTTTCTGCTGGTGTCCACTTCTCCTGTCACTTTCTATATCTCTTATTACTCCCTCTCTGTCCTGCCATTATCTTGTTCCTTCCAGGCATTTCACAAAGCACCTCCCTATAAATGCCCTGGCTTTCTATCACTATCCCCATTCTCGTTGCGGTTATGTCTCCGATCACTTCACCTTCCCGTGTTGCTGTCAGTGCTCTCATCATTGCACAAGGTAATGCCCCTAAAAGTCTGCCAGTACAAAGGCAGAGTGAGCCGGACATTAGACAGACTCATTTCCAGTATTATTGGCCCCTCAAAGGCCCAAGAGGTGGAAGAGACCGTGCTGCACACAGTGCCCCATCTGATATAAAGTACTAGCCTGGAGGATGCTTTTGAAGGGTAGAGCTTTGGTGAGCAGCTGGCCACTGAAGATATGCACTGTACACTGTTTATTCACTAACTGGGGAGAGGAGTTGGCCTAACGGCTAGGGCAGTCGACCTCAAATGTGGGGAACCGGGTTCGAGTCTCGACAAGGACGCGCAACATCCTGTAATTCTGGGCAAATCACTTAATCTCCCCGTGCCTAACAAAAATGAATGTGTCCTCATGTAACGCAACTGGTGCTCATGTAAAGCGCTCTGATACCAGATACCTTCGGGTCAAGTTCGCGCTATATAAAACTCTGTAAAAAAAAAACAAAAAAACTGCCTTTATTCGTACTACAATAGTACCACTACTACAAAAACCTATTCTAAAACATACAAGTATAAATCTCCACCTTCACCTCTCCTATCTATGGCAAAATCCTCACACATGTAAGTTTACTACTTACTAGTATATGTGAGAGGGACCTTGGGGAGTGGCTGGAAAAAGGGACCTATTTACTACTAAATGGTAGGGGTTTAGGGCACAGGAAGGAGAGGTTTAGGAATGGATAGGAGAGGGTTTAGGGAGGGACATGCACCCGCCCACAAAAGAGTAAGCTCATTGCAAGTTATGAACTGTACTTCAAAAGTTACAACAAACAAAAAGGGGACTCAAAACAGTAGTAAATTACTCCTGCTGAGAGCTGGGGAGAGTCCAGCACCACACATGGCCAATCACTGGTACTGCAACACCCTCCCATGGCAGTAGATATTTAAAATAAATCCCAGTAGGAAATAACAATAATTTAAATTAAATTATATTAAATAGTTAAAAAAAACCTTTTAAAATGTTCTCTATAGTTCACCACAGGCAGACTCCACAGTCAGGGCAGAAGACTCCACATGGTAAAGTACAGGGAAAAGTGAAAAAACATGATTAAACTTGCAAAACATCAGTATATATTAATGTAAATGAATTTTATGTATATATTTATATATATTGTAGATCTAGAACAATCCTACATCACTATTTTTAAAATAAAAACTTTAATAAATTTTAATATTTTAAATTTAATTAAAAATATTTTTTCTGAGTTTTGAAGTAAAAATAAATTTCACCCTAATTTTATTAAGCATTAATAATAATTTAAAGTACTTTAATTATATTTTTAATACACATTTTATGTTACATCACTTTTGAAATTCAGAAAATGTTATTAAAATATTTTATAATTAAATAATACGTACTACTTTTAGATATTTTTTAGCATTAAATTATATGTATTTATATATTTTTACTATTTTAAATAATAGTAAATACTTCCATTATTTTATGTGAGCGGATGTTGCAGTATCAGTGATTGCCATGCGTGATGTTGGACTTTCTGCTGCTTCCTTTTTGGCAGTAGTAACGTACAATTGTAAATGTGGCTCCACCCCCTTATTCAGGGGTTGGAGGCATGTATGTCTAAATTTTTCAGTAACTTTACACTCAGATTTTATGAATAACTGAAAGTAGTAAAGTTATTCAAAAGGGTATGAGTAAATTACTCACAAGGGTAAGTTACCTTGAAAACAGCCCAGATTAGCTCTGTTGTATTTGATTCACCATTATCTACAGTATAACTCTGATACTAAGCAAATACTCAAATAGTGCAGACATTTTCACAATAGATATGTTTCTAGTGCTGGAAATAATATTTACGTTCTTTAGGAACATGAGCTCCTGTCTTCTGTACAGGAGATAATTTTCCAAGCTCCCTACCATTACTGACCTTAAAAGATTGGTTCTTAAACAGTAAACTCACAGAGATAAAAAATCTGTATTTTTCCAATTTGGGCATATTTGAGCCAAATTCCCTTATTATGCCCTGGAGAAAGGTATTACTTCTGTTACTTACCAGACAAACCAGGCTCACACAGCTGTGTGTTTTCGCATGAATATTATTTCTGAAATTGGCATCTATAGAAGTAATGCTAAAAAGTCCTTCACACTTTCTAGTCTGGAGACTTTGACAGACCGTGCTACATAGTAAGGGAATCATGTTCTCACTTGACTCCCAAAGGTTTTTGGGAGATACCCTAGTACTTAGAAAAGGGATGGGTATATATGTAAAAACACAAACAGAATTCCCTTTTCCTTTTGTTCTAAAAAAAGGACATCTAGATCCTATTCATTTCATTAGTCAAGGCCATACACAGAAATCACATATACCAAAGCAATTTTTGCAGGTTGCTAAATATTACAGTCATGTACAGAAAAACCTCTATAATGAAAATTCAAACATAAAAATGAATATTCGAAGGAATGTATTTTCAATTATCTTTTATTCAAATAGTTGTATAGTTTATGTTATCAAATGTTTATGCAAAATAAATAAAACCATTTATATTTAAAAACATACAATCATCATTTAAAAAAGGTACAATGTGTACAATGAAAAGAACAGCTGTCGACGCGGCGTTTCGGTGTAAAGGTGGATCATCACCTTCTTCAGGACAATAATTCAGTGTTTAAAATCTAAACAAAATATAAAAACTTTATTAGATACGCAGAAGCTTATTTTTAATATCCAAACATTCCTTCGTTACATCGTTCATGATTTTTTATTTAGCAACCCAGAAATCAATCCACTATTGCATGAAACATATGTGGGCCTTGAATTTGTTAAACATAGTTTTTGAATCTGTCCATGTTTAAACCTATGATAGGTATGTTTGTTATCTACCTGTCAGGTTAGATGTCAACTCCTATTTATCTTCAAGGAGGTGTTGAGTACATTTTTCATCAGGTTCTCGCTCAGGTAATGAGGCAAAATTGTACTGTGAGAAAAGGATATTTCATAAGTATAAAACCCCTCTAAGGATATGGTATCATGTGGCAAGATCAGAGACTGCATAGAAAGACTTACCACTATATACGTGATGTAAACAGGGTTTTTTCATTACTTAGTCTCTCGCCTGTTTCTGTCCATATACACAGGGATTCATCAATCACCCTTCCATAGGACTCTTCACCAATGATTTTTATATCATAAGATCCCTCTTGGTTTCGGGTATTTACCTGTAGGGAATTATTTAAATTAATGGCTCTGGTATACTATAAGACACTTACTCCTTTATATTTCAAACTCAAATGTCTATAATCTCACCTTCAAGGCAAAACCTTGTAGATTGAACCCAACACCTCTTTTTCTTTAGGGTTATTGGTTCCAGTTAATACAATTCTGGTCCAGAAATATTTCTGTAGGGATAACATCAAGGTGACTTTAAATAATTCCCTACAGGTAAATACCCGAAACCAAGAGGGATCTTATAAAAATCATTGGTGAAGAGTCCTATGGAAGGGTGATTGATGAATCCCTGTGTATATGGACAGAAACAGGCGAGAGACTAAGTAATGAAAAAACCCTGTTTACATCACGTATATAGTGGTAAGTCTTTCTATGCAGTCTCTGATCTTGCCACATGATACCATATCCTTAGAGGGTTTTATACTTATGAAATATCCTTTTCTCACAGTACAATTTCGCCTCATTACCTGAGCGAGAACCTGATGAAAAATTTACTCAACACCTCCTTGAAGATAAATAGGAGTTGACATCTAACCTGACAGGTAGATAACAAACATACCTATCATAGGTTTAAACCTGGACAGATTCAAAAGCTATGTTTAACAAATTCAAGGCCCACATATGTTTCATGCAATAGTGGATTGATTTCTGGGTTGCTAAATAAAAAATCATGAACGATGTAACGAAGGAATGTTTGGATATTAAAAATAAGCTTCTGCGTATCTAATAAAGTTTTTATATTTTGTTTAGATTTTAAACACTGAATTATTGTCCTGAAGAAGGTGATGATCCACCTTTACACCGAAAGGCCGCTTCGACAGTTGTTCTTTTCATTGTACACATTGTACCTTTTTTTAAATGATGATTGTATGTTTTTAAATATAAATGGTTTTATTTATTTTGCATAAACATTTGATAACATAAACTATACAACTATTTGAATAAAAGATAATTGAAAATACATTCCTTCGAATATTCATTTTTATGTTTGAATTTTCATTATAGAGGTTTTTCTGTACATGACTGTAATATTTAGCAACCTGGAAAAATTGCTTTGGTATATGTGATTTCTGTGTATGGCCTTGACTAATGAAATGAATAGGATCTAGATGTCCTTTTTTAGAACAAAAGGAAAAGGAATTCTGTTTGTGTTCTCACTTGACTCCCAGCATTCTGGCAATGTTGGGAAAAAGTTCTGTTCAAATCCATTGCTTGCTGTAATTAACTTGTTTTACCCGAATCCTTTCCTTTTTTCCTATTGACAATCACTTTATCCTGTGGAGTTCAGGTTTTCTCTGCATCAATTGTTCTTAATATTCATTAAACTGCCATTACCATAATGATTTAAATGTTTGATCTGGAAAAGAAAAAAATCCTCTGTCTGAATTCCTAGATCTAATGCTCCAGAGCATGAGGAAATGACACAATTTCAATAAGAGACATGCTGTGAATCTTACATTGACTGTACCAAATAGGTGTCCCTGTATTCACTTACTGCTGACAACATTTGTTGAATAATGCCTGGCAGGAATATGCCAGTGATTCTTCTGACCCATCTGATTGTGTTCTGCATCATACAATATTACTTTTTTCAAGACACTGCACTCCCCATATGAATGACTGACAACTCCACCAAGTCGAAGGAATGATGACAACATACACTATACCATAACTTAATTACTGGGGTTGGTAGAGCAGCAACAATGGCTACGTCACATGAAACCTTCTGCTATTCAGGTCCTAATTTATAACACTTTCTATAGTGGCTGACTTAGATAAAGCCATCTTCATCTTCCCAAGTGTTGCTGTCCTAGTTGTCTCAAATAACCCCAGTTTTGTTGTAGTCCGTCTGTTTTTGCCTATTTAAAATTTGGGGCTTTACTATTGCTAAACAGTAGTAAAGTGCCTGTGCTTCTCCACTAAAACTTGTGTTGCACTTTGAAAATCCTTGTTTTTCCTCTTTAACTACCAATATGTTAATTGTGCCTAAAATTAATCAAGGAAATGGAATGTTCATTGCCATATGTGGGCTGCAGTATGTATTTACACCACCCACAAATATGACAAACAAATGTGAATGTAATCGCGACCACTGTACTGTGTCTGGGCTACAGTTTAATTGCCCTGCAGTAACACATGGCATGGGAAAATGCCTTTGTCATTAAGGAAAAACCTATATTTATATATTCATAAATTACCTCTAAAATGTGCTTTGCAAGACCACTGCGCAGGGTGCTAATATATAAAATGAAGGCTTACTTTCTATTGGGATTAGAGTGCTCTCACACTGAAATAAAACCCAAAAGATATTTCACAGTATAAGCTTTTCTATACATTTTCCTGAAAAGACCTAGATGGGACTAAAATCTTTATTTCCTATCTGCACCACTGAAAATGTTAGACAAGTGCTTCATAGTTATGTATTACTTAATTTTCAAAATCTCACTTGATGGTAAGATTGGATTTTTGATGACTTAACCGTAAAGATAACTTTATAAAATCTAACTTGTGCTGCCTGTGCCAAAACTAGCCTAAACCCAGTTTTGTCTCTCAACCTCTCTGGAGTTGTAACACATATCATTGCCTGGTGGAATTAATGATTTTGGCTCTGGAGAGGACCAAGTGGGTGTTAACTGCTGACTACTTACAAGCAATTAGCTATCAGTGAGTGGACAGAAACAGCTATTAGAAGAAATGGCAGCTTTAATGCTATATCTTTTGACTTGGAGATGACAGGGAAATCTTCTGCTTTTCATTCCCAGGACACCCATAGACAGCCAGGCTTAAGTTAGTGAAGGGGACAGAACCAGATTGGAATCTCTCCGGTGGAAGGGTGGCTCATCTGAATAGAAAAGTGATCAAGGAGCTGAAGACACGCCTGCCTGGTGGCAGCCGGGTTCTGCCACCCTAAAACATGGCCTCCTCTGTAGTTTCACAGTAAGGCAAAGAGGAAGTGTGGCAGAGATAAATGAGAGGCTACAAGAAACTAGTTAGGGTTGGGTGGCACAATTTAATTTCTCCGATCATTGGCTAGTGCACAGGAAAAATCTAGCACTCAACCAGCACTGCCTCTGAACAAATTATGAGTAGGATATGGGAGATATAGTTGTAGTAAATCAGTTATTTATTTTTCATCTATTAGTGTGCCATCATATTACCAAGATCTTCCCATAAGTCTCATTTTACCAATGGGCAAAGTACTTTTTCTAGAGTGTTGTTTATAGGTAGCCCAGAGAGAATACACCTTGCAAGCATATGAGTTGCATGGGTGCAGAGCCTAGCAAGATGTTTAAACTGCTATATCATAGTTCCCTCTCATACCATAAGAGATGGCAATTGAGTGATTTTGCTACTGGTAGGTGCAATTTTCTTTTAGCCAAATATATCATTCCATGTCAACATTGGTAAAGGTTGTATACAGGTTGTATTCATAATATATTTGTGGAAATCCAGTGTTAGTGGAATATTCTGAAGTAAGATGGCATTGAGCCTTGGCATCAGCTTGACTGCTGTGTTAATTGGCAGAATTCCATAATATTTCATGATCTGATGCTTTTTGTCAATAATGAATGCAGCATTGAAATTTAGGCTATTGCAATATCTAGACTTTCTTGGTTAGCTTTATTGGCATGCCCCCAATCAAAAATAGGGCACAGGGATGTTCCCTGTTCTGCTATTCAACTGGTAACCATAGACCGCTATCAGTATGTTGGATGAGTGTTTGTAATATGTGCTTTGTTTATATGATAGCAGACTGATGACAAGAGGCCTTAGAAACAGAACTACATAGAAAAAACTTCTAAAAACATTCTGGGACCTGGTTGTCATGATGAAAGCTGGACAACCTTTTTGGCAATAAAGATCATCCGAAACAAGTCAATTAGGTACATGGAAGCCATTATGCTACCAATACATGTTCCACTTTAGTTGTTAATATGCTAAGGGTGCCCTAATAATAAATTGAATCACTCAGAGTATCACCCATAGGCATCTTTACATTTCCTGTTTCTGGTCCCTATATTGAGTTGTCAAAAGAAGGACTGAGTGCTCCCCCCATTAGAGGGGTTGAGCCGGCCAAGTGTCAATCATCATACTGGGCAAGGGCTTGATGGTGAAGCATGCTACATAGAAACATGTTTATGAGAGTCCACTAAAAAAACAGGAGTCCTCTCATCCCATGAGTGGTAATTAGGAATTCCAAGAGATTACCTCTCACTGTAATATGGTTTAAATCTCTGGGGAAATGAGGTAACTCCCCTTGGCATTTTTCCTTACTCCCTCTCTGTGGTTTTTGAAACAATCTTAACATCTCAACAAATAGCGTTTAGTCGGCAAGTTCCTAACAATCAAGTAGGCAATTCTCAGTAGACATAGACCCCTCTGTCAGTGTGGGTAAATTGGGAAACTGTTGTCTACATTTGCTGGACCAAGTCCTGCAAGAGAAATGTTCTAAAATTTGGAAGAGTCTTTGTGTTTTCGTTCAACATACAGCAGTGATTCTCCTCTCCAACAGCTAGTTTGGAATTCTTTTTGTATTTTTAATACCAGACGTCTGTCTTGAAGTTACACTGAGCTGATAAGGGATTCTTATATTTTAAGACTAGCATGCTATTAGTTGGTGCGCCTATGGAACCATCTAAACTTATTCCAACAATTTTCACTACCCCTTTCCCAACACTGTGGTTTATTTACTACTTGGAAGGCCTGCATGCACCACCTAGGGCTTCTTTTGGCCATATGATGGAAGTGGTCTCCAGTCCTGCAGGGAAAGGCTGATGTAGTGACCTGTCAGCTTGTTTGTACCCTGCCGCACCTATTGCCAAATGGTTATGAACACGATGTTCCTCCCTAGGTGTGGATGTGGGAATTTGATGTTTGTTGATTTATTCTGGTTCTTTGTTGTGCAGGGCTTTGTATGCGTGGGTCAACATTTTGAACTAGCATCTCTTCAGGATCGGGAGCCAGTGTAGGTTCTTGAGGTGGGATGTGATGTGGGTTCGTCTGGGGAGGTCGAGGATGAGTCTGGCTGCTGAGTTTTGTATTGCCTGTAGTCTCTTCAGGAGGCGTGCTGTGATTTCTATGTAGAGTGTGTTGCCATAGTAGAGTCTGCTGGTGATGACGGCCTGTGTGACGGTCCTTCTGGTGTTGACTGGGAGCCACCTGAAGGTTTACGTAGCATGCGTAGGGTGTGAAAGCAGGTGAAAGAGACTCCGTTTACCTGTTTTTTCATAGATAGCTTTCTGTCCAAGATGATGCTGAGGTTGAGGGTGTGGTCTGTCAAGGCGGGGGATGAGGCAAGTTCAGAAGGCCACCATGTGTTATTCCATGGAAAGGTGTTGTTCCCAAAGATGAGGCCTTTTGTTTTGTCTGTGTTGAGCTAGATACAGTTGTCCTTCATCCTGTACGTGACTTTCATCATACATCTGAGGAAGTTGGCTCTGGTGGTGGGGGGTCTTCAGGCAGTGAGAGGATGAGCTGGATGTCGTCTGATGGTGTTGGCCAGGGGGGTTATGTACATGTTGAAGAGGGTGGGGCTGAGGGATGATCCTTTGGGGACACCGCAGATGATTGTCTTGGGTTCCGAGGAGAACAGTGGGAGACTGATTTTCTGGGTTCTTCCAGTGAGGAATAAGTCAATCCATTTGAGGGAGTCTTCCTGGATTCTGATGCGGTGGAGTCTGTTGATCAAAATGTGATGGGAGACAGTGTTGAAGGTGGCTGAGAGGTCCAGAAGGATGAGGGCTGCCATTTTGCCGTGGTCTAGGAGGGCTCTGATGTAATCGGTGGCTGTGATCAGGGCTGTCTCAGTGCTGTGGTTGGCTCAGAATCCGTATTGGGAGGGCTCCAGGAAGTTATTGTGTTTCAGGTGTTCAGTGAGTTGCTGGTTGATTGCCTTCTTGAGAACCTTTGCTGGAAAGGGGAGCAGGGAGATGGGCCTGCAGTTCTTCAGTTCTGCTGGGCTGATGGATTGTTTTTTCAGGAAGGGTCCTCTCTTCAGCATGTTTCCAGCCCTCAGGGAAGGAGGCCATGGTGATGGAGATGTTCAAGACTTTCTTTAGCTCGTCACCTAACATCTCACTCCCGAGGTTGAAGACATGGTGAGGACAGGGGTCCATAGGTGCTCTAGAGTGCACAGAGTTCATGATAGAGATTGTGGCTTGAGTTGTGAGAGGCTCCAAATGGGTGAGCAGGTGTTGGGGGCTTGCGTTTGTGGGTGTGAGTAGGCTGATGCTATCGGTGGCGGTGGCTTGGGGTTTGAAGGTTTCGTAGATGACTGAGATGAAAGAAGTCTGTCAGGGTGTCGCACAGTTCTTGGGAGAGGGCAATGTCATTACCGGTGGCTGCGTGGTTGGAGAACTCTTTCACGATAGTGAAGAGCTCCTTGCTGTGGTTTGTGCTGGCTTCTATGCAGTCTGCTAGGACATTCATCTTTGTTTCTTTCAGGAGGCGTTGGTACTGGTTGAGTGCTGTCTTGGAGATGGTATGGTTTCCTGTCTCTTTGTTCGTGAGCCACTTCCTTTCTACTTGCCGGCAGTTGCAATTGGTGGATTTCTGCTCTGTGGTGAACCAGTTCGCTTTTCTGGCAGTACCTTTGGATTTAGCTGGCTTGGTTGGTGGCAATTGTGTTGGGGCATTCTGTGATCCACTAGGAGAATTTCTTCGCAGCCTGTTCTGTGTTGGGTGTTGTGTCTGGGAGGAGGGAGTTCAGGGCATTGTTCCACTGGCCTTCTGATATCTTCTTCCGGTCCATGTGCATGGAGCTCGGGGGCCTGGTGCCAGTGTTGGTAGGTCCTGAGATGGTGAAGTGGACACTGTAGTAGTCAATCCAGGTGAGCTGTGAGATGTGGTTGTACTTGACTCTGTCACTAGACGTGAAAATGGAGTTGAGAGTGTGTCCTGCGATGTGGGTAGGGTTGGTGACAAGTTCTTTGATGCTGATGTTGCTCATGCTTTCCAAGAGGTTGCTTGTGTTGGTGTTGCTGGGGTCATTGAGGTGGAATTTATGATCCCCTAGGAAGATGTAGTGGTCGGAGTTGATGGTGATCGGGGCAATGAGGTCAGGGATGTCATTGCAAAAGTTGTGGCGTGGTCCAGGTGGTCTGTAGGCAAGGGTGCCTCTGATGGTGCTTTTCACGTCTGTGTGGATGTGGAAGCTGGGATGCTCCATTATAGGGGTTGAGTTGTCTGTGGAGGTCGTGCAGTGGATGGTATCACTTTATACAAAGAGAAACGTGCAAGAGTCTCTCTTAGGTAAAGTCCAAAATATTGATTTCGCAAGAAAGGATTCTCTATGCTATCATAACTCCACTCTTTGTAAACCAATCCATCCTATTGCACTAAAAATGAATTCCTTTAAATAGGCAGGACCATAGAGGGCGAGCCAGAGAGTTTGGGAGGACCCCTGCCAGTTCAATAACCTTGGTAGTATGGGTAATTTATGTCTTCCTCTGAAACTGAAATAGTCCTTGAAAATGTCTCTCCTGATCACCTGTCCATTTTATCAGAGTCATTTGAAATGGAAGCAGAGATAAATTGTCAATCATGGCCATTTGCATTTGGTAGTTTATCTTTCTCTCTCAGATCTTATTATTAATGGATTATTTCACCTAAGCTGGAAGTGATACCATGTTTGTATTCTCATCACTTAAATCAAAAAGTGATCACTTAAGCCTGTTTTGGGATTTTATTTTCTTAGGCCCAGTAATCTTTGTGCAGCTATGTTGGTATCAACAACCACTATCAGACTATACATAATAATTTATGTGCAGATTGAATTTGTCATTTTGAGAGATCAGTTATAGCTTGAAAGTCACCCTGCATCATGGACTGATAGCTGATATCAGATACGTATAAATGTGTAGACAAGCAATCCCAGTTCAACCCTTTTGCGTCAGCCTGAGAGCCAGAGACAAAGTCAGGCAAGCTCCACAGTGGCAGCAGTTGCACGGAAAGTGAATACCACAACCTGTTATTGTAGCTCCTGGGGCCAATGAGTCTTGGTTAGCATCCTTCTCTCCAAAAGATAAGTCAAATTTCCCAAAAACAAGCAAACATGGGTAATCCTGATGCATATGGAACTCCTCTTATGAAGGGTGAGTATGTAGATCCTTGCAAGTGAAAATGAGATGATCACTAGGAAAAAACCCAAATCATTGAGCATCGAAGTAATCGTAAATTGGGGAAACTGACAACTAATGTTGTAACACATTACAGATAGCGACAACTCAGTGACTCTGATTTGAAATGGATGGTCATAGAGAAGGTTCATTATGACGAGACCCGATACGAATCGGTTGTTTAGGTTTAATACACATTGTCAGGCACATCATATACCCCAAGCTTGCATGTACATCCACTAACCACTCTGTGACACCTAATTAGGATTGTGTTTTTAATCCTTTAAAGACCTGTTGCAATTAACAATAAGAAAAACTAAACAGGTACAGCAGCTCCTTACCCCATTATAATGTAGGAAATTACTTATAAAGAGGCCCCCGAGCTATGAGACCACGAGTGGAATACAGATACTAAGCAAATACTAGTAAGATATCGAAATACAAAGTTTTATCTACAGAGTAAAGATATCCGAACATCTATACTTTCTGCAGTGCTGTGTGTTATTACGTGCCAACCCAACATCCTCGAGCTTTCAGAAAAATTAAATTCTCAATTTTGAGTTTATATCATATGCGGGCCAGTAAAAACAGCTCTTTAGACAATTTTTCGACATCAATCCGCGCCTTGAAATGTGACAATTGTGTTGTAATGCACTCAAGGAAAATAATACATATTTAAAAATGGTTGTTCAAATCAATAGTTTGAAACAAGGAAGTGCTTAAGCTTATATTTTCCAAATAACCCAAAGATGATGCATTGTGCGTTTCATGGATTAGCGTGTTAGTGAAAGAACAGGCATTACATCATGGAAAATGTTAGTCATCTCTGCAGAATTATGTGTTTCTAAAACACAGTACATTAAAGGGGATGTCAGTGCATCAGAAGTCACCTAAAATTATATTGGTTCCCTGTAACGTGCACAGTTTATTATGTTAGCTCTTTTCTAAAATAATATATCTATTTATTTTTCACTGAAAAAAACAAAGATTAAAGTAATACACTTAGGAATTGTAACAATATCTAACTTTACATTAAATAAAACCTTAGATATTCACTGAAAAAGCAAAGGTTAAAGAGATGTTATCGTTAGGTAAAAATGTTGCGTTAAACACACCATTTGAAACTAACAAAACCACATAAATTCAGCAGTTATATTTATCTCAAGTAACTATAACACGTTCAGTGAAGTAACAATAACTAACGCCCCTGCCATGCACAGTTTTATTAACAATGATGGAATTTTAGATGTGATTAGGGATGTTATAAATGTAGTCAATGAATATGTAATGACTGATTTAATATACAAGTGTAAAAACAGGGCATGGCAAGTTATAGGTACTTTAGGGTATGAGTTTTAGTTACTTGGATTGCTACCAATGGAGAATTTCAGTGGTTATGTTAGTTTCAAATGATAGGTTGTATGTGATATTTTCACCTAACGTAATGCACAGTGGGGGGGGCTGGACATAGGGTCTGGCCTGATATTGTCTGCTGTTCTGCCTCGTCCAAGCTTGCTGCCCCTGCCCCCCTCCTCCTTGACCTATTTTGTCCAACTCCATACCCCTACCATTTGTCCAGCCCTGTGTGGCTGTTGATCTGCCACTGTCCTTCCTGCCTGCTCTGCACAGTTATGTTGCTGGCCCTATTCTCCTCCTCCCTGTCCTCTTTTGTCCCAGTCCATGCACCTGTCCACCCCACTCCTCTCTCGCATGGTCCGATGTACTGCCATTGCCCTTCAGTTAGCTTGAAGTTCCTGCCCACTCCTCCTGCCCTTTGATGTCTGTGTGCATGCACCTGCTCCCTCCCTTTTGCCCACCATGTTCCATGAACTTGCCACTGAACCTCCTGCCCACCTGCCCAGCATTGTCAGATGGCTGACGGCTGTCCCTGCCTCCTCCACCCCCCTTGCATTCTCTGAGTTCCATGACCCTATCCCCTCCCTCTTGTCCTCCATGGTCCATTTTGCTGCCTCTCCCTTCTGCACTCCATGTTCTGTTGGGCTGCAACTCCCGCCCCCCCTGCATGGTCTGTTGTGAAGCCCCTGCCCACTTCCCATGCCCTCTCTTGTCTGTGTCCAGCCCCTACCTCTCCCTTCTTCCCTCCATGGTCCTTTGTGAATGGCCCTGCCTGCTCCCTCTTGAACACCATGGCTGTTCTCCTTCCACTAACCCTCCTGCTTGCCATGCATGGTCTTTTATGCTGCTACTGCCTCTCCCACCTGCCCTGTGTGGTCAGCTTGCTGCCTCTGACCCACTCCCACCTTTGCTCCGTTTTCTGTGTGTATGCCATTATAGTCTCTCTGTTGCCCTCCATTGCAGGGCACTGCATAGTAAGCTTGCTGCTCATGCCCTTCCCCCTTGCCCCCTGCCCTCCAATTTCAATTTGCTGGCCCCTATCCCCTCCCCCCTGCTTTCCTTGATCCGTGTGTTCCCCTGCTCCTCACTCTTGCCCTTCATGGTCTGTTGTGCTGTAACTGCCCCTCCTGTCTGTCCGGTATGGTCGCTTGCTGCACTTGCCTCTTTCCCCTTTGCTCTATATTGTCCATATGCATGGCCTTGTCCCCTCCCTATTATTTTCTATGATCCGTTGAGCTGCACTGCCTTCCAGCCTGCCCTCTGTGGTGCAATGTGCTGCTGCAACCCCTTGCACCTGCCCTGTTAGGTCAGTTTGGTGCTCCTACCCACCTCCTTCCTGAACGTTATTTTCTGAGTTCACATCCCTACCCCATTCCTCCTGCCCTCCGTGGTTCAATGTACCATACATGTCAACATTTTGAAGTTGGTAAGAGGGAGATTTTGAAAAAACACTATCTGGGGATTTGATGTTCCCCATTGACTTACATTGAAAAAGAGATTTTAGGTGGGAGATGGCTAAAATAAAGCTCTTTTGGGCTTAGGAACATCAGGAGTCTCCTGCCTCAATCGGATCTGTTGGCATGTATTGTTTGTCCACTGCCTCTCCCTTCTGCCCTCAATTGGCTGTTGTATTGCCACAACCTTTCTTGCCTGTCTTGTATCGCTGGTTTGTTGCCCCTGCCATCCTTTCTCATGCCCTCCATGGTCTGTTGTGCTGCCACTGCCACTTCTGTTCCAGCTTGCCCAGTATTTTTAACTTGCTATCTCTGCCCCCTCCTCCCTGCCAACAATTGTCCGAGTCTGTGCCCCTGACTGCTGCCTCCCCCTAGTGTTCTAATGGGCAACTAGATTGCTAACATTCTATATTTATTAGCCAAGTGTGGCACACGTGAAGTCATCTTAATGTAATCAAAACTGTAATACCCATGTCCTATTATCTATCAGTTCTGTCCTATTATCTATCAGTTTTTGTCAGATATATGGAATATCATAACCCAGATCCTTAAGATCCAAACACCTTTATCTTTCCCTATTTTAATCTTTAAATCTTCTTTCCCTAAGTCTACATTACCTCCTATGGATTGTAAACTTTTGGACTTTCTTATTTCTACTACACTCAAATCCATCACTTCTAATTGGAAAGATGCTACATTACTTTCAGTTAATGCTTGGTGGGAATGGATTATTTTTCTTAGGCGTAGGCAATTATCATTTCCACATACTCCTAATGAATCATCTGCTTCCAGGTCTAACATGTGGTCTAGCCTAGATTCATATATTACTGCTTGTTTCTCAATTTAAAGCATGTATTTTAGTCTTCATTAGTCAATATATGTTCACTGTAGCCCCCTTTTTGTTTTATTTATTCTTTATCTCTTTTATGCAATAGTTATTGATATAGTATTATATTTGGCTACTAATGGATGCTTTATATTCCTTGTATTTGTAATACGTTTGAACCTTTACGGTTCGATGTTATTTTCTGTATTGCATTTATTATATGAGAAAAATAAATTTAATAAAAACTTTTGAACACAAAAAAAAACTGTAATACCCAAAGCATTTCCTTTAGAAATTATAAAATGAGTGGGCCTTTTTCCCATAGAAATGATGGTTTGTGCTCTAAAAAACTAAAATGAGGACACATTTTCTGAATTCTCAAATAGCGACGAAGCGCTTTTAAATTATTTGCTATATTTATGTTTTTTATCCAGTTGATTATTTGTTGCTCTTAGTGGAGATGATGTGCCATTACAGCCAGAGCTGCCTAATTTGCAACAAGGTTTGAGTTTCGGTGTCGGCTCAACATCCTGTGATTCTGGGCAGATCACTTAATCTTCCAATTTCTCAAAAGAAATTGAATGTGTCCTTACGTAATGTAACTGATGCTCATGTAAAGCACTCCAATACCTTCAAGTCAAGTCTGCACTAAATAAAACTACAAAAAATAAATTATGCGTTTTGCACTCTTCTGTCATTAGGCTATTCTTGGGCTTCATTTCGGTGATATTTGTGCTAAGCTCCCTTATTTCCTCAATTACTACAGTGCCATTAGTAGAAAATGCTTTCAGTTTTCCACTTCAATTCCAACAAGATGGCATTCAGTTGTGCCACACTTTTGGCTTAAATTCTTAATGTTAGCACTCTAGTTGCTCATTAGAACACTGTGTTAAAGCTGTTGATCACTAGAGAGTTAACTGTCAGTCTGCTGCTGGTGTTGAAATTGCATGTTTCAGTCTGCATGGCACAATTTTTTTATGAAATAGACGAGGAAGATGTAGTGTCCTACCTAGCCCGGGTACTCGCCACTGATTGCACCACACACAGAGCTTAGTATAGCACATCTTTATTCTTCTGCGTGTAACAGCAAACTCAACATTCTAAACCTGCATTCACTTCACTACACTGTAATGCTTACATCACAGTTCTATGGGGTCGATCAGGAGCCACAAGGTTCCATCATTGCAAACTCACACAACACTACGAAAGATATTTGAGAACTCATTTAAAATGTCTCTTAATTTTGTTTCTACAGCACTAACCATACTTTCTATGACAAAATGAACCCCCTCATTTTGTTCCTTTCTAAATTAAATGTTTTAAGTTTTACCAGTTTGACTGTTAGCGCTCTAGTTGTTCTTTAGAACACTTTGGGAGGTTGAGGTAGAACACAAGGGAATCAACTGACAAGCTGCTCCTGATGGAAGTACATGTTTTACTGAGAAAATCAGATTTTATTCTCATGTGGCTGAGAAAGATAGTGTTAATTTACAGAAAATATGCTCTCATTTTAGCTTCTGGAGCACCTTCTATATTTTTTAACCGTAATTTCTCAAAAACTGCTGATCCAATTTACTCTAAATAACAAAAAAGCACAATTTGCGTACCAAGATCTAGCTTTCTGCCAAATTTGGTGTAAATCTGTTCAGCAGTTTTTGCTGTAGCTATGTCTAAAGAAGTCTATGGACAATGCATGGGGATTTTGTGTGTTGGGACACTCATATTTTTTCGGCCGCTGCTTGATGGATCACCCGGAAACTTTCCATGCACAATTTATTCAAACAGTATACATATATATATATATATATATATATATATATATATATATATATATATATATATGAATATGCGATGTTACATCGCAGGCGCTACAAAGCATGCGATTACCACGCAGTTGTTACAACGACCGCGTTGTTACAACGCAAACCATTACATCGCAAGTCGTTTCTACGACTTGCTGTAGAAAGCGCTGGACTTAGGAATAGTATAATTTACTATTCCAACTCCAGCGTGTGGAACAGTAGGGAAGTTGTTGGAATATAAATTATAACTATTCCTTAGTTTAGCGCGCCCCCTACAGCAAGTCGTAGAAGCGACTTGCGATGTAATGGCTTGCGTTGTAATCGCATGCCTTGTAGCGCATGCGATGTAAAGCTGTTTCCCATATATATATATATATTACCTACTGGCAGTCGCCAGTAGGCATTTATAGTTAGGACCATGTTTCTATTCAAAATTTTTTTTTTCTTTTGCACCGTTTGATGAAACTTTGTGACATTTTCAAAAATAATGGCCCACTCACTTCAGCTGCTGTGTTAAAAGTTTCGGATTGATTTGTCAAGTGGGGGCTGAGAAAAGGGGGGTCCCAAAACGCGTTTTCTTCATGTTAATTTCCATAGGAAACTGTTGACGCAGCTACAGCTCGAACTGCTGAACGGAATGACACCAAATTTGGCAAAAAAGTAGCTCTTGGTCCAGAGTGCATCTTTTTGTTAAATGGTGTAAATCCGTTAGTAGTTCCTGAGAAATGTAAACATTTCTCAGATATACAAGTATGGCCTCGGAGAATCCGTGAACCTTCCCTATCTCGAGCCTGCAATCTGATTGGCTGCCAACACTTCAAACTAGGAAGTGTTGGCAGCCATCTTGTGACTCGGTTCAACTGAGTCACAAGAAAAAAGGTCAAAAAACGTAAAAAAATAAGAAAAGGGGGCAGGGTGGAAACACCCTGACTCCCTAGGCCTGCTCAGTCCCAGGGCCCAAAAAAAGCATTTTTTATAAAAAAAATAATTCAGCGGGATTCGCGTTGGATCCGCGAATCCATCTGATTGTTTTTTTTTTTAAATGAAGCACGGCCTTCCGCACTTCGTTTTCTTTAAGCCCCGGGTAAAATAGAAGCGGGGGAGCCCCGGGGACTGCCACCTCCCCGGGGCTATGTATATTAGATGTGGGGGGGCCACGCGGGCCTCCCACAGCCCCTGGGACAGCCACCTCCCCGGGACTTTGTTTTCAAAATAAATGCATGGGGGCTCCTGCCCCCCCATGCAGCCTCAGGGACTGCCACCTCCCAGGGCAAAAAATGTTAAATGCAGAGGGCCACGTGGCCCCCTTGCAGCCCCAGGGACCTCCCTGGGGCTAAATTCAAAAGATGCGTGGGGGGCTCCAGCACCCACAGAGCCCCGGGGACCCCCCACCTCCCCGGTACAAATTAAGTAAAGGTAGGGTTCCGATGCAGACCCCCTACCCTGGGGACCACCACCTCCCTGGAGCTACAATGTAGATGGGTGGGGGGCCGCATGGCCCTTCTCCAGGAGCCTTTCATGGCCCAAGCGACCACCACCCCCCAGGGCTGGCTCCAGCAATGTCCTGGGGTGCCCACCCCTGGGACATTGCAGTTTTATATGGCTTGGTGGTAGCACGGCTCCTGCCAAGCCATAGCAAACTGGAAAAATGACCTTGCTTCCATTGATCGAAGGAGAATTGCTTTTAGGCAGAGGGAGCTGCATGTTTGGAGCTCCCTCTCCACCAAAAGCAATGCCAGCTCCCGCAGGAGATGGGGAGCCGGCAGGGACCGTGGGGGCCTTGAGGCTCCCTCGTGGTCCCTAACAACCTGGCCATGCCCCGGGGGATGGGGCCCAGGGCAATATCGGCTGGGTTTTACAAAAAAAGGATAAAGCCTGGCCTCGGGGGATGGGGGCCTAAAATGGCCTGGGGGAGGGGGCCACTCGCCCCCTCCCCTCCCTTAAAAAAAACCCCAAAATTATTTTAGAGTTGGCTGGGCCCCTGGGGATGGGATTCCCGGGGCCGAAAAGGGCCTGGGGGAGAGGGGCCACTTGGCACCCATCCCTTTAAAAAAAAAAATTATAAAAAAATTGGCCAGGCCCCGGGCTGGGGAGGGGGGATGCACAGCCCCCCTCCCGTTTATGAATAATAATTTAAACATTTGCCTAGCCCTGGGGGATGGGGTCCCCAGGCTGATATCGGCCTCAGGAGGGGTGCCGCGTGGCCCCTCCCTTTTTATTGAAATATAAATAACAAAATGGGTCAGGCCCTGGGGGATGGGCCCCCGTAGCCCAAAAGGACATCCTTGGGGGCCAACTACCCCTCCTGTTACCGCCAGAAAATCCCACACAGTGGGATTGCTAAGAGGTCTTTATAGGCCATGCCCCCTTTGTCCACCACTCTGCAAACGCTCCTCCTGGTGCACTACTGGTTGGGGGATGAAGTCCACTTTACTCCAGGGGGACTTTGGGAGTCAAGAAGCCCTCCTGGCATGTCCTGTAAGTCCTAAGCAACGGAATGTCTGAGAGCTGGTCGGATGCCCAGACCCCTTTCTCCACCACTCTGCAAATGTGACTGTTAGTTAAAAAACCTTTGAAATTCACTGAAAAAACCCACAGGTTTCAGGGACGTTATAGTTAGAAATTAGCATTTAAAAAACCTTAGAAAATCACTGAAAAAAAACACAGGTTTCAGGGACGTTATAGTTAGAAATTAGCATTGAATCGATGAATCAGTGAGCGGGTATGTAAGTACTGGTATGGCTCTGTGAATGGGTTTGTGAATGATTGTGTGAGAGTGCCAATGGGTGTATAAAAGATTCTATAGGGGTGTGAGTGGGTGCGTCAGAGATGCTCTGGATGATGTCATCACTGATGTCATGAGTGATGTCATCAGCAATGTCACTGACCATGTCATGAGTGATATAATATATGAGGTCATAAGCAGTGCATTGCGGGGGTGCAAGTTATAGTTAGCTCAGCTAACTATAACGTCTGAATTTCTCTGGTTTTGTATGAGTGAAATGTCAGCCTAACTATAACGTCCCTGTAACCTTTGGTTTTTTCAGTGAATCTCTAAGGTTTTTAAATGCTAATTTCTAACTATAACGTCCCTGAAACCTGTGTTTTTTTCAGGGAATATATATATATATTTACTGAAAAAACCATAGGTTTCAGGGACGTTATAGTTAGAAATCAGCATTTAAAAAACCTTAGAAATTCATGGAAAAACCACAGGTTTCAGGGACATTATAGTTAGTTGGACATTTTACTCGTACAAAACCAGAGAAATTCAGCCGTTATAGTTAGTTGAACTAACTATAACTCGCGCCCCCGCAATGCACTGCTGATGACGTCACATATTACATCACTCATGACATGGTCAGTGACATCACTGATGACATCTCAAATGACATCACTGATGACATCACTGATGACATCATCCAGTGACTGCGTGTTTCTGTAAACATATATGCGTGTTTCTGTTTCATATATATATATATATATATGCCAAGGTGTATTGAAGAATGAGTGGGTATATGAGTGTCTGAATGGATGATTTAGTAGGTGTGTGACTGACTGTCTAAGTGAGTGATTAAACATGTCTTACTGAATGCATGGGTTAGTGACTAAACTGTGTGAATGTCTGTATCAGTCTCTCAGTTGGTGTGTAAGTGGCTGCATAGGTTGGTGAGTAGCTACATGAGTATCTATATGGGTTATTGATTGGTTGTCTGAGTATCTGTATAGGTGCCTGAGTGTCTGTGTGGGTCAGTGGGGGGTGTGTGGCTCCGTGCATAGATGTGTGAGTGGGTGATTCACTGGGTGTATGGGTTCAAAAGTGCATCTGTGAAGGGCTGTATGGGTGGGTGGGTGAGTATGTGTATGGGTGTGTTGGTGAGTGAATGGATGTCTCAGTGGTACATGTGTGAGTAACTATATATGTGAAAGGTGGTAGATGTGAGTGTTGGAGTATATAAATGACTATATGTGAGAGTGAGTGATTGTGAGAGTGGCTGTATGGACAAGTGTGTGCTTGTATCAGTGATTTTATAATAGAGTAAGTATGTGTTAGTAACTATGAATAAGTGAGGTGGTGTGTGTATAACTGTATAGGTGAGTAAATGAGAGTGTGATTGATTCTTTGCATGACTGACTAGGTGTGTGAGTAACTCTATGGATGAGTGGCGGTGTGTGAGTGTCTGTATAGGTGTATGAGTGCATATGATAGTGCTGTATTGATGAGTGACTGCATGTATGAGTGACTGTATAGGTGAATGAGTGGATGTGTGTGTAGACCTAGGAATCAGTGAGTGGGTATGTAGTAACTGGTATTGGTTTGTCTATGGTTTTGAAAATGGTAGGCTGTATTTTAAAGTGGGTGTGTCAAGGGTTATATTAGGGTGTGAGGAGGTGCATCAGATTATCACGTGGATTATGTCATCAGTGATGTCATCGGTGATGTCACTTGAGATGTATCAGTGATGTCACTGACCATGTCATGAGTGATGTAATATGTGACATCATCAGCAGTGCATTGCGGGGGCGAGTTATGGTTAGCTCAACTAACTATAATGGCCGAATTTCTCTGGTTTTGTATGAGTAAAATGTCCAACTAACTATAACGTCCATGAACCTGTGATTTTTTCAGTGAATTTCTAAGGTTTTTTAAATGCTAATTTCTAACTATAACGTCCCTGAAACCTATGGCTTTTTCAGTGAATTTCTAAGGTTTTGTAAATGAAAATTTCTAACTATAACGTCTCTGAAACCTGTGGTTTTTTTCAGTGAATTTCCGAGGGTTTTTAAATGCTAATTTCTAACTATGCCTACAGAGGTAGGACATGTGCAGAAAGAGGAAGAAAGACACAGAGAGAAGTAAGAGAAATACAGAAAGAGGCAACAGAAGTCCAGAAAGAGGAAGAAAGGTGCATAAAGAAGCAAGAGATATGCAGAAAGAACCAACAGAGGTACAGAAAGAGGCCTTGTTGCCAAGTCATCCTGTGCCCTGGGCACCCCCCAACTTTTTGATGACTGGTACTCGTGGTAACTGACTCTGACTGACCCTGGGCTCTGCCTAACAAGGCCCGGGGCCAGTGCTTTGATGATAGACTCTTAGAATACAATTTAAAACACCTACATACACTAGGGTATACTATGGGTTGGGGTACCCCTGTGATTGGCATGACCTCGCTTGTAAGGCCCTAGTACATAATAGGGCAGGGGGATTAAAACTACCTCTAAGTCCCTAGCATATAATAGGGCATGGCAGTTTAGAGGCCAGCAGCCCTGTTCTGCACTTGCATGTGTGCACTGCTGAGTCCGAGATCAGTTTAAAAGTAGCCCTGTGTGTGCAGAAAGAGGCAAGAGAGGTGCAGAAAGAGGCAAGAGAAGTGCAGAAGAGAGAAGCAAGTGTGGTGGAGAAAGAGGCAAGAGGGGTGCAGAAAGAAGCAAGAGAAGTGCAGAGAGAAGGAACAGAGGTGCAGAAAGATGCAAGAGGGGTGCAGACAGAGGCAAGAGAGGTGCAGAAAGAGGGAAGAGGGGTGCAGAAATTTGCAAGAGCGGTGCAGAAATTTGCAAGACAGGTGCAGAAAGAAAAAGAGCTGTACAGAAACAACCAAGAGAGGTGCAGAAAGAGGCAAGAGGGGTGAAGAAAGAGGCCAGAGAAGTGCAGAAAGAAGCAACAGACGTGCCAAAAGAGACAAGAGAACTGTAGAAAGAGGCAAGAGAGTTGCAGAAACAGGCAAGAGAGGTGCAGAAAGAGGGAAGAGAGGTGTAGAAAGAGGGAAGAAGGGTACAGAAAGAGGCAAGAGGGGTGCAGAAAGAAGCAACAGAGGTGCAGAAAGAAGCAAGAGAAGTGCAGAAAGAAGCAAAAGAAGCAACAGAGGTGCAGAAAGAGGCAAGAGGGGTGCAGAAAGAGTAAGAGAAGTGCAAAAAAGAAGCAACAGAGGTGCAGGAGGCAGGAGAAGTGCAGAAAGAGGCAAGTGAGATGCAGAAAGAGGCAAGAGAGGTGCAGAAGGAGGCAAGAGATGTGCAGAAAGTTGAAGAGATGAGCAGAAAGAGGCAAAAGAAGTGCAGAAAAAAAGAAAGTTGCAGAAAGAAGCAACAGAAATGCAGAAAGTGGCAAGAGAGGCGCAGAAAGAAACAAGAGTGGTTTGCACACCATTAGTACCAATTTAACACGCACATTTAGCAATAAGTAACAGGTGACCATTCTAGGTTTGCAAAGGGCCTTCCACCACGCTGTAACACTTGTCGCTGCATTTTTGGTAATGTTTGAGCCGTTTGAACTAGAAACAAGGCTTTTTTTGTTCAAATCTGCAGATTAGGCAGCAGAGGATGGATTATATGGCTAATGCGGAAAATGTATAATTGTGCAAAAGCCGGTGCAGCCAAACAGTCGCATAATTCCAGTGGCCCTGCTCATACCTCTGACTAGGTCCAGAAGAGCTCCTCAGTGATTCCTTCTTTTTTTTGTCTCATAGAGTTCATAATTTAGCTTCTATGGAAACGAGGAAGACTAAACCTGAGGTTACCACTCCACAACACAGACTACTATACCACATAATTACTCTCCATAACACATAATCCCACTCTACATAATTCCTATACACTAAATACCACATACTTTCTATCCACATAATTTCACTGCACAACATACCACATAATTCCACTACACACAAAGTACATCCACTCCACTCCAAAAAACATTAGTAAAAAACTTTTAGATTTACAACGCCAAAAGCTCTAACTCTTGTAAATGCGAGACCTTTTACATTACAAATGCTTCTTTAACTGGTAGTCGTGTTTGCAGAGTGGTGGAGAAAGGGGGCTGGGCCTCCAACCAGCGCTCATGAATTTCACTGCGTAGGACTTACAGGAGGTACCAGGAGGGCTTCTTGGCCCCCAAAGTCCCTAAGGCCCCCGAAGACCTCTTAGCAATCCCACTGTGTGAGACTTAGTGTAGGTAACAGGAGAGGTAGTTAGCCCCCAAGGACAACCTTGGGGGCCAACTACCCCTCCTATTACCTCCAGTAAGTCCCACACAGCAGCATTGCTAAGTTCTCATAGCTCCCTGGCGCGCTCTTGCATGGGGATTAAAGTCCACATCACTGCTGGGGGTCCTTAGGGGCCAACTAGCCTACCTGTTACCTCCAGTAAGCCCCACACAGTGGTTTTGCTGAGAGGTGGACACAGGCCACGCCCCCTTTGTCCACCACTCTGAAAACACGCCTCCTGGTGCGCTCTTGGTTTGAGGGTGAAGTCCCCTTGCCTCCTGAGGGTCTCTGGGGGCCAATTAGTCCTCCTGTTACCTCTCGTAAGCCCCACACAGCTGGATTGCTGAGAGTGGTCCGAGGCCACGACCCCTTTTTACACCACTGTGCAAATGCATCGCCTGGGGCACTGCTGCTTGGGGGATGAAGTCCTCTTCAGTCCTGAGGTCCTCAGGACACAAGGGGACCTCATCACCCCACCACCAGTGCGCCAAGAGGCATGTATGCGGAGTGGTGTAAAAAGGGGCATGGCCTCGGACCACCTCTCAGCAATCCCACTGTGTGGGGCATACTGGAGGTTCCTGGTGGCCTAGTTGGCCCCTAAGGACCCTTAGGATTGAAGGGGACTTAATGCCCCATTGCAGAACGCGCCAGGAGGCGCGTTTGCTTAGTGGTGCAGGGAGGGGGAGGCGAGATGCCGGCTTTTCTTTTTTTTTCTTTTTAGAAGGGGGGCTGTGCGGCCCCCCTTCTTTTAGTATTTTTTGGGCCCTGGGGACCACATCCCCCAGGGCCTGAGCATTATTTTTTTTTTATTAAAAAAAAAACCAGGAAGGGAGCCGCTAGGCCTCCCTTCCCTGGGCCACTATTGGCCCCGGGGACCCCATAACCCAGTGTCTGGCCTCGTTTTTATATATATATATTTTTTTTTTTATTCCAGGGAGGGGGGATGCGTGGCCCCACTCCCCTGGGCCACTTCTGGCCCCAGGGACCCCATCCCCTGGGGCCTGGCCTCATTTTTTTAAATGTTCCCGGGAGGGGGATGCGTGGCCCCTCTCCTCTGGGCCACTTCTGGCCCTGGGGACCCCATCCCCCAGGGCCTGGCCAGCCTGTTTTTTTTTTGGGAGGGGGGCTGTGTGGCCCCCCTCAGGCCAGTTATCGCCCCGGGGACCCCATCCCCCGACCTTATTTATTTTATTTTTTTTTAAATATCAAAAGGGACTTCTGGCCCTGTGGACCCCTTCCCCTGGGGCTGGCCCTCAAGAAGGGAACCATGGGGGGAGCCCCAATGCCCCCACGGTCCCTGCCGGCCCCCCACCTCCTGCGGGAGCTGGCATTGCTTTTGGACAAGGGGAGCTGCTGACATGCAGCTCCCTTTGTCCAAAAGCAATTCTGCTTTGCTTGTTGGAAGCGAGAGCAGGTTTCCTCAGGGCCATCGAGGGCTCCAGGAGGGGGGCCGCGCGGCCCCCCTCCCTTCCAGTACAAAGCCCCAGGGAGGTGGTGGTCCCAAGGGCTTGGGAGGGCCTGCGAGGCCCCCCCTCATTAAAGAAGGAAGCCTCGGGGAGGTGGTGGTCCCCGGGGCTTGGGGGGGCCTGCGAGGCCCCCCCATTATCTAAAAAGCACTGGGGAGGTGGCGGTCCCTGGGGCTTGGGGGCACACGAGGCCCCCCACCTCAAATATATTAAAGCCCCGGGGAGGTGGTGGTCCCAGGGCAGTGTGGGGGGGTTGGAGCCCCCCCATGCATTTTGTATTCAAGCCCTGGGGTGGTGGCGGTCCCCGGGGCTGCAGGGGGGCCACGTGCCCCAGCACATAATTAACTAAGCCCCAGGGAGGTGGCAGTCCCTGGGGCTGCATGGGCCCCCGCTACATAATTGCATATTGCCCCGGGACCTGGCCCACCCGGGGGCTTATAGAAAACGAAGCGCGGGAAACGGCGCTTCGTTTTTTTAAATTTTCTCTGCCGGATTCGCGCACCCAGCATGAATTCGGACGATTTAAAAAAAAATGCTTTTTTTGGCCCTGGGGTCCTTGTGGGACCCCCCTGAGCAGGCCTGGGGGTCAGGGTGTTTGTACCCTGCCCCCTTCTCTTGTTTTTTTAATGTTTTTTCTACTGTTTTCTTGTGACTCGGTTACCGAGTCACAAGATGGCTGCCAACACTTCCTGGTTTGGAGTGTTGGCAGCCAATCAGAATTAAGCCTGTGCTCGGGAGGGTTCGCGAACCCTCCTCGGTGCTCAGATATATACATTTGTATTTATTTAATTTCTCAGGAACTACTGAATGGATTTACACCATTTGAAAAAAAAGCACGCTTTCTGGACCAAGACCTACCTTTTTGCCAAATTTGGTGTAATTCCGTTCAGCAGTTCGGGCTGTAGCTTTGTCTAAAGTTCCTATGGAAATTAACATGGGGAAAACGCGTTTTGGGACCCCCTTTTTTCTCGGCCCCTGCTTGACGAATCACCCCCAAACGTTCAAGACAGGAGCTGACCTGAGTGAACCATTCGTTTTGAAAATTTTACGAAGATTCGTCAAACGGCGCCAAAGATATTGGCAAAAGAAAAATGCTTTTTGAATAGAAACAAGGTCCTAACTATAACTACCTACTGGCGACCGCCAGTAGGTAATATATATATATATATATATATTCCTTCACTTACTCCACACATATATATATATATCGAGAGAGAGAAGTGTGTAATGTGTAACAACGTGGCCCTGTTTCAGCCCCCACCCCCTCTTTCAAGTTGCAAATGTAAGCCAAAGTCCGTCTTAAATCTGCTGCCAGATTTCCCTGCAGTTTTTAGGTGTCTTTGTAGACAACCGCCTTTGAAGCACGAATAGACATTTGTGATGGCAGTTAATTTGTTTTCTATCCCTCCTCAGAGGAGATTGTGTATTAATTATTCTGAGAAGCCGGACTGATTGCTCCATTGCTTTGAGGTCACCCCAGCCTTGCTAGATTGATTTGCACAGTATTTCCAATCCTTTTAAATTGCAGGTTTTCTTCATGATGTAGAGAGATTTGGAGAGTGCAGATTCCAATATGTTTTGAAAAAAATGACAAAAATAATATATTTCTCAATTAACTTTTATTTCTTTCGGTAGAACACTGATTGTACTTGATTTCTTCTACTTGCACTTTGTTTTGATTATACGTTAATGTACTTCTTACTTGTTATCTGCAACAAAAATAGGAACATAATGGAAACAGCTTGTTTGCAGAATGTATGGTTCTTATTTCAAATAGCGTGAGGCTCCTATTAAATAATACAATGAACATTGCATCATTGTGTACAACGTGTGCAACGTGTCTGGAGACTACCATAGCATTCAGGGAAAATAATTGATGATGGATACACCTTCTTGCAGATTTCTTGCTTATGAACGATTCTTCCAGTGGTCAAAATGGTCAGAAAAAGCTTTTTCTCAGCAATATCACTTAGTGCAACAAGGTGACACTGTACAGCTTTAAACCACAGAAAGTACTCCTCGAGTACGTGAACAAAAGTCCACGATTTATCACAGGCAAACCCTGGTGAGAAAAGGATGGGAAGTCCCTATGTGAAGTTATGACTTGTTACCCACTAGGGAGTGGGGAAGGAAACAATTCCTTTTGTTTTAATTACCCTCACACACCCTAGTGGTGTCATGCTTCATCATCGGGTCACCCTGACGCCTAAAAGTCAGGGTGGGCTCGACCATATTCCAGGGAGCTCTTGATGATATATGTCCAGGGGGTTGGTTTCACATTGATTGAACACACACAGGATGCGGATAGCGACAGGATGCGATATATGTCGCCACCACACTATGTTTTGCCACCTAGTCGAGTGTGGTAAAGTTATACAGTATTGATTTCACACATCAAATAGGTGTGCTGGATGATGTGTATTTTACACCAGTCTGATGTATTGGTTAACACATCACATATGGGAAGCAGTGATTTTAATCCAACAATGATACACTATGATCTCCTTCATTTTGTTCTTGTATTTGCAGATGGATCAATCGAAAAAGATAAATTATCTTTACACTGAGACAAGGAGCAGCTAACTGCCCTTACATAAATAGCAGTATAGGGATTCCCCATTTGCATTTTCCAGGGAGGACCCATTTCAGCCCTGAAGAAGTCCAGCACCCATTTGGGGCAACATAGGACTGAAACATGTTGGCACTAGGGTCATAGGACCATAATACTCTTATTGACCCCTTTTTCTTACATTTTTAATATCCCTGACAGTTCCAAGAATAAAGGGAAACTGGGATCTGTCAGCGGATTTTTAATCTTTAACTCCCCCTGGACATATATCATCATGTGGTTTAGTGTTAGAACGCGGGAGGGTGTACTCCCTTCTGAGAGTTCCTCTCGGCCCTTATGGCATAGGGGAAGGGCTCTTTCCCTATTTGCCATATTTTGAATCACTGTACAGCTTTAGCCATGACTCCATATCTGGAAGTGACAACAGCAGAGCTTATTAGGTGCTAATTGGCATGCTGGCATCATTTCCTGTTATTCCGCACCTGATCAGTGTGGATCTGCAGATTTTCTCAGAGTCTCTCCTACAAACAAATTCTCAGCATTTAAAGACCGACCAGCCGTAATGTCTCCTTCCTTATTGTCAGGTTTTTTTTTATAAGAGTTTTTGTTTAACCCAAGTGTACGTACAATTCAGATATCATTAATCGAAATCGGTGCTCCTTTTATGGGAAGGATTTGTTGCGTCTCGTTTTGAGAAAAGCATGTAATTTAAAATAAATTAAAAAAATTTAAAAACGAACATTTATGGTAGTTAGATAAATCAGAGCCAGTGGGGTGTTTTCTTCTGATTTGAATGGTCGTTTTTCTCATTATGTGCGAACCTAAGACGAGCAGAAAATGTATAAATAAACCAGTTCGCCCCAAGAGCCATCCAGAGCAAGTGATGCACAGTGTAGTGCTTGGGGGACACTGGTTGCCTCACCGACAACAGCGCTACAGCGACCACCTCGCGCTGAAGAAGGCTAACACAAGGGGGCATAAGAGCTGCCATCACCTCTTTACCCCCCGCAGCAACGAGAGCAGGCGGCGATAATTCTTTGTTTGTATTTAAAAGTATAAATTGTAAATTAAAGGGAAGTTTTTCCTCTCCTCAATCATGCGGCGTACGCTTGTTTTACTTGCAATCTCCCACCCAATGCTACACGTAGTAAAACCTGTAAATGTTAAGCACCCAGAATAATGTGCTGCATGGCTAAAAACATATAAGGTCCCAAAGGCGAGACCTATTGGCTATGCCAATGCTTGTTCACAATGCTGTCTCCTCCCCTAGTGATCATGGTGCACCAGGGAGGACAGAACTGGTTTGGACTGGGTTCAGAGACCCTTACAGCAAAGATAACAATGACAAAATGGGGTATAGGTATTACACCTAAAACCCCAGGACTTCAGATTACTTCCAGGAACAAGAGGACCCTACCAAGAAGAAGAGCGGAAGAACTGTGTGAGGAGCGCTGCCTTTTCTGAGTGAGGGGTGGGTTGGCCTGCAGTTGCTACTTCTGTCTGTGGTGGAGGAAAAGGACTGACTCTTTTTGCCCTGCTGTGGTATCCTGCTTGGGAAGGAAATCTCCAAGGGCTTGTGTGTGCTGGCCTCCTGTTGGAAGTCTCAGGGAAATCAAAGACTTCAAATCAAATAACATGCCTGGGAGGAGAGCTGGAGAAACTGTATGAAGAGCGCTGCCCCTGATGTGTATGGGGTAGGACAGGCCAGCAGTTGCTGCTCCTGTCTGGAGCAGGAGAAATGACTGGATTGTTCTTCAACCTGTTATTTTCCAAGTGCGTGGGGAGCGCTGGCTATTGCCTAAAGAGTCCATCCCCCTTCATCTATTCTGGCTGAAAAGGAAGCCTGGCAAAAGCACTTTCTGCCTGAAGAAAGTGCGTGAGGAGCGCTTTATAATCCTGGGAGTTCATGTGCGCCCTTTCAGGCAGTCCTCAGGTGTGTTTTCTGGCCATACGCGAGTGTCAAGCTCACTATCCGTCTCTGGGCTGAACCCCACCCGCTGCATGACCAACCCAGGCCAAATAGGCTTGCTAAAATCCAATGCGGCCGCAAGAGCCCTAGGTGTTGCCTGGCAACCAGCCGCAGAAGCTGGAGGAGCGACTGCTAGGAAAATGGCTGCATGTTACAGCTCTGTCCCTTCAGCATACGCAGACCACAGCGAGAAACTTCCTAAAGAGAAGGGTGATGGAGCGTTGCAGCTGCGCTGGGTCGGCAGGTAGCAGCCCTGTGCCCCACCTTGAGAGGCCGCTTGAGTCCTGCAGAGGTCTCCTACATCAATACCCTTTGGCGATGAGGGCCGACAAGCACCAGGTGGCAGGGGCTGCACCGCGTGATCGCAGGCAGCCCCCATTGCTGATTTCTTCCTGCGGGGGACCGAGTGAGCTCTTCCCGCCGATGGTGGCAAAGCATGTCTACCCTCCCCCCGTTCTAACAAACACCTTCGGGGGCATTATTTTCTGGTGATTGCAGGGGCCATCCTCAGTGGAGGATCCCCTGGTTGCAGGTTGAGGTGTCCGGTGACCGCAGAGAGTTACCAAAGTAACGGCAGTGGCCAGGCAGGTGCTCAAGTGCCCTGCAGCTGGCCCAGAAGTACTGTATATCTCCTAAAACCAGCGCAGGAGCGCTGTGGCCTCATGGTTAGTGGGCACGCTGATAATTCAGGTGATATTCTGAGGAGTGATATAGGGCAGATGGATGTACAGTGATATGTAGTGGCTTATGTGAACCTAACTACTGAATGTTTGTTTCATGCCCTGGTGTTTTTATGACAGGAGCAACCTATAAGTGGTTGATTTATCGCCCCCACGGGATGTTATGCATAAATGTTGTCAGGATGATTTTCATGACATGTGCCTCAGTGCACAGCTATGTTTATGGCCATTGCCTTATTGCAAGGTGAGTTATGATCCATGTATTTTTATGACTAGTGTCTCGTGGCGCAGTGATTTATGTGATTGTGGTCCAATGTGTTTTGTGTATAATACAAAGGATATTTTTTTATATACCCTTGTGTGGAGTCTCTTTTTGTGATGTGCCTAGTGTCTCACTGGTGTTTGTGTGTGTTGCGCAAACGCTTTACACATTGACTCTGGGATAAGCCTGACTGCTCTGTCAAGCTACCAATTGGGCGAGCAGGGGTTATCTTGTGTGTGTACCTCCCTTACCCTGACTAGAGTGGTGAGTTCTGACTGGCTTAGGTGTATACCCTAGCCAACCAGAAACTCAATTTCTAACAATCTTGGCTAATGTCTGTAGGGAAACACATGCAGTGTTGTGTGAGTTTGCAATGACAGAACCCTTGTGGCTCCTGATGGACACCTTAGAACTGTGATGTAAGAGTTAGAGCGTAGTGAAGTGAATGTAGGCTTAGAGTGTTGCGTTCACGGTTACACATATATGAATAAAGGCATGTTATACTAAGCTCTGTGTGGCATGACTGGGGAGGACGCTACAACTGGCGATTAGATAGGGGATAAGTAACCCAAAGATTGACAGTGCTCTCCCAGTTTGCCATGGTCCAGCAAACTGCTTTAGCGTGCCACGTGTGCCTCTGTAGAAGTGCGGAATCGACGTTTGGTGTATGCCGAGTCAAAGCGCAGCCCCAGTCTGTCTGAAGCATTTGAAGATAATGAAAGCTGCACTGAGAAGTCTATACATCCTTGGCTAACAACCTACTGGGAAGGCCGCAAAGTCAGGGAATTGCACTACTACGCAACCTAAAGCTATACATCATACGGAGTGATAACGCTAAAGGCGGATATAATCAGGTTTTGAAAGAGTAGCAAACAGTGACAGCCAATTGCAAGATAATGCTGCAAATGGAAGCGTTACGTGGCAGAGATCAACCAGGTGTCAAGCAGTACAAAAAGACGCTTACAAGCAAAGCAATTCAAATACAAGAAAAGGTCATCTCTTTACCAGAAGTGAGTAAAGAGAGTCATCATTCCACAGAGCTGGGTGGACTGTCTCTAGAGGAAGCACCAGGTATTGTGTTTACTGAGCTATCCATTAGCTGCTGAATGGGGCTCAGAGCAACTCCAGAGGTCTCCGAAGATCAGTAGGCTGAGAGCAGCGATCAGAATCGTGAACGTTTGCTTTTCCAATGTAGACCAAGAAAGAGGTCATGTTTCCTGTAATTATCAAAGATGACCCAGAGGCCAGCACGTCACAAGTCCTCAGAGATTGTTTGCATAAAAAAGATCACCAAGCAGCGTTAGAAAGAACATTACTCTCCACTTCTGTAAGTTCAACCAATGGTTAAAATGCTGCCACCTTCCTGAAACCACCACCACCATTCGATACCGCCAAAAGGCTGAATGTCGTTGACAGATGGACTGCTTGGATATAGACATTTGATGATTTCATTGATGCACTAGAAGAATCAGATATCAAGAAGATTATCAAAAACCTCAAGAATCTAGCTGATGAAGGTGTAAAAGAAGTCATAAAGAAAATGCCGCAAGTTGACGAAATTACATACCATCAAATTAAAGAAGCCTTGAATCTCAAGTTTAATCCAATGTTGAATGTAGATTAAAAAGGCACATTAAAAGTCAAGAGCAACAGAAAGATAGTGAAGCCATTGACAAATTTGTTGAGAGACTGGATACATGGGTTAAACACTGTAAGTTCAATTAATTCAATGATGAGGAAGCAATGCTCCTCAGAGTTATTGATGGATGCCTGTCAGATACAGTCAGACAACGAATGCTGTGAGAAACTCTTAGCCTGGAGCGAGTTCTCATGGTTGCCAGAGCTGAAGAGCATTCTGATAGACAAGCAGCTAACATGAAGGCCAGAGGTGCCCAGAATGAGTCAGTCATGAAAAGTAAGCCAAAGCACAAGGCAGATAGTCACAGATTGATGTCTACATGGAAGAAGAAGTTGTGCTTCAGGTGTGGATTTTTTTCGTTTTCACATGATAGTAAATGACCCACCATTGGACAAGTTTGCAATGGCTGTGGGAAGGAGAACCATTTTGTAATGGTTTGCAAGGCGAAGTAAAAAATACGTGTGTCACGGCGCGGAGACAAAATTGCCACCCGAATGCAATCAGAATTGATACTCAACACATGCCCAGGAGGCCAAGCAACTACACCAACTAAGGCAAATTGACACCAAACGAAGTAGATCGACATCTAAATCATCGTTAAACAGTTGTTCAGTATCTAGATCAACTGAAAGTAAAGGCGATGGTTGTCACTGTCGATGTTTACCTCAGAAAAATGTGTGCATGTTGGACTGGCCACTTTGGAAGAAAAATACAGGTCAAAGAAAAGACAACATGAAAAAGCACCAAAGTCATTCAAATATTGTCCGAAAGTTGCACTAAAGGTAAACGGTTGCTCAATACCTTTTATTATCGACAGTGGTGCATCGACAAACATGATGCCCGAGTAGAAAAACAATGAACTATCTCCATTGCCATGACTTAAGCCATCGAAAACTAAAGAGTATATATGGGCTGCATCAAATGTATTAAAAAGTCAAGGTTCCTTTGAAGCAACGATGAAACACAAGAAGACAAAAGTATCAGCACCCATTCATTTACTTTAAGGGACTGTATCAAGTGCTTCAGCACAGTTGCTGATATGGGACTGATATCAGTGAGCTATAACATGAATGCTCATCATAAAATAGTAAGTCAGTTCCCTTCTTTGTTTCATGGTTAGGAAAACTCAAGAATATGAAAATACAATTAGACATTAATGAGGACGTCCATCCTATTGCTCAAAGACACAGACGAGCTGCATTTCATTTACAGGTAGCTGTTAAAAAAGAACTTGAATCCTTGCTCAAACATGATATCATTGAACGTTTCACTGGTCCAACGCCCTGGGTTTCTCCCATAGTGGTAGTGCTCAAAAAGGACAGTGAAGGATCTGTATGCATCTGCGTTCACATGCGTCAAGCAAACAAGAAATTTGAACGAGAACGACATCAAGGTCCACACATCGCTGACATAATAACCCAATAGAATTCTCATCTTGATTTGAAAAAAAATATCATCAGTTGGAATTCGAGGTGAGTTGCAGGTGCATTATAACCTTTTCTGCACATATTGGTCTATTCTGATACAAAAGACTAAGGGCCTGATTTAGATTTTGGCAGATGGGTTACTCCATCACAACAGTGGCAGATATCCCTCTGCCAAAATATAATTCCCATTATATCCTATGTGATTTATATTTTGGCAGACAGGATATCCGTCACTGTTGTGACGGAGTAACCCGTCCGCCAAGCTCTAATTCAGGCCCTAACGTTCGGTGTGTCATCAGCTGCAGAGCTGTTTCAAGATGCCATTCGACGTATCATACTACCTGTCATGAATGTGTTTAATTATAGTGATGACACATTGGTTTTTGGAGCCACACAGAAGGAGCATGATAAAGCTCTCACACAAGTGTGTCATTTACTTGCAGATGCAGGTTTTACTTTGAATGCCGTCAAATGTGAGCTTCATGAGACAAAGCTAAAATTCTTTGGCCATACTTTTTCTGATGTGGGCATGACACCAGATCCAGCTAAAGTGCAAGCATTGTCAACTGCCAGTCCCCCACAAGATGTTGCCATGGTACGTTCATTTATTGGCATGGCCAACTACTGCTCCAGAAATATACAAGACTTTGCAACCATAGGTGCTCCGTTGAGAGATTTGAGGAAAATAATGTTTCCTTTCATTGGTCACATGAATGCGAGCAAAGTTTCAGAAGATCAAACAAGCTATTGAGAATGCTACTGAAATTGCATACTTTGATCCAAAGCTTCATACAGAGGTTGTTGGTGACGCTAGCCCAGTCGGATTAGGCTCAATCCTTACACAGCGGACACCCAAATGCTTAAAGACATATTGTGGCATATGCAGCCAGAAGTTTGTCCCAAACTGAACATGCTCATTCACAACCTGAGAAAGAAAGTTTAGCAGTGGTGTGGGCTTGTGAACATGGCCATGTATTCTTATATGGAGAGCCTTTCACTCTTGTGATGGATCATCAAGCATTGTTCACCACCTTTGGCAAACCAAAGTCTAAGGTGCCTCCTCGCATTGAATGTTGGGGTCTACAATTACTAGAATACAACTACACAATTGTGCACCATCCAGGGAAAGATCAAAACCCTGCTGACTGTTTCTCACAAGTGCCTCTACAGTGCCATGGTACCCCTTTTAAGACAGCTGAAGCATACATAAATTTCATTCTAAATTCAAGCACGCCAGCTGCCATTTCATTGGAACAAATCATCACTGCCACGAGTCAAGATAGTGACATATTTAAACTCAAACACAACATTACACATCAGTCTTGGCACCAGCAACTTTGACCTATTTCCAGTGACAGTGAATACCAGAAGTTTAAAAATGTCAAAGATGAATGGTAAGTTACTCAGTAAGCCATTATTCTAAGAGGTTTGAGAATTGTTATTCCAGAGAGTTTGCGACAACAGATAATTTAAGTGGCTGATGAAGGTTATCATGGAATAGTAGCCACAAAACAAGCTCTCCTATACCGAGTCTTATTTCCACATCTCGATGAGAGAGTTGAAAGCAAATTGAAGGCCTTTCATCTATGCAACTGCCTTTCATCAAAAACCATTCACCACACCTTCAACATATCAGAGTTGCCAAAGCATGTCTGGGAATGAAATGCTGTTGACTTCTTATCTCCCCTTGACAATGGACATCACCTGATGGTGATTGTTGATGAATACTCCTGTTTTCCACTGATAGACGATGTCTCATCTATCCCTCAAGAAAGAGTCATCAAGAGATTACATGGTATCTTTGCGACATGGGGTTTTCCTGCGATCTTAAAATCTAACTACGGCCCACTTTTCAACAGTCGAGAATTCAGAGACTTTCTCAGTCATCTTAATGTGAAGCATCAGAAGAGCACACTCCTTCGACCCCAGGTCAAGAGCCTTGCTGAACATTTCATGAATACTCTTAAGAAAGCTGTTCAGCGGGCTGTACTGGAAAAGCTCAACCTTAAAACTGTCTTGAATTCTACTCATCAAGATTACCATTCAACCCCTCACTCAATCATAGGTGAAGGCCCGGCAAGCTTGATATTCGGGAGAGCCATGATGACCAAGTTACCTCAATGGACCACCAGAAGATCAAGTATGGATGAAGAAATCCATGTAAAAGACTTGGGTCATAAATAGAAAATGAAGGCCTATGCAGACAAGTTCCGATATGCAAAATACGTTATTTTCACTAAAGGAGATTGAGTGCTTGTCCGTCCATCTAGAAAATGTAAATCTGATGCTCCTTTTCATGTTGTGACCAGTAATGGACACATGGTGACTGCCCAACGTCCTGGGAAGTCCATTATGCGAGATTACTTGCATTTCCGGCGTGTGGCTCATCGCTCTTCAGGCACTGATGTCAATGTAGAGACTGGGTCTGAAAGGACAAGTGAAAACCCTCTGACTGCTGTTGTTATACTAAGCTCTGTGTGTGGCGTAGTCATAAGTGGGTACCCAGGCTGGGGAGGACGCTACAACACAGAAGCGATCTCCTTTGCTAAAAGGTAAGTAAAATATAATGGAACAAACTCCTAGAAGGTTTTTCAAGCAAAACCAACAACGGTATAGTAAGGAGGCATTCTCTTCTTCAAAGAACTAGTTCTGCCACCATGGCCATTAGGAGTCTTGATGCTGTTCCCTGATGCCAAACTCTTCCTTCTCATCAGATAAGAGCCAGATGTTGAAAAAGATGACCTTTGAGTTTTCCAGTCCATTGGCCGGCGACCCTCAGGTTGAAAGCTTCCGACTTTATGTGCTCAGTCTGTTCTGGATGGCTTCTGCACCCTATTGGGCACCCCAAGGGGAGTACATTCCTACAGGCTTGGCAGCTTTGACAGCTCCAACCCCATGCATCCCAATGCTGTGACTCCATGAGCTCAACTAGGGGGCCACTCCTGCATACATCAACATTTTAGGAAATTATCAGAGTGATGCGCAGGAAAGTTAGTGTGAACTTTAGCAATGTTCCTTTGGTAATGCCCCACCCTAGGGCTCAGAAATGTGCCTGAATGAAGAAGATTTTTTATTCCATCCCTACTATAATACTGATGCTGGTTTACATCTATACTTATAAAATGCCCTTGCTTGGCCTGCATATCTCAACAGAAAGAAGCATCCCTTACCCTTTCTGGTTCTGCTTCAGGTGAAGTTTCTAACTGCATGACCATAATGCATAAAACAGCTGTAACCCTCAGAATTGACCTTACCCTCTGCAGGAGCAAAGTCTAATATTTGGACGGAGATCTTGCAGCCTTTCTTCTGAGAGGCGGAATCCTTTACTTAGGTATTCTTGGATCCTGCCAAGGCCACATTGAGAACACCCTTACAGGCCCAGCAGTCCACAGATAGATAACCAGAAGCCATAGGCCTGCTCTGGATGATCCTCACCTTTTTCCAATCACACTTCATTAGAAATAAGGGTTGTTCAAATATCCCCCTCTAAGTAAACCCCAAACGCCTTCCTCACAGTGCTTTCAGACAGAGAGACAAAAAAACTTCCCTCTGTAGTCAGAAAAGTTGTTGCTTCTGGCAGTTTAGCTCTCTGGAGTGCTAATACTCCTGCTGTTCAAGTCTTGTAGGAGTTGGCTAAGATTATAGCAATCACCTTATGGGATCCCATGAAAAAGAGGTTTACAGGTCTGATCAATGATGGAATCTATGCATCCTAGACTCTGCATAAACCTTTGCTTGCTCATGGGCATGGGCATTGCTGCTGTGCTGCATCATCACACTTGGATGAATTCCACTGGCTTCTCCCGAGATGTCCAATCCATCCTCATTGACGTACCTTTTCATGGTGTGCAACTGTTGGTCGAGAACCCTAATTCCACCATGGAGCACTTCAAAACAGTAGCGCTGTGTGCCTAACCTCCCAACTTGCCAATCCCACCAACATTATACGATGTTTCATGGCAGTACAGTCCAGCAGGCAACTTTCTCAGCCCATCCAGACTCCCCAGTAACTGTATGGCTCCTTTTTGAGCAGGAGTCATTGTAGGGGACGTCATCAACAACAGCATAAGCAGAAACAGTCTCGACCATCCTCTGCCAGTTCTGCTGCCTCAAACCATCTCTCACTCCCTCCTTTACAACATCACCTTCAATGGGGGAGAGGTCTCCTATTTTTCTGCCAATTGGTAAATGATCATGACAGATTGCTGGGCCATCCACCTAATATTCAAAGCTACACCCTACCCACCTGTCCGTTCCTCTGAGTACAATCCTTCCACCAGGATGTGTTTTCCAGTACAGGCCTAGATTGTGGCGGTGAAGGTTCTTACCTTGATAAACAATGTGGCCATAGAGATGTGTGTCTGGGAGAAAGAGGCACAGGATTATTCTCTCTATATTTCTTGGTCTCCATGAAGGATAGAGGTCTCAGATCGATCCTGGAGCTGTGCCTTCTGAATTTGTTCATTTAGCGGGATGAGTACAAGATGCTGTCCCTGAGCTAAGTATTACTTATCCTAAATGTGGGCAATTGGTTGGCATCAATGGATCTCCTGTACCCCTAATTCCATCTTTGAAATCTTCTCACCCAAAGACTTTACTTGAAGTTCACCGTGGGGACCCAGTTCAGGGTCCTTCCGTTTGGACTAATGAACATGGCATGCGTTTTTATGTGCTTGAGGCTGTGGCTGCTTTGCAGAGAAAGTCAGGAGTCCATGTATTTCCATGTTTGGATGACTGGCAGGTGAAAGTGGAGTCTCATGACTGGTCAAGGAACACTGTCAGCAGGTAATGACTCTCTTCCATGTCTTGGGGACTTTAATTGGGGCAGTACTGGACACAGCCTTCATTAAGGCTTTTCCCTCTCCTCACAGGATAGAGGATATTTTGGAGATTACTCCAAGTTTTCTAACTTAGACTCTGATCTGATCCTGCAGGTAGGTACTACAAAGCAGATACCAGATGAGGGACCTTCAGTGGTTCCTTAGGTCACAGTAGCTGCAGCATCAGTGGAGCCTCACAGCTACGGTACTGATCCTTCACTCTATTCATCCATTTCTGCTCTGGTGGATGGACTGATTCAAACTTTTAGTTCATATTTCTTTCAGCCCTTTACAGGTTCAAGCTATCGTGGTTATGGACAAGTTCTCGCTATGCTGAGGTGCCTATCTGGAGAAGATGTCAGCAAGGAGCTTTTTGCCAGCTTCGGAGCAGCACCTGCACATAAATGTGATTGAGCTGTGATTAGTCTGCCTTGCGCTGAAGGCATTTTGTCCCTTCCATCGCGAGGATCAACATTCAGATTCTATTAGACAACACCACCACAACCCATTATCTCAACAAACAGGCCAGTGTGGGGTGTGTAATATATGTTGGGAGGTCATATAGGTGTCGCAGGGGGTCAACTATGGAAAAGTTTCCCAGTGGACGCTCATGTTGTTGGTTTCCTCAATGCTCTCAGTCGCCTCTCAGTGTAGGACTGCGATGGGAGATGCAATCTGAAGTAATGGAGGTAGTTTCCACATTGGGGTTTCCATACATGGATATCTTCTTCGTGGCCCAGAACAAAACATTTCCTCAGTTCTGTGCCATACAATTCCCTCTGAAAGGTTCCATTAGACATGGTTTTCAGTTCCCCTGCTGCCAGGTCTTACTTTACATGTTACCTTTGATTCCATTCTGTCATAAGTCCTATGGAAGGTGCTGGATGATCAAGCACAGCTGATCCTGATGATCCTAGATTGGGTGCAGAGGATCTGGTATGTCAATTTGAAGAGTTAGTGCTGTCATTACTAGGATCCCGGCTGAGGTATGCAAACATGTTATGTGTTGTGTTTGTCAATGTCATTGTTCTCTCAGTTCCTCTCTACATGTTTAAATGGGACACGAAAAACATTCAGGAACTGCCAGAAGCACACTAATTACTCATGTGTCTTTAAGTCTGGAGGCAGAGTTGCAGCTGAAGTCACATTACACCACCTGGTGGTACTGGAGTGCTACCTCTGGGAAAAAGATTTTCAGCACTTGTCTGTTGGCCTTTTTCTTGCTGAGACATGACTCCAATCGGGTACTAAACCTGACATCACGTTAGTGACTACTGATGGGTTATTTATGATCCACCACATCCGTCACTCAAAACGAGGCTGAAGAGTAGCTGTTATTTACTACTCCTGCTTCATATACACAATAATCTCTTCACTAACCACTGATGACACGGACTGCATGATCTTTAAGGTACAAACTAACTCTTTAAAATTGGTCCCAGGTGCACTCATTTACAAACTCCCTTCTTTCTAGATGGCTTTCACTTCCAGCTGAGCTCATCTTAGTACCCTCTATATCGTGAATGCTTCCCATTTCATCCTACTGGCTGACTTCAGTCACCATCTTAATGAATCACGTGACCCTCTCCACTTAGCCTTAATTCATGAGTCGGGACACTCTCGAGTATCCGTGTGCGCTATAAGTGCTGCATAACATAACATCTTTTCCTGGGTCTATTCCTTTTAACAACACAGGCAACCCATAATGCAGGACAACCATTGGACCCCATCTTTACCAACATCACCCTCACATGCTCCGCAACACCTATCCCACTCACTTGGACAGACCATTAAGCAAAGCCTTTCAGCCCTCACTCTCAATGCTTCTTACTCAGTCACTTAGACTTAACCTTAGCTCAACCTGGCCCATAGCTGGTCTAAACTTACTACAGCGGCCATGGAAACATCTTTAACCACTACTGCCCCTGTTAGTTAAGCCTGAAGATGTTTCCATCACTGTAACCAATGACAACAATTGGATAAATGGCATCCTTAATCGCATTCCCCTCTGAAAACACTCCATGGATGCAGGAGGACCAGCTCTACTCCATGGTTTACTGAGGAGCTAAGGGGTGTTAAATTCAAATGCAAACATCTGGAACTGAATTGTCAGGCTCACTCTCAGCCTGAGGCCAAGACTCATTATGAACTAGCTGTTCGGAAGTACCACACACCAATCCCCAGGACCTGCCAGCTTTTCTACACTTCTATAATTGCCTCACCCAGAAACTCAATAAAAGAAACATTCTGTATAGTAGATAATCTTAGCCTGTACACAATTGGTCCCAGATATGCAAGAATACTGCAACAATGCATCCTTAGTCTTTGCTGAAAAATAAATGATATGTGTAGTTATTTCAAGGCGCAATCTTCGGCCAACTTCACTAGGTATAAAGGTAAGGCTTCAAGTATAGAGAATGGCACATTTCTCTCATATTTTCAATATCCAACTGAATCTGAAACTGACACTACTCTTCTGTCTATCAAAACTGGATCACCAGCAAATCCCTGTCCTCCCAGTATCCTTACACCATCTCTGGACCCATTTGTGCCCCATCTTGCAGCACTTTGTCAGGCTTCCATAAATGCAGCCCAAGTCCCAGACTGTCGGAAATATGGCACTGTTATTCTCTTTCTAAATAAAGCGCCATCAAATCCTTAGATTCCTGCTAGTTATCAAACTATTGCCTTCCTCCTCCCATGCCCACTAAACTCATAGAGATATTTATGAATAAAAATGTGCCTACTAATTGAAATCAAGCTCAATTATCAATCCTTCCAAATCTGGTTTCCATCCTAAACACAGCACGAACTCCACACTGAAGGTGGCCAACCAGTCTAAGAATGATCAACAATGAGGGCGGGTCTGCATCCCAAGTCCTTTCACACCTTCAATACCTTGTCTCACTCCATCCTTCTGGATAGATTCACTTTCAAATCGGTATCTGCCTGAAAACTCTGAAATGGCTTTCCTCTTTTCTAGCTGATCAAACTCAGGTTGTTTGCACCACTTCTGTCAGTTCCTCAGGCATTCCACTGAAACAAGAAGTCCCTCAGGGCCCATATCTGAGCCGTATGCTTTTCAACATATACTTGCTTCCCCTGGCCAAACTAGTGCGTTCTTTTGGCTTTGACATTCTAGCCTACCCTGACGATATTCAGATCATTGCTGCAATCTCAAATATTCCTTCTGAAACCAAAACCAACTTTTAAGTTTGCATGTATGCTGTCTCATCATAAATAGATCAAAACTGGCTTAAACTTAACTCAGATAAGACTGAATTTCTCCTGCTTGGCAAACAGGCTCAGATGTGGGCTAACTAATTATGCCAACAGTGTTGAAAATGCCTCCTATCCCTGTTAGTTGTTTAGAGATTTAGGTGTCCGGTGTTCGATTTCCCAGAATTAACTGTATATGACTCTTCAAGTATGTCAGGCCACGACTACCTGCTTCACCTTCCTTAAAATGATTAGAAAGATTTTTACATTTCTACCACTGAAGGTGTTATATGGCCGTTAGGGTCATTGTCGACATTGCTAAGTTAGCATGAGCTCTGCCGCCATGATGCTGCTTTTGTGCACGTTACTACATGACTTTATTTTGCAAGACTCTGTTTGTGCCTTTCACATGAGAACTGTGTGCTTTCTGCGTTCTCTGCCTGTTCCTGGAGTTTAGCCTGAACACGATGTGCAAGGTCGATAAACAATGCCCCTTATTATTCTGTTCTGGTCAGTCCCTAGCACCTAGACAAAACATGGTAACACAGCTGCACTGCTGGAAACTCGTGCTTTGATATTACGGGGATGCATGTTGTTCTAGAGACACACTTGGAGAGGGACCTTTCCACGGAGAAGAGCTATGCTGTTCCTATGATGTAAAACTTCCATCTAGGCACTAAGGTATGGGTTCTGCTGACAAAGCCCAGAGATCTTCCTTTATATAATAAACTTCACCTTGCCAAGGGGAGGGTGGTTAGGCCTTATAGTCCTTTTTCCACTGTCTGTATATGATGACATCCCCCTTTATATTCAATGGAATTGTAACAATGCTAACTGTTTTAGGTTTATGCATTTCACTGCTGGTAGTGGCTCGTATACTGCATTATAGAGCACGATAGTTAAAATAAACATTTTGAACTATAACAGTGACTCTGACAATTCTTATTGTGGACAAGTACGAGTGAGTGAGCGAAAGGGTATGTCTTGCTACCGCGATTCCTGAGAGAGTCGGGAGTGTTGTGTTCCGGGTTGTCTAATCATTTGTAGCTTCATGATTATGTAGGAGAACGAATGAGACACTATAGCTAGTCGGTTTTGGGATTTTGGGTACTAAGGTGGTAGGAAGGTTCAGCCCCTATACACTGAGGTCCTGTTTTCCTGCGCATAGTTCTGTGTATGTGCAGAATCCCCGCAACATGGCGCCACCAACGTTTGGTCTGGTACTTATATGCGAGACTCCTGAGTAGTGCTTGTGCTTGTCCACAATCCCCTCACATCTGTTTCCGGAGACAGTTGTGACGGTGTGACCTCCTATATTCTAAAGCTATAGGTTTTTCAAGCTTGAATTCTATAAAGGTTTTTCTCTTTCTCTGAACCTGAGTTGCGCTGCCTCGAATAGGTTGTTTCAATTTTTCTTTCATTATGGTGGTCGCCATAGCACCTCCGAACCGCGCTCCCGTCACCACATATTTGACTCAATATGAAGTCCCTGCTGATGGCGTTGCGCTTATTTTTGTTGTTGAAGCGGATGCAGCTCACCGCTTCGAGGTATTTTATTCTTGGGTCACCTTTCCGGCAGTCGATGGGACAGATCATTTGTTTCACGAATATACTGCCACTGCCCTTCTGCAGAATTATCAACCTTATAGATCTCTTGAAGTTCCGCTAACGGCTTGGCAACATGCATTATGGTTTAATAGCGCCCCTCCTCACCATATGACACCGGTCCATTTAGGCCCCTTATCGATAGATGGGGCCACATGGCCCGTTTTGGCTGGGTATACCCTGCACCCAAATTATCTTACTTCTACAGTCGCAGAGCTACGCGTATTGCATACTTTGTTAATACGTGTACATAGAGCTGTTATTCAGTTCATGTCGCGCAACTTCCAGGTGGGACCACCTGGCATTGCTGCGCAGCCACTGGGTCCTGGTGGTGTAATCATTAGTCCCGTCATGGTTAATTCAGTGATGGGCAAGCGACCGCAAAATAAAGATGAACTTCCTTATTGGCTTGCTGAAAAATTTGGACAACTCGAAGCTGTTTTTCCAAATACCACGCCTGTGGAAAAGCACAGGATACTGACCATGAGTTTACCTAAAGGCCTAGTTCCCGAATTAGCTGATTGTAACACTTGGGGTAGGGTGTTTGCAGCGGTTTATTCAATGTGTTTCGGCACCCCCTCAATGACCGTACTCCCTTCCGTGATAAAACGTGTTCAGGATGAACATGGGGCCGAGGCGGCTCTGGAGTTGGGGATGAGACTGGTGGAGGTGTTCGACATTGTTTGCGATATGATCCTTGCTAATGTTAAGGGTATTGCAGTAAGCTTGCAAGTTGCGCAATGCTTGGAGGCTGTGGCAGATGCAGGCAAACAGCGCAAATTGCCAAAGATTATTGCTAAAGCTTATAAAACCTTATGGCGCAATAGTCTGGGAATTAAGCCTTTTACTCAAACGCAAACTCAATCTCAAACTCAACAAAAAGCCCAGGCCGATAAGGATGGGCACCCGTTCTTTCCTAAAAAGAACTGGAGAAATAAAAAACAGGGGCAGCAACTGCAGAAGCAAGGTTCGCGTGCTGGTCCGCCGATACCTGAGTCTTCTGAGCGTACTTATGACTTGCGCAACCGCGCGAAAATTAAGATTCCTGATAGATTTCAAGTCCCTGAACAGCGCTCTCCTCCTTCTTTACAGGACACATCTGACTCTCAAGTCGGTGTTGGGGAACGCCAGGATCGTGGCAAAGGTCCAACAACACAGCAGGGACAAGATCACCCTCGACAGTTTGACGTTAAGGCCAAACAAGAGGAACTGCCTCGTTTTCGACCTCCGTATCAGAAGAAAAAGGTTGCCGCTTTAACAGCGAAGTATGCCTCAGACGGTAAGAACGTGGCTTCTAGATTAGACATGGGCGCAGACCCTGCTCGACAGCGCAGTGGAGGTTACCATAGTGCGGGAGGCACTGCGTCCCTGTCTGGAGGCGAGAGCAACTGATACATTTATTACAGTAGAAACAGCAGATACACGAGTGCCCCCCCCCGGATAGACTCTATGAAATTGTCTTACAAATTGAAGGTGATATACAGCATACAATCACTGCGGTTTTCTGGGAAAATCTCACCTCATACGACATTTTGTTGACAGGGGCTGATTGGCCTCCACCTTTTGTGCTAGCTGCTTACACATGGGAGGACGTGATACTTTCGAGTTTTTCGCGTTACGTCCCTGAGGAACATGCAAAGGCTTACGCATCTGAGTGGGCTTTTTCCCTTGCCCCAGCGGTGTACCGTAATCAGGTGGGCTGGGATAGTGATTCACCGGCACATAGGATACCATTACGGTCTATGCCACAGCCACAACCGCAATATCCAATTAGACGGGAGGCTAAGCCTCCGATCTGTGACATTCTAACGCAGTTGGCGTATCAAGGAGTGATTGAATCCTGTGTTTCACCAATGATTAATACTCTTTTTCCGGTAACAAAACCTGACGGTTCATATCGCATTGTATTGGAATATCGAAATCTAAATAGTCATTGTCGTACATTTGCGGTACAGAACACACATAGCTCTGCGCTAGTGAACACCCTTGTTCGTAAAAAACATAAAACTACACTGGATATATCCAATGGTTTCTACAGTCATAACTTGGCTCCTGAGAGCCGTGACTTCACCGCCATCGGAAATCAGAAAAAATGTACGCGCATGCCTATGGGGTATAAGAACAGCCCGGGGCTTTTGCTACACGTGTTGTGTCTTTATTGCACAACATAGATCCAGATGCGTTCTCGTACATAGATGATATTTATCTGACGGACGACGAACTAATGCCGCATCAAGTCCGAGTCGACCGCATCATTTTATCGTTTGCCGACAAAGGATACAAATTCAATTTTGAAAAATCACACATCGCTCATTTTGCGGTGCTCTTTTTGGGCTATGAGCTCAATAATGAAGGTATGGGGTTAGCCCCCCACTTTATGGAGAAATGTGCACAATTGCAACCTCCCTCTATGCTGAAGAAACTTCAGTCTTTGCTGGGATTTTTAAATTTTGGAAGGACTTACATCCCCGATTATGCCCAGTGTATCAAACTGCTTTATGCGTTGATACAACCAACATATTCTTCTGCCAGCTGGCTTCCGGAACATACCACTATTCTACAATCTTTGCAAACAGATCTGCTTGCGACTAACTACTTGTTGACGTGTGATAATACCACAAACCTGGTAATACGTATAGTACCGGGGACGGTGGGTTTCACTTACTTGACGTTCAATGAGGGAGACACAGTACCTATTCCATACAAATCACATTTGTACACATCAGCTAAAATGTGTTTTTCAAATGTTGAAAAAGTTTTGACGGCGGTCCAAAGGCGATTCTGAAAGAACGCTTGCTGGCCCAGGGAAAACGCATTCTTATGGTCACGCCTCTCCCTGCTTTAGAAGCAGTGACTAAGGCAAGTGTACCCAACTCTAAGGCACTACATCCCCGTTGGATACAATGGGCTACTTCTTTGACATAGGCTAATGTCATGTTTATCTTTGATCCTGCCCTTCAGACACAGGAGTTTTTACAGTATGAACATGTTCATCCTCCTCCGTTGTTGTTGCTTCATATGGATGAGTACAAATGTATCATTTATACAGATGGCTCGGCTCAACTGGCCACCGGTTCTAAACACGCTTATTCAGCGGCTTGCGCTATTGTGGCTGGTTCAGTAGTTAATGGAGAATTTAAGTCTTCCATAGTGCATACTCAGACACTTGGAGACTGTACAGAGCAATTGACGGAGCTGCGCACTCTTATTCTAGCTCCCGAGTTTGCTGATCCTAATGTGATCACTCTTATTGTATGCGATTCTTACTACTGTGTTCAGTCTTTTAATGACAACTTATTCTTTTGGTCTCAAAATGACTATCGAGACTCTAAAGGCAGCACAATCAAGCATAAAATGCTTTGGGTTCGAGTGGCAGAACTTAAAGAACGTCTGCCACTCACACAGGTTATACATACTCTTGGCCATCAGCGTGTGGGAACACATGCTCTTGGTAATTCTTTGGCTGACGAGGCAGCCAAATCTGCAGTAGCCACGTGTTCAGTTGCAGCAGTTACAAGTTCCATGACTAAGATAGATAATCACATTCTGGCAGCAGTAGCTGCTACGAAGGATGGAACTGCTTATCCGCAGGGCTTCCCTTCAAAGTATTCTTATCATTTATCTCCCGAGCAAGTTCCTTATGCTACAATTCCATCAGTTGGGGATCGGCTGATTCACAACATGGACCGCAGACTTGCTTTGATCATTGCCGCACACGAAGGCATGGCTTCTGCACATGCCGGAGTGTCTGCGACTGTCTCTATTTTACAGCAACGGTATTGGTGGCATGGTTTATATAAACAAACCAGTAATTATGTACTTTCTTGTGGCATTTGTCAGCAAATCAAACCATCTATGGTCTCACGCCCACCACAAACACAGCTATATATTTCCAATCAGCCATTTGGCTGTGTATATCTTGATCACAGCGGTCCATTTTCTTCTGATACTGCATATAAATACATTTTTGTTGCAGTTGATTCGTGCACTAGATTCCTATGGGTTTGGCCACAACGCAGTGCTGACACTCGAAATGTCATTAGAGATTTGCGTGTCTTTGTCAGGATGTTTGCCTGTGGCACCTTCCATTCTGACCAAGGTCCAGCGTTCGCCTCTAAGGCGTACAAGGACGCGATGAAGTCGATGAGGGTGCTGGGGCAGTTTTCGTCTCCATACAGGCCTGAGGGCAATTCTATAGTGGAGCGGATGAACCGTGACTTAAAGCAATCTTTGACAGCTAGGGTCTTAGGTACTGGCAGGAACTGGCTGGCCCATTTGTATGGAGTTCAACGTGCACTCAATAATCTCCCTAGAAGATCTCTGGGTGGGCGGACCCCATACGAAATGCTCTTTGGCATTAAAATGTTTGTGCCAGACCTTGATGGTCTAGACGTTGTGGCGGCTGCTGCAACCTTTGATGCAGATAACCATTCTACTATGTTACAGGACCTACAAAAGACCCGAGACAGCTATGCAACTGAACATGTGCCCTCCTCCAATGACACAGCAATGCTGATTCCGGTCGCCGGCTGGCTTCCTAAGATTGGAGATCTAGTATGAGAAAAGTTGGAGAACAAAAAAGAATTTGGTCCTTCTTATCGTGCACCAGTCCCAGTACTTGGATTGAAGGGTAGTCGTACAGTGATACTACCACCTTTGCCTGGTCGCAAAGAAAACAGATACATTTCAGTCGACAATGTCAAGCTACACCGTCTGGCCGAATCTGAATAGTGTAACTCCTGCAGTTTCATGCAACGCTATCTCTTTGAATCCGGTGCATTCGACCTCTTCAACTAATCCCCGTATCGCTGAGGGTGAGATGGAAACTACTATTGACCTTTTGCCTGTCCTGCCTCCATCATCTTCCAACGCAGAAGTCGAGAATACTTACCCTAAGGATGAGTCCCACGGTGAAGTGCCGACCAGTCCTCGACATCATCATGCTGATGCTGCCCTACCACCTTTAATGAACATGGGTGCAAGCGGTTATTTTGGGGACCGTACAAGCTTCTCTTATGACTCTTCCTCCTCGTAATCCACTTTGGCACTTCCACCAACAAACACAAGTATTTTCATCTCTTGGTTCAAAAATACTTACCTGGTCCTGCCCTGGACGTACATCTGGTTGATGCTTATCCTGATTTTCCTTTTCATGTCAATTGGATTTGTGACAGTATTTTTCTTGGTCATCAATGGTCATTATTTGCCAGAATACTCTGCTGTAAAGTTGGTCGATGGAATTCTGGCTCCTCATACATCGTCCCATATCATGAAACGTGATCAAACTCTTGGGAACATTTCAGCTTTCCCAGTTGCAGATGGCATCGTTTGGGATAAAGTTGCATTCGAAATTTATGGCCCGACGAAAGTCCTCAAGATACCATACGTGTTTCGCGTTTCTTTAGGAGATGTGTAACACCGGACATACATTCCAATGATTGGGATGTACAAGCAGTACATTAATTGTTTTAAGATTTAAAGTATTATGCTGCTTTTGATGCTGAAGATTTATACTTAAATTCTTCCAATTATGCTGATTTATTCTGTTATCAACACTATGGGCATCATTTCTTACACAAAACAAACATGTTAAGACCTGTTTTTAATTACACACAGTGGGAACATTGTCCAACCCCCTTACAGGGGAGTTCTAAAACCCTTAGGGATAAGTTCACCTTTTTCACAGATTATAACATGTCCAATTCAGAATCCTATTTCTTTAAACTGCAATTGTCACCTCAATCCAAATTTATTCTGACCCACACAAAATTGATCTATTCCAATTCCTTTAGATCTGAATTGGCCATACAGGGTTATGATCACTGGAGAGATACCATTGACTTAAAATCAATTTGGGGCACTAAGGCTTGGCAGGTTCAGGGAACTGAAGCTTTGCATCGTGCCTGCCTAATTCCAAACCAAATACTATTTGTAAATGACACTGTGCACCAAACTACACGTTTTGGCCTGGCAACTGCCAAAAATGTAAATATCCCTTCCATTCCGTCATTGGCGAAGTATGATAATTAGCGTACACACACAAATTATTCGATCGATCTATTACAAACTCTGTTTCGGAATGACACTTTCAATGTCTCTGATGTTGACCCGATAGGTTGGTTGTTGTGGCAAACCAGTTCAAATGCATGCCAACTGCTTTTTTATAATGCAACGCCTGGTTTCACACAGACCAGACAAGATCCTCGTTTTCCACATTCACATGCGGTCACCACATATTCGGTGGGAAATTGTGCCAACAATGGTTGGAGCACTCCACTTTATCGTCAGTAAAACAACACTTGTCTCTCTTGTCGAGTGAAATCAATTTGGCTGATTTTATCTTAGGCCCTAGGATTCCTAAAACAAAGAGGTTTATCTATGCGGCTTACAATGAAGTATGGAAACTTTCGCAGATTGAAGCAGCGCTTCGTCTGCGCCAAATTGACAAAGCAAATTTAGAAAAAGTCCTTGCAGTAGTGGACAATAGTATCAATACACTGTCTTCACGCATTTATACCTTAGATAATATTGTTTCATCTGTTATTGATCAGTGATGCAGTTTGCATGGACGTTACAGACTCTCAAAATGGGAAAAGTCCTTTGGGATTATTTGAATGCTTCCGCTTTGTTTTTGCCATTTAATCTAACTGATAAACAGAGATTTATGTCCATGAAAGATGCTACATACACGCTATTACACATTGAACAATTAGAACACTTGCCATTCTCTGTGGCGGAGAGAGATTCAGCTGTATGGTTAATTCATAGGGTTATCTCTCTCCCATTTTCGCTGTTTCAATTTAAATATTGCATGAAACATTTCCCAATTGGCCACTTTGAACCACTGGGAAGTATGTTTCTCCATGTATTATGGTCCCTACCTTTCACTTACATATGTCATTGGGAGGATAAGGACGTTTTCCTAACAGGGGAGGACTGCGATTCGACAGTGGGACATAGATGGTTCGCAACATGGATTTAGAAGCCATCACAGTACAGAGACAGCATTGACGGCTGTATTTGATAACATCCGGGTTCAAGTGGATGCAGGTCATACCACCCTCCTTGTTCTACTGGATCTTACCGCAGCCTTTGATACCCTGTCTCCCTGTAGATTGATTGATCGTCTCAGAGAGATAGGTATTGGGGGCTCGGCTTTGGGGCTCCTTGCTTCCTTTCTTAGTGAGCGGGCACAGATGGTTAAGCTTGGTCGATTTTACTCAGCCCCCAAACCCCTGCTGTGTGGCGTTCCTCAGGGCTCCTCCCTGAGCCCTACTCTTTTAATATCTATGTCGCTCCTCTTGCGAAGGTTGTGAGATCCTTTGGGTTGGAAGTGCTGTCCTATGCGGACGACACCCAAATTATGGTGTCTATTTCGCATAGCATAAAGGATTCGGCCCTTAATTTCAGGAACTGTATGCAGGCAGTATCCTCTTGGATGGTGGAGAATTTTTGAAATTGAATGGAGAGAAGACGGAGGTCTTGGTTTTGGGAGTAAGCAGGAGGTGTGGTCCAGTGACTGGTGGCCGGATGCCCTTGGCGTCTGTCCCTCTCCGGTCTCCCATGGCAAAAACCTGGGGGTTATCGTGGATAATTCACTGTCCCTGAACCTTCAGGTTAGTAGGACAGTTTCCACGTGTTTTGGGATCATTAGGATCCTACGGAAAATTTCCCACTATCTCTCTTTTGATGCACGTAAGCATGCTGTCATCGCACTGGTTACATCCAGATTGGATTATTGTAATGCCCTCTATTTGGGCATTAACAAGGGTTTGATGCGACGTCTGCAGATGGTGCAGAATGCCGCTGCCAGGCTGGTGATGAATTTACCTAAATATGATTCAGTCACAGATGCTATTAGGTTGCTGCATTGGCTCCCTGTGGACCGTAGGATCCTTTTCAAGACCCTGTGCATGACTCACAATGCCTATTACGGGTCAGGCCCTGAAGCGATTAAGTCCATTATCCATCGTTATGTTCCCAACAGGCGGCTCCGGTCTGCAGATAAGAATCTGCTTATAGTACAGAGATTTAAGAAGGTTACATGGGGAGGGCGAGTTTTCTCCACTGCGGCTGCTAGACTGTGGAACTCCCTCCCGGAACAGCTCTCAAGTCAGGTGTCCCATTCTCTTTTCCGCAGGGCCATAAAGACCTGGCTTTTCTCTCAGACCTCGGTATGAGCATGTCTTTCTGTCTGCATCCTTAGGTCCGCTTATAGCGCCTTGAAGCCCTTGGGCTTAGTTCGCGCTTTACAAATTTTATATTCATTCATTCATTTCCTAGTTTGTAAACACGTTAAATTGCACAGAGCTTGTAATGTTTCCACGCCTAATCTTGCTTGTTTTTTAAAAGGAACTCCCATCCCAGTATAATTCCCGCTTTTACTTTGCTTACTAACGCAATTATCTTATTTTGAATAACCATGACTGCTGTGGTTACGGGCAGGAATCCCGTATATAGTAACAGTTTCACAACGTGTTACTTGTTGTAGCAATGTGCTTTTTCCACCTCTGCATGAGAAAGTAGATAGTTCCATTTGGCCTTCCATTCCGACTTTGAAAACAGATTTCAACAAATTAAGCAGACTCGAAGCGCTATTGTTTCAAAAAGAAGTGGCTCTCACTTTGGCTCGAGAGACCTTCAAATTGCAGGTGGCTAGAACATCTAATGACATTCAGTCACTTCTGAACACGAAACTCCTACTACATTTTGGGGAACTGATACATCAAATATTTAATGCGTCTGACACAGAATGCCTTGCTCAGTTTTTTAAACGTGTGAGATCCGACATTGTGACTTCTTTTCAAACGATATTTGGAGTAATACTGACCTTTATTCATTCTATTTTTTCCTGCATCTTTGGAGGGTTCCCATTATTACTGGCGCTAGCAGGTGGGATCCTGATCCTTCTGCTCCTACTACGCAATGGCTGCTCATCTTGTGGTAATGCACAGACCAGGCCAATTGCAACTGCACCGTAACCGAATGCAACAGCTTTTTGGATGCTTGCCATTAGCAACGCTTACCGTGAGTTATGGACTAACTTTTCGATTTGCCTACTTCACTTGCATGCAACCTGTGTTCTACTGTCAGCGGTGCCCCTTCTACTGGGCTTTGGATTTATGCCTCTCCAATATGTCATGTTCAGACCTGGATTATGACCAGTTAATGGGTCCCTTAGTGGCCCATGAGCAGGCCTGTTCTAGGGATGGGCGTATGGCGCGTGCAGCTGCACTTGGAGTCTTGGCTGAGTGGAATATGTGTGCGGCTGCGCAGAACCTTTTGCGATGGAGCTTCATCGAATATCATGCAGGTTGCCCGGATATGCTCTTGGAAGCATCGGACTATGAGGAGCACGTCTGTTCCTTCGGCTTACTTAATTGGATGGCATCCCTTTTTTCTACTAACAATAGGGATGTCCTTTTGGAACGAATTGCATTCTTAAGTTCACATACTTTGATGGATTTGCCACCTCCATATTAATCATGTTTACCGTGAAACGACAAAATTTTAAAATGACATACAAAATGTTTTAATTTTTTTTTAATTTTCCCAATTTGTTTTTTTCAAGTGCATTTGAACTCTGCTTATCCTTGAACTCTGTTGTAGTCTTTTGTCTATATACTATGACCTTACCAAGGGGAGGGTGTTATATGGCCATTAGGATCATTGCCGACATTGCTAAGTTAGCATGAGCTCTGCCGCCATGATGCTGCTTTTGCGCACGTTACTACATGACTTTATTTTGCAGCACTCTGTTTGTGCCTTTCACATTAGAACTGTCTGCTTTCTGCATTCTCTGCCTGTTCCTGGAGTTTAGTCTGAACACGATGCGCAAGGTCGATAAACAATGCCCCTTGTTATTCTGTTCTGGTCAGTCCCTAGCACCTAGACAAAACATGCTAACACAGCTGCACTGCTGGAAACTCGTGCTTTGATATTACGTGGATGCATGTTGTTCTAGAGACACACTTGGAGAGGGACCTTTCCAAGGAGAAGAGCTATGCTGTTCTTATGATGTAAAACTTCCATATAGGCACTAAGGTATGGGGTCTGCTGACAAAGCCCAGAGATCTTCCTTTATATAATAAACTTCACCTTTATATTCCCCCTTTATATTCTATGGAATTGTAACAATGCTAACTATTTTAGGCTTATGCATTTTGCTGCTGGTAGTGGCTCGTATACTGCATTATAGAGCACGATAGTTAAAATAAACATTTTGAACTATAACAGTGACTCTGACAATTCTTATTGTGGACAAGTACGCGTGAGTGAGCGAAAGGGTATGTCTTGCTACAGCGATTCCTGAGAGAGAGTCGGGAGTGTTGTGCTCTGGGTTGTCTAATCATTTGTAGCTTCATGATTATGTAGGAGAACGAATGAGACACTATAGCTAATCGGTTTTGGGATTTTGGGTACTAAGGTGGTAGGTAGGTTTAGCCCCTATACACCGAGGTCCTGTTTTCCTGCGCATAGTTCTGTGTATGTGCAGAATCACCGCAACAGAGGCAAGTAAATCTGGCACCCATGTTCTTATCAATTCCAGGTAGGATTACTTTAAATATTTCCTGGACAAAATTGTTCTTTACCGACCTTTTACAGTGCTCCTCTCTGCCAATGCTGGTGTACTGTCTGTACTTCACATCTACCATAGCCTTGCATCTTCTTTTGCCTTCCTTAAAAAAGTGGAATTCATTATTAGTTTAAGAAAAAGCTGAATACGTGTTTGTTCTCTTCCACCGAAGCTCTCCTCTCTGGTCCTCTGGCCTCTGATTCCTATATTTTTCTTGCCATTTTTGGGAAAATGGCAATTCAACAGTTGAGTACATATTTTAGCAATGTAAGTTTAACACTATGTGAGGAAAGGCCAAACATAGATAAAGAAAATCATTTTTGTGTAAATTAGGCTGTTGTTAGTAAACAAGTCTTCAGACCAAGTCAACGGGTTTAACCATAAGGTAATGTCATCTGTTACTGCACATTGTGCTTCTTCCCTGGGTGACAATTGATGTATGTGAATTAATGGAACATTGAAAAACTGTGAAACTACATTGAAGGAAACCAAATCATGGAAAACCAATTTTAAGTGCAGTTTAGGGATCAGGAATGGGTGTAGTTTATGTGTAGTAAGGGGTTTTTAGGCTTCTGAAATGGGTGGAGTTTGGTGTAAAAAAGGCTTTTAGAGTTCAGGGATTTTAGGGTTTAGGTGTGGTGAGTGTTTGTAGGGGGCAGGGATGGATGCTGGTTATGGGTGGGGAGGGTTCTGCGAATTAAAAGCATCCAAAGTAATTGTATGACAATATAAAAGATATAAATCTGAAAAAATGTCCCCGGAAAAAAGAACTAAAATAAATGCTTCTGACAAAACTGTTTCTGAAAGGTAGATCTTCAACCATTGTATTTACACCTTAAAAATAAGCATGCAAAAGGCAATTTTGAAGAAAAATACTTTCTATAAATTGGTTTCTATGGAATGGTAAATCCTAATCATTCTGATCATTTCCATTAAACAGTTTAGGTGAAATTGTTTCTAAGGAAAAGATTTTCTTGAAATTGTCTTTCTATGAGATCACATACAACCAGTGACAATACCAATGTATTCTGAGTTTTTTGTAGAATTTACTGCACCCTAATTCTGCAAATCTTCTTTCGTTTCCAACCATTTTCGCTTAGTGCAAATTTCAATAAGTGGAAAAAATATTCCCGGAAAACATTGCGGGTGTACGGTATAATTGAAAAATAAGGAAACCAGTATCAGGAGCAAACGTTGTTTATGCCCTTGCCAGGAATTCATGAAGCTCTTTCTCATTTAGTTATTTACTTATTTATCAGTTTTATAGCCTGGATGAGTCTACAATCCTGGACTAAACAGTAAAGTTTTTAGTAACTGTCTGAAGAATAGTAAGTCTTTCATGTACTACAGTTATTAGGGCAGTGGTGGCTGGTCAATTTATAAAGTAGTGGGGCTATCAAATGAAAGGTCACAAAACGGTAGTCAAGACACATGCACACAAACACTCACACACATGCTCACATAAACATACACACTGCTCGCTTGCAGACAGGCACATACACAACATAATCATATTCTCACTCATACACAATGCGGAAACTTACCTGTTGCAGTTATCCGCGCAGTTTCCTCTGCACATCAATTCCTGACTTTCATAACGCAGAAACAAAGCACCAGAGCTAGGCTCACACCCTATATGCTCAATCAGAAGCTAAGATATGACGGAAGTCTGTCCTTTTTCCTTTATCAAAGCTTCTGATGGGGCATAAGGGCGCATTATGGACAGGACCCAATTCAGCATTATCTGACATGCTGCACTGCCGGAGGCTAGTGCAGCATGTCAGATATGTATTGCAACTGTGAAAGGACGGGCTGTAACAGCCCACGCCTGACACATGCGCTATACGGCTCGGGGAGTCCTCTTCTGGTGCAGGGTGATATTGCAGGTTTTACATGTGAGGAAATGATCGGTGAGATCGTTTTGTTACATATAAAAGCTGTAGTATTTTGAGAAATAAAATGCAGATTGTGGGAGGCCGCCGCCATTTTGGCCCCAATGGAGAAGCCGCTCCTGTATAAGGGACTAGGGACACAGAGAGTAAAGATTGCATTCAGCTTAGTGTCTACCAGCTGATTCTTTTCTAGTCTACATAGCTGTTGCATAGCAATGTGGTGATTCAATGTTGGTCATTATGTATTTTTCATTCCCATAAATGGGTGGTGTAGTAGACAATGCTTAAGAATTGGAAATGGCATCTCCATGTCACATGTAACCACTGCAAAATTTTAAAGACCGAGGATATTTTGTGTCCCCAAATATAAGATTATCCAGATTGTGTAGCAATGTAAGTTGCTCTCAAGGTTCTTCACCACCCTTCATCACTGAGAATTATTAAATTTGTACAGTTTGAAGAAGTCAGTTTCATCGAGAAGAGGAAGATGATTCACGTGTGGAAATTTAGTTTCAGATTAATCTTTTTAGCCTACAGACAGTGAACTGAAGAGAATCAAAAATAATGTTGTGAGGTCGTACTCGCAGGGTGCTCAGTACATTGTAATATGATACTGTTGCTCTTTACTATCTAAAGGTTAGGGATTTCTTAGTCTTTTATTGTGGCTTGTTTCAGGTGTTGGTGAGTTCTCTCCACATTCTATCAAGTAAGTGGTGCTCGTAGTAAGCAGCTCTATGCTTTGTGTGTTTTGGCTGATTTTGCTTCAGTTAGTCTAGTTGATTTATTCAGATATTCATGTGCATTTCCTTATACCACTAAATAGAGTTGAGTGTAATCAGCTCGTCTGTCATTTCATACATGTGACATCTTCACAATTTCCCAGGCTGGACTTACGAATAACATTAAAGATACAAGAGGAGTAGGCAAAAAGTTGGGGCATAACATGTGACAGTAGCAAAGGGGCTGCAACTTCTCATATGGAGACTTTGACTTCTTTATACAAACCAGGTGAACCGTTTAATTGTGGCTCTAGATCCTCTTTAGAGAAGTGTGAAAATTATGCAATATACTTCTGTGTAATTACATAAAATTTCATAAATATTACATGAAATTACCCAAAATGAAGAAAAATGCAAATCTGACGCTGAGCGCTATATCTTAGGGTAAAATGCATCCTTGCATCCTGAAAATAGTGCAGCTAACAACAGCCGCTCACGTTCAGTTAGTTCATATTGTTCCCATATAGGATTTTTACCCAAGTAGTCTTGAAATTACACAAAGTAGCATAATGTGGAATAGTCGGGGTGGAGATCTCCATATGCTAAAGTATACCATGCAGCCCACTCATTGCTGTTTGCAAGGTACCACAGTGCCCAGGGTGGCAAAATACTATCAAACACAAAATTACTGTTTCTGGATTCCCAGAGTATTGACTTTCCCTTGTGGACAATGTTTTAGCCACTGCATTGTGGCTGTTCCTGAGAAATTCTCAATTGAGAGACTTGAAATCACATTTCTGTCCCTACATCTAAGGTAGGGTGATGTCTGTCTGGATAGCTAAGTAATTACTGCTAGGTCAGAAGGTTATAGGTGAAGAGTACTATGCATAGCACATCAGTGTATCATATTGATTTTTGCATGGCTTAAGGTTCACCATCACGATGCTAGGGCAGTGGGAACATATATAATTTGGTTGTGTGTATACAAGCTGCATTAAGCATGAGTTATCTGACACATCATTAAATTTTATCTGGATAGGCATTAAATATTTGTGTGAATTGTGATCCCCACATATACAAAATCAATGAATACTTAGCCATTTTGGAAGAGCCAGTTTAAGGCACATGTAAAGTGGTCAATAGCCCAGGGCTCCCACCTTGCAAAGGACCCTAGGGTACATCGATTGGGACATTCAGACGTTTCACCATAGTAAAAGTGTACATGAGAATTTGTTTTTTAATTTAATTTGACAGCTAGCCATAAACACTGCACAGAAGCTTAGTATGTATGCCTAGCCTTCCCAATCTTAACCCTCACACTCGCAGGCTGTTAGTGTTAAATAAATTAAAGGGTCTGTTTCATGTCTCTCTCCTTACTTCACCTCACCTTGTATACCTCAGTACCTACCTCCCTGTCTATCTCAACTCTCTTTACCTCTGTCTCTTTTTTCTGTCATTATATCCTCTCTCTGCGCCTCTTTTTCTATTTCAACTCACCTTTTCTACTTAACTGCTCTACCCACCTCTCTCCATCTCTACCTCACTTCCTATTTCCCTCTATATCAGCCTCACCTCTCTTTCTCTTTCCCACCTTGGTTTATATACTTCACCTCCTTCTTCACTTTATCATCACTCTTTTTTCTCTTCGCCCCTTCGACTTTCTCTCTGCCTGCCTACTGTTTTTACCCGGCCTTTCTTTTCAAATGTCTTCTCATTTTGTCCCTCACTCTACCGCATAACTCTCGACACATTATTTATTTATATTTCTCTCACTATCTCATCCCTCTGCCAAGCTGCCTCCCTCTGGCTATGTCTCTCTAACTCACCTCTAGTACTAGCTTACCTCTGTCTCTACTTCACCCCTTGTTTTAACACCACTCTCCTCGCTCTACATTTCCTTCTCTCTAGCTCCAGATTTCTCTATGTCATGCCTATCAATCCACCTCTTTTTCGTTTCCTACCACTTATTTTTTCACCTCTCTTTACCTTTCTGTCGCCCTCTACTCTCCTGCTCCTCCCCAGTTGTCTTTCTCAGCAAAATTATAGTTGCTGTCTTGTCAGAGAAGTGGGACAAGGCATGGGAAGAAAATTAAGGAGAAAATGATCAGATTTCATTTTTGCTTTGAAAATGCTAGTTATGAAAGGGGATTTATTTATCGTTATGAATATCTGCAATAAAAACTTCAGTTTAAAATATTATGTGCATATATCTTATTTAACATTATACTCTGTTGTATTTTGGAGAGAATAACAAGCAGGTTGGACTTTGAATGCCATGTAAAACGTTGCAAGAAAAAAATAATCTTATCCAACAACAAAACGAAATGGCTATATCAATGCTTGCGCCAGCTTTCTGTTAGTAGTATTTGTCTTATGGGCACCCGGCAGTGTGAACTTTGGCTGTCTTCCAGTGCCCCCATTTCTGAAAGTTTAATTCAACATAATTTGGCAGAACAAGGAGTTTAATTAGCTGAGAATTAGTAAGGACCACAAGGTTGTTCCAAACACGGGCCCCCAAATATGTCCTGACTGTGCCCCCAACAGGGCTGGACTGGCTGTAGCGGGCACTGGGCGTTTCCCTGGTGGGCCGCCAGGGTGGGGGCTAGTCTTTGGCCCCCGGGGGCCATTTTTGTTACCAGGGCTGGCAATATTGGCACCCTGTAACAAAATCGGCTGAATCTGGCCCTAGCAAACAGCTCGGCCGCAACCCCTCCCCCATCCCCCCCCCCCCCCGGGCCAGCCCAGCAGTTTGCCAGGGACGGTTTTGGTTCCCAGTCCGGCTCTGAACCCCAATAGGGCCGGGCTGGGGAATTAAATGCAGCCTAGGCAAAAATGCTCAAACCAGCCATGCTCCCTTTGTCTTCTTGCACAATCTCTCTCTCTATACATCTATTTTCTCCTCTTTCTCTTCTCTCTCCCTGATCGCTTTCTCCCTACCATCCTCCTTCCTCCCACTCGTTGTAGCTCTCTCTTGAAGATTACCCGTGCCTGCTACAGTTAGCCAGGAGGAGCTGGGGAAAGAGACAGAGGTATCAGGAGAAGCCCTAAGATTTCAAAAACAGCTTTATAGGGCTCCAGCCCACCAGGAAAATGCTGTGTCGAATAAAAGGCCTTTCTGGCCCTAGGCCCCAACAGTGTACATAAGATGGCACTGCATTTCAGACTTTTCACCCAAATAGGAAAACATAATTGGAATTTACTGGTCACCTTTGCCAGCAAGGTAAATCAGATTCTTTTGTTACTTATTTAATCACCTAGTTCTAAAATGGGAATTTCTGCATGATGTTTGCATTAGAACAAACTTTTTATCTGCTAGGGCAAGCATCTCTGTGGAACGGAGTAGCAATCTTTTAAACTCAGAACAATTCTTTTCCTCATAAAATCATAGCCTTTGTTCTTCATGCCATTTTTCAATTTCCAGATTTTACTTAATTGAGAAGAAATAATAGTGTTTAAATATTTACTTTAAATATATTTTAAATTCATATATGTAATCAGCTTTTAAAAAAAAATGTAATACTGATGACTAGTGTTAAAACCAAGTATAGCCTATTTGGCATCAAGGTAACTAAAGACACTGGAGACTAAGCAGCTGACCCAGCATTCTACAAATTGTTCATCTTGGCAAGAACATAGTAGAATCCCATGTCTCCTGGTTCAACCGCTAATCACTTGGGGCGTGGTCCTGTCGGAGGTGGTCGGACCGCCACGCTCTCGTTGAAAGCAGTTGGACCGACCGCCGGATTACAATGCATGCATCCTGTACTCTGACTCACTGCTGAAAGACCGCTGACTCCGACAGCCTGCCTCCGATAGCTGAGATGGCGGTTGGAGAAAAACAGCATCCATAAGGTAGTACAGGGATCTCGGACCGCAGTCCGGATTACAATGTGGGTTTCAGATGACCCGATCCCCCCTACACCTGAGCAGCTGCACCCTGATGACTACGATCCTGTGGGCGCCGGAATCCAGGCAAGTCCTCATGCGGTATGTATCCCCATTGACTGGACTGTGCACATTCCGCCACACTTCAGCAATGGGGTACATGGTGCACAAGGCATATCCCCACATATGTCATGCATGTGTGTACAATTCACATGTTTTCTGTGATTTTGTATGCATTTGCAGTGACATATTCGGGGATATGTGCTCCACTGTAGATGCAACCACCGCAGTAGAAGAAGTTGCATCGTGATAAGGTGGAGGGAAACTCCCCAGCCTCGGCAGTCGGAAAGGGCCCGCAAAGACAGCGGTCGGACGTTCGGTCCGACCGGCATCGTAATCAGGTCCTCAGTTACTAGATCATATCTTCTTTATTGTACTCTAATTCATTTTACCTTCATAGAAGATGATGTGTTTGGAGAGAGGTTGTTTTAAAAACAAGCTACTATAACTTTTTCTATAATACTGTGTAATATTAAGGCTAAGAATATAGTGATAGACTAATATTGTGGTGAGAATATTGAGGGACAAAATATCGAAAGTTAAGTGGATGTAGAGAAAGTACAGACTTAATATTCTTAACTCCACATCTGTGCACCTTGAACACATATATATTGTCAAGGTACATATATGTGGAGTTAGGTATTCAAAATCCAAAATCCATATTTATTTACCTTTAGGTATTTTGTTCTTCGATTTTGTGTTCACGATATTAGGGGCCATCAAGATTCCTAACTTGGTATTCCAGGAGCACACCCCGTTTCCCCATTCTGCACTAAACAGTGGTGTTTAAGGAAATGCTCAATATTTATTTGGCACTGTTTAAGAATAACAAACATAGAAGCTTTTATTGAAAACTCATTCATGCAATTGCATCATCAACACAAAATATTCATTTATTGAACAGTGTAGTATTTCATATGATGTGTATCAGTACTGCATTATCAGGTTGGTGTTTTCTACAAAGGTTGAGTGATGACAGTGCCATTTTTACCTCAACTCTGATCACCTCTTTTTGAAAAAGACCGGCGGGGGGCATATCATCAACAACCGGCGATAATCATTCAGCTATCGCTTGTTTTTATCGCGGAGATAGCGCGCTATCAGCGACGCTTATCTCCAGAGCTATAAAAATAACCGAATTAGCTGCTAAATGTGCAATTATCGCTGGAATTCCAGCGATAATCGCACAACGTTTGGCGCTACGTTGTTGATAGGGCAGGGCATACTTAACCATGATATCCACCTTCCATTGGATATCATGGCTAAGTCAAACTAAAAGCAGGTGTAAGGAAAGTAGCGATAACCGTGGTTAGCGCTACTTTTCTTATCGATATGCTTGTTAGCGTGCCCATTGATAATTGGAGAAATGTTGGTTAGCGACATTTCTCCAGTTATTTTGGGAAGGAACGCCCACTTTGCATCTCATTAGAGAAGCAAAGGGAGGCGTAGGGAAAAGGGGGGCTAACATGTGATTATGCATGTTAGCACCCTCTTGTTAATAGGGCGAAAACATTATCTCCGCTTTTCTGGTTTTTAAAGCCAAAAAAGCGGAGATAAGGCCCTTGATGATATGCCCCCAAGTTGTATATTGTAAAGTTGGTGGTAGGGGTGGGTTTGCAGCATTTTAGTTAGGTTCTTCATTCAAAAGCATGTGAAAATCCAAAAACCTCTGAATTTGTGAATATTCAAATCCCTGTTGTAGGCAAATTCATGCTCTATAAATGTTTGTAGACAATATCTTGTGCATTTACTGAATGGCAATGGGAAATTAATTCCCTTGTAATTCATACGGTTTGGAGTGAGGGGCAGATTTCTCGACTAGGAAATAAAAACTGTTAAACATGCAAATGCATTTTTGCATCACATTGCCTTGGATTGACTTTTCCACCTGGTTGAAATGCTGCATGCCCAAATGTTAGGCATGTGCCTTTGGTCCAATTACACCTCTAATAAGGCCCAGTAGTTAGTTTTATGGTGCGATTTAACTATTCAATTTTAGGTTTAAACTTATAATAACTGATAAAACCCTGTTGAAAAAGGAAACTGCCCTCACCACTATAAACATATAAACACATGCACGACCACAAATTAAAATGCCATTCAAAGAAAAGCAAGCAAGAGTGAAAAGGTCTTTTTTTTTTTTAAGGTGCCAACACAATGTAACTTTGTTAGATAATGTAGCGGCAAGAAAGACTGGTCTGAGATTATTCTGCTTGAGTTTAGTTGCTTACAGATGTCACTAAAATATTGTTTCTTATTCCTTTAGTTTCATCCAGTTTTCTGTGCATGGATGATGCATGACATAGAAGCATGTTTTAGGTCTAATCTACTTATGTTATAGACTGTAGAAAATCCAAAATCATATTTGATCTTTAGGCAGTGTTTAATTCTTTCACTGATACGTGAAATGCATGTTTCATAAGAATGTTGGCCAATATGTGCTATCAGATTTACCTACAGACAGAATGGGTAAAATGCTTTGATACATCAGTCCCCTTTTCAAACAAGTCAGTATTGATAGCAAGTCACCTGCTAAACTTTAAACATTAAATGCAAGGTGTAGTGACAGGTAGCTTTGAAAAGAGTGCTGTCACCATGCACATGGGACAGTGGTGAAAATATGACACAAGACTTTCCACATACCAACGAAATTCATAGCTGGAAGGTAGCCCATTATTATGTGTGACACATTCAGCTTATCCTGGCTTCTTACCCAACTGCACTTTATTGCTGGGATTTCTGAGCCTATAGTTATGATGTTAACAGAACAATTTCAAAATTCCCAGAATGCAATGTGGTGTCTGTTAAAAGGTCAGGACTGACTTAAAGTTTGACATTTGACATATGAACAGCTGGCAGATATGAATGTCCACACAACAGCAAGGTCTCCCTAATGCGGTCAGGCAAAGAGTGCACAGAATAGTGGTGAGCATGCTTAAAGCATCATGTTTCAGATGCCTTAGATTGCAGGGCTACAAATTAATCTGGTGTAATTCAAAATTGTAAAGGTTTCGCAAGGTACTATGGTGTTAGCAGGGTTGACCACCCCAACAATGTCATAATATTCAGGATGGAGTGGGTGAATGACCCCCAAATTTGTCCAGAATTTTTTTGATTAAAACATTTGAATATAACATTCTTACATTTTTAAATGTATTAACCACACTGCATACCAGACAGAGTCATGACAGAGTTGGTACGAGAGGCAAGGAGATGTGAGAAAGGGTAATAAGATGTTAGTGTGAGTGAGAGTGTGACATACAGACTTTCTGTACTTAAAAATTGGACACACCACCAATGGGATGACACCATGTGCCTGATTACAATGTAGGTCAGAAAGCCTCCGACCGCTCGTCTGAGGCTTTCTGACCTAGAGTGTAAACCAACTGGGTTCCAAGTCGGAAAGGCCACATAATCCCTTTAGGAATGCGTTTCTGCCTTCGGGATTATGATGGCACATCTAGTTCTATGTTGGCCTTTCCGACATGGACATGCTGTCGGAAAGTGTCTTTGTGGGCCCCTAGCAGGGCCCCCTTTTCCCCTGGCCCTCTGGTTGAGGCCATGATGGCGCCCCCCTTCACATCCCTGGACCATCTGGCAGGCACCTTGAGGTGCCTGCCACACGGTGCAGGGTTGTGTAAAATCTCTCATTTCTCAATGGGAGCTTGTGCTGCAGGCGGTTTCCGCCCGCAGCACAAGCTCCCATTGAGGAATGGGAATTTGCGACCGCACCATGTGCTGTAGCATCGTGATAGGTGTGCGGAACCACCGACCTATGGTCAGTTTCATCCGTCCGACATCGTAATAGGCCCCTAAGTACCCTGCATTACTTCTCCTTCAAATTCAATATGTGCTTTATAACAGTCACTGCAGGAACCAACATGTTTTGTACACAATGGAAAACACATTTGTTTGGCTACTTTGGAGGTAACACAGCTGAATAAGCACTGAAAAGTACTGAATTCAAAAGGTTTGGAAAACACTGAGAAAACTGCACTATAATCCATAAGAAAATAAACACTGAAAACAGGACAGCCTACGTGTGCTCTATAATGAGAATTGGCCATCACTGGGGTTCAAATAAAGGCTTTTCACTTCTATACCTTTCCAGTTTGTACATCAGGTTGTTATATTTTGAAAGTAGTGGTGTATAGATGCACATAAACATATTCTGCATTTTTGAATTATTTACTTTTATTCAGTGTAAATGATAGCCTGCTGCAAGATGTGATTATTAAATGATTTTGTCTGCCCTCAGAGGTCTTGCTAGATGACTTTAATAGTCCCAGCTTTCTGTGATTCCTTTGTGTTGCCTTTGCAGAGTGAGGAACTAGGGGAATAAATGGTGCAATAAGAATATATTGCCACCTGTGACTTCAAAGTGGAGTGCAAGCAGATTATCTGGAAGGCTGTGTGATAATCTTTGCTTCCTAAATGGCTGAGGACCCTGAGAGTGCCTGAGGTCACTCTGCATCTGATTATTATGAGCGCTTGTCTACACCTATATGTGTGTTGTGAGTGAAACATCTGCCTTCTACTGTTCTTCTAGGATGAAAGAAAGCAATGTTGTATGTGAGAAAAGTGGTATATTTGTTTTTCATCTTCCCTGGATAAGATGGGGTATCCTGTATCAGTTCCTATTTTCAAGTCTCCCTAATACTGGTAGGAATTTGTAACATAGAAATATGAGTCACTTGTCTTGAGTCCTGAAACAATTTGGCTGTTTATTTTATTTCAGTTGTGAGGAATTTGGATTGTAGTGTTCTCCCTTATGCTTAGAATTCTCATGACAATGGTTGGAATGAAAGAAGGTGAAATCCATTAATGTAACCTATCAGTTCTCTGTCCAAATAAGCATGTGACTCCATCATATTGTCTGTATATTCTCTTGCTCTAATGCAAGGTGTTCATATTAATATCTATTACTTATGTGGCACTGTCCTGCTTATAAGAACTGTTGAACCATGGCATACAAAGTAAATGATATATTTCTTAGACAACAATACTAGCAGGATTGTTGACAGGAACACAAAGTTATTGAAAAAAAGAAAACGCTTCCTGCTCTTTAAAAGATCAACCCATCATGCCTGATGTATATTGTAAAGGGAATCCCATAGTGTATGCACTTGGAAAGTAAATCTCGGATCTTCTTTCTAGTTGAACCTAGTTATGGGATCATTAAAGCAGTTGGTAAATTGATCATAGAGCTAAAATTTGAGTTTATCAATGCATGTTCTCCATCAGTTACACTGGTGCTAGGCCATGAAGGATCTTAAATGTCACTCTCTTGCCACTATTGGTCAATGAAGCAGGAACAGCCCTTCAGAAAAAGAGGTACTTTTTTTATGCTCGAATCCGAAGAGCTGCTATGTACATAAATGTTACAAACTGTCAAATTCAAATTAAATTCAAATTACTTTATTCGGATAGGACTATATACATAAAAGCACAGTCGTAATAACAACGAATTAAAAAATACACAACTTCATATTAGGAATAAAACAAATCAGTAAAAACATTAATCACCAGTGCGAAATATATTAAAAACACATACAGACTGTCATACTGAAGAAAGGCCGAACATGTTTGAATAATTAGCTAAATCCATGTTTTCATTAACTGCGTTTCTGACTCTCGTCATGTGTGTTCATCTATGCAAGGATGTGGTAATGCTTCAGTTGTTGAAATCAAAAAAGGATGATTGGGACACCCAAATGATTTGAGCATCAAAGCTCACATCAGCATCACAGTCCACAACTGAATTACAAGTGTAAAGGTGTATCCCAAATTGGAACAAAGTTAATGACTAAAAAACATGGAGATGGTTATTCCACAGCACTATTCTGCTAAAGTAAAGAAACCTAAAAGTAATAAGCTATTCATACATATTATTCAATGTTTAGAACGTTTTCATGATCAATTTTCTCTGGAGTGGTATACTTAATCCCAAAAGGGAAGGGGTGGATCCATTTAACACAGAAGGTAAGAACACAGCAATAAAAAAAGACTTCATGTGTGACAATGCAGACATTTCTTTATATACACATGACCAAAAAACATTAATTAATTGATCTTATTCATTTCTTTCAAAGAATAAGACTCAAAAATTCAAAAAAACATGCTACATACACTGAGAACATTCACAGAATAAGTAGTAGGTATTAGTGTTTGTTTCCTATATAAAATGATTGGCTTCTTTCCAAAGGCTTAAAATTGTCGACATAAACCACTACATGGTCTCCTCAGGACTCAGAACCAGAAAACCGAATTAAGAAACAAAGTTAGTTTCCTACGAATGCAGATAGAGATATTCTTATTTTGAAGTGCACCACCCTGTGCAAAATTATGAATTTGGAAAGAAGCCAAACATTTTATTTAGGAAACAGACACTAATACCCAATGGACACTATGGGCTCGATTCACAAAAGTAATTTGAGACAAAATCCTAACTTTACGACTTTCGGTATTCGCAGAAGGCATTTAGGAGTACTAAAGTTAGGATTTTGTCTCAGTCAATCTTAAGTTTTGGTCTTAAGTTAAACTTAAGATAAACTTAAGTTTAACTGAGACAAAATCCTAACTTTACGACTAGGATTTTGTCTCAGTTAAACTTCAGTTTGTCTTAAGTTTAACTTAAGACCAAAACTTAAGTTTAACTGAGACAAAATCCTAACTTTAGTACTCCTAAATGCTTTCTGTGAATACTGAAAGTCGTAAAGTTAGGATTTTGTCTCAGATTACTTTTGTGAATCGGGCCCTACTTTCCTAATAATATTGTTGCTTACTCCCCATTGTCATTTGTAATTTGTGTAAGGATAATTGTTGTTTGTTCTAAAATCTTTTTCTGTACTGTCACATTTTGATTTGAAAATGCTTTTATTGGTCCCTTCATAATATTATGGACATTTTTTTGACATAACAATGTATAATTTTTTTAACTATTTATTTGGTTTCCTTTTTGGGTCACAAAGTTATACTAATGTCCTCTATTGCCATCCTCTATTATTCTGTGAATGTTCTCAGTGTATGTAGCATGCCTTCATATCTATATTTGTATGACTTGATACATTTTAGAGTCTCATGATTTTTGGTCATGTGTAAATAAACTAATTACTGAATGTGTCACATGCAGGGCCTTTTGTTTTTTTAATACAATATTCTATGGAGGCATTCAAAAATCAACTTGTGAATTGTGTTAACATCAAATAGTAATTGCGTACTTGAAAGGATTGCTCTTCAAATTTGGTCTTCAGCCTTGACCTCCAAATGTATGTTAACATTTGTTAATAATATTAGCCAAAATAATTTTAGTGAAAATATTTTACTTCATCAAGGCCCTTTCAGATTGTGATGCAGACTGACTGTTTGAAGAATGTGCATTTCTTCTGATGATGACAATGCAATTGGTCTTAGTCATGGTCATTGGGATGAGAGAGTAAAACTAGAACAAAGCTTAGCTATTTCCCTTATTACCATTCAATTCTCCAAAATGTAAAACTTAATGGATAACCAGCGCTTAGCAGAAATCTTAGCTAGATCAAAGGGAATAGTAAAGGCATGAACAGTGCACAATTCACCCTTTAACAATCCTCTGTGGGCAGGTGGCACTACCTATAAACTAGAAGTGCGCCAAATCTGTGTAATTTTCTTTTGCATAATTGAGCAAAATTTCAGGAAAATTGCATGTTGAACTTGGCCCTTTTGGCAGGTTCACCCCTGAACTTTTTGCCTGTCTCTTAGCCTTTTCCCTGTGTAGTGTTGGTGGTTTTTGGCCGCTGCGCACTTTAGCACTGTGGCCCAGTGTAAAGTGTGTGCGCTCTCTGAGTGTGTGTGGTGAGATTGGCCTGCCCTCCCATAGGAATGCATGGGGGATATGTGTGTCCATGGTAATTCCTGGTGTGAGGGGAGTGCAGGGTCGAGTTTAGTATGTGCGAACTCGTGAGAATAAATGCTGCGCAATGGTGTGCGCAGATTTATGGTGACTGGTGGAGAAGTGCCACTTTTAGAAGTTGGCATTTATGTGTGCTCTGTGTCTGCCTGCCTGATGTGAATTGCGTGTCTGGCTTGTGAGTGACAGGGGCTGGGAGGTGTGTGTGGCTCCAGGAGGGGCAGGGTGAGTCAGCGCTAGGCTGAATGGGACACCTGGGCTGGGAGTAGAGGGAGGAGTAATCCCCTGACTCTGAATAGGATGGTGCCTGCCCTGGTGAATGCTGGCTCCGCCCCCTGTGGTGTGTCTGATGACGAGCCCCCACCTGACAAAGGGGAAGAGGAGCCTGGTAAACAGAGTGCTCCAATTCCCCATGAACCAGTTACATCTGGTTTCCCCAGCCCAGTGCCACTGCAGACAAAGGGGACATATGTATAAAAAGAGGGGCTGTGACCCCAGGAAAGTTGTTCTGTGCTTGTTTTGACGCTGAGGGGCTGCTGCTGCTGGGCTCCAGGAGGAACTGCCACGAGGGACTGCCTCCCTGCTGGAGGGCCCTGTGTGCTGGCCTGCCTGAGCCCAGCCTTGTGCCCCCTGACCTTTGCCCTTGGACTCTAGCGCCTGGTGAGCGCTTTTTGCTCTTGTTCTAGAGAGCGCTATCTGGGTCTGCCCAAGGACTCTTGATGGCTTGCCATGGACTTTGGACTCCAGCGCCCTGAGAACGCTTTATCTTTATTCTGAAGAGCTTCTGGCTGCTAGAGAGGAGGTGGTGTCTGGCAGCGCGCTGCTGAAGTGCCTGCCGAGGGAATCCCGAGCGTTGGGATTCCCCCTCCCTGCGTTGCTGATCCCGCGGGAGCCCACCCCGCGTGTTGCTAAAGGAGCTCGCCCGCACTGATTTTGATTTGAGAGCGGGTGCCCACCCCGCCTCAGCGTGCTCTCTTCCTTGCGGGAGCCCATCCCGCATTATCCGCATTTTGCCGAATCCCAGCGGGAGCCCACCCCGCTTATGCGCTGTTTAGCGGGTGCCCACCCCGCTTCATATTTGTAATCGGCGAGCGGGTGCCCACCCCGCCTCGCCGCGAAAAGGAATCACCGCCGCAGCCCCGAGACAAAGCAAAGTTGCCGGGCCGCTGCCAGCGCGACCCGGAAGCCAGGCGGCCCTGCCTGGGTGTGGGTGGGGCCCAGGAGCCGTCTGCAGGAAACCCCGGTCCGAAAAGAGGAAGCGGGAAGTCCAGAGCCTCGCGGGCTCTACCTCGAAGTCCTGGGTCCCAGGAGGGGGCCCGGGTGAAGTGAGGAGAGGTCCGGAGAGCGGAAGACAGGCAGTACTGCACATAAGTCAAGGCGGGGCTCCCGAGTGGTGAGGAGAGCCCCGTGTGCAGTTTCACAGCCGCTGCCGCCGAGAGACCCGAGGAGAGCCCGAGCGAAGAGCAGAGTTCTCCCAGAGGAGTCCCCGGTGAGTGGGGCTTCGCAAGGGTATTTTTGGTGCCTATCGGGGCACATTGTCGGTGCTTGTTTGTTTTCCCAGCTGCCCATGTGATAGCGGGCAGCTGCCACAGGTTGGGCATTTTTTTGCTTAACTTCAGAGTCCCCGAGTGGGATCCACCGTGCGCCTTGTTGGTGCTGGTCGGTGCCCACCTTTCTTTCCCAGCTGCCCCACCTGACAGTGGGCAGCTGCAACGTGGGGCCATAGTTTCTTATGAGCCCCAGTGGGAGCTCTTTTAGCACATGTAGTGCCAGTGCTTGTTTTGTGGTTTTTCCAGCTGCCCTGCGCGAGCGCAGGCAGCTGCAACATGGTGGCATATGATTAGAGAGTCCCAGAGAGGGGCTTAGGAGGCACGCTGGTGCCCGGGCTCATTTTCACAGCTGCCCAGCAATTAGTGGGCAGCTGCTACGTTTAGGCAAGTCCATTGCGCACTCTTATTTTGCTGCTTTTGCAGCCAGCCCTGACTCTGCGGGACATAGGGCATTTGAGCCCCTGTGAGAGGCCAGTTGGCCTGGGGCCAGTTCCAGAGTGTTGCGTCCCCGATTGGGGCACCCTGTGTTTATGCTAATGTGATGCCCAATATGGTTATATGATGGTGCTCACGCTTACAGGTGTGGCATAATGTTCTGATGCTGGTGATGCCTACCGCATAATGTGTTATGCTAAGGAGGTGTGGGCCTAATGTAGTTTATGCCTAATGTGATTCATGCGCAAGGTGATTTGTGCATCCCCTGTTTTATGTTACCGGATCTAGTTCTCAGTGCAGTATAGTACCAGACGTTTCTAGTTGTGTTTTATGTCTACATTTTTACTTACCTGTTTCTGATGGTTCTGACAGCGGCCCGATTGGCCCCGTCAGCTGTAAATAGTCCCCTGTGAATATTGCCCAGTGCCAGTGGCACAGTGTATATGGTGTGATTACTATTCTAATGTGTTTTGGATAATACAAAGGCTATTTTTATATATAACCTTGTGTGGAGTTTCCTTTGTGGTGTGCCTAGTGTGTTGCTGCTGTGTGTGTGTTGCGCAAACGCTTTACACATTGCCTCCGGGATAAGCCTGACTGCTCGTGCCAAGCTACCAAGGGGGTGAGCAGGGGTTATCTTCGGCGTGTAACTCCCTCGCCCTGACTAGAGTGGTGGTCTCTGCCTGGCTTTGGCGCAAGCCTTAGCCAACCAGAGATCCCATTTCTAACATTGCACAAAATGCAAATCCTTCATTTACCACAATATGTTTGTGCAGAATCCTTCCTGCGTCAATTTTTGACACAAGGACACATTTTGCAGTAAAAAAAATAGCACAAAAAAACACAAGTGGCATGAGCAACAGCTGTTCTGGATGTTTGTATTATTCCTGTTCACTCCTAGTAAAATGTTGCCACGAACAGTGTGCAGTTATGCAATATAGCGTGATTTCAAGACCTGTGCATAACACAAACTTCCAAAATTGTGTGAATTACCGTAAGGTAAGTTAATTTCAAGTATCCAGTTGGAAACATTAGTAGAGGCACTTTTTACACAAGGCTCAAAGTATCTGGTTTATTCGTACTTTTGATGCCAATGAGGAGAACATATATATATATTTCTCACCTCAGCAAACCCGAGCGAGAAGAATATTCCCTTTTTGACTAGTCTACATTGCATGCGTTTGAATTCCCTAGTTCACGATCAATTCACAGGCCTTGAATGTTCTCTGTCCTACTTAGTTTGGAATGTGACCTGCGGCCTGCTTAGGAAGACAAAATAATGAATATTTGTTGTTTTTAGAGTGTACATGGATATCTGAAAGAGACACGTTAGTGACAGATTCCTTACCTTAGAATATCCCCAGGCGTCAGGCTGGATCCGGAAAGTTTTGCGTAGCAGTACCCTTGCGCGTCGGTAGGCGGCGTCGTGCGGCTCCGCGTCCGTCGTCGGCGTCGTGATCGCCGGGATGACGTCAGTTCTTCTTTTTCCGCGCCAGCAAGCGCAGATCCGGGAAGAGCAGTGCCCTGGTCAATTTTTGACCATACTTTTTGGTGATTTTTTCACTGTTTTTTCCAACTTAAAGGTGTCGTAGGGATGCCCGGCTTCAAGCGATGCGGCGCCTGTGCGCGGATGATGTCCGTCACCGACCCGCATTGGGAGTGTCTCTTCTGCCTCGGCCGAGGCCACGACACCGAGTCTTGTCCCGAATGCCAGGCCCTCAACCCGAAAGCTTTGCGAGAGCGGTCTCGAAAGCTCCTCGAGGCCCGGCATTCGGCTCCACGGAGGCCCCGGTCGCGTGAGAGGTCCAGGGGTCGCTCGCGGAGTGCACACCGGTCGTCGGCGTCGAAGTCTTCTTCGTCCGGTAAGTCTAAGCACAAGAAGTCCAAGAAGCATCGTCGCTCTCGGACTTCGCCTCGCCGATCTCGCGACTCGGCTGAGGCCCCTCCCGGCACCGTCCCCGCCCCCACGGCCCCGGACTTGCCTGTGGAGTCGCCCCGACATACCCGCCCTTCCCGGGTTCGGGGGCGGATCCGGCCAAGGTACAGGAGTTCCTGTCGGCCATGGCCCGCCTCTTCGGGCCTTCAGGCCCCTCCGGTGCGCCTTCGGGCCCCGCGGGCCCTGATGGGGTTGCTCCGGCGTCGCCGGCGGCTCCGGCCCCGGCGTCGCCCGTGCCTCCAGCCTCGATCCCGGCTTCGGCCCCGGCCTCGATCCCGGCTCCACAACCCCCATCGACGCCGGTCGACCTCACGACACCTCCGCCGGCGCCGATGTCTCCGGTGCCGTTCTCGACGCCGCCCTGGGCTCCGGGCGGCGTCGTCCCCCAGTTCCTTCCGGCTCCGGACATGGACCCGGAGCGACGTCGCTCGACGCCGGCTCCGGCGCCGATGGGACCTTGGGTCCCAACTGTCCCTCCTCCTCCTTATTTTGAACCTGAGGAGGACCAGTTGGACTGGGAGGGGTCTGATGACCCTCTGACGCGCAACTGTCAGTATGATGAGGACTGGACAGAGAGTCTAGGGGAGGCCAGTGGTCTGGATACTTCCCCTGACACTGGCATGCTGTCTCCTCCCGTGGCTACGGAGGAGGGGGCCAATTTTGGTACGGTGTTGCGTAGGGCTGCTGGGGCCTTACGTCTCCAGCTCCCTACTTTGACGGTCAAGCCTAACATCTTGACAGAGGTGCTTCAGCCGGCAGCCTCCTCTGCGGAGACTGTGCTGCCGTTTAACGACGCCCTCACTGACGTTCTTTTGGGCGCCTGGTCCAAGCCCAACACAGGGGCTCCTGTGGATCGGAACGTGTCACGACGCCATCGCCCTGCTCCGGGCGACCCCCTGTTTCTTTCTGTCCACCCCACTCCTGAGAGCTTGGTTGTCCAAGCCTCCGCTTCCCAAACCGCCTTCCCTACCTCTCCTCCGGATAGGGAATCCAAACGCCTGGATCAGTTTGGGAAGAAAGGTTTTTCTTCCTCCAGTGCTGGCTTGCGGTCCGTTAACACCGCTTGTCTTTTGGGCCGATATACCCACTCCCTGTGGGATTCGGTGGCGGATGTTTTGCCCCAGTGCCCTGAGGAGGTCCAGGCACTGCTTTCCCGCGCCATTGCGGAAGGAAGGGATGCGGCCAAATACACTATCCGTTGTGGCCTTGACACCGCCGACTCGCTGGGCAGGTCGATTGCAACGACGGTGGCGCTCCGACGCCACACCTGGCTGAGAACCACTGGTTTTTCAGGGGATGTCCAGAATACTTTCATGGACATGCCCTTTGATGGAGTCGGTCTTTTTGGGTCCAAAGCAGACCATGCGTTGGAGCGCTTTAAGGACTCACGGGCTACTGCCAAGTCCCTGGGCCTTTCTGCTACACGCCCTCCGCTGACTTCTGCTTTTCGCCCCTATCGTGGCCACGGTAGGGCGCCCCTTCACGTCAGCAGCCCAGCCACCGGCCCGCGCAGCAGGCGTCTTCGCGTGGCCGAGGACGTGGATTCCGCCGTGGCGGATCGGGCAACCAGCGTGCGGGTCAGGCCACCACCTCCAACCCGTCCGCGGCCTCCAAGCCCTCCTGATCCCTCCTTTCAGGTGCACGGCACGCCAGTAGGGGCAGGGTCCGCCATCACCTTCCCCACTGGCGCACCATCACCTCGGACAGGTGGGTCTTGGACATTGTCCGAAGGGGCTACTCCCTCCCCTTCGAGACCACCCCCAGCCATGCCACCTCAATTCCACCGCATGTCAGGGGATCACTTGGTGCTTCTACAGAAGGAAGTCACGGCCCTCTTGACCAAGAGGGCCATCGAGCATGTTCCGACCCCAGAAGTAGGGCGTGGTTGCTACTCCCACTACTTTCTGGTGCCCAAAAGGACAAGGAGGACATGCGTCCTATCTTGGACCTCCGGAACGTCAATCGCTTCCTCCGGAAGGAGAAGTTCAAGATGCTCACCCTAGCTCAGGTCTTGACTGCCCTCGACCCTGGAGACTGGTTGGTAGCGTTGGACTTGCAGGACGTGTATTTCCACATCCCCGTCCTGCCGGCCCACCGGCGTTACCTTCGGTTCACGGTAGGCCCCGAGCATTTTCAGTTCACCGTGCTCCCCTTTGGCCTTACCAGTGCCCCTCGGGTGTTCACGAAAGTGTTGGCGGTGGTCGCAGCTCATCTGCGCCGGGCAGGGGTTTCAGTCTTCCCCTACCTCGACGACTGGCTGCTGAAGGCGGGCTCGTCCCAGGCAGTCGTCTCCCACCTCCAGACTACGGCCGAACTCCTGCACTCGCTGGGGTTCTCCATCAATGTGCCGAAGTCGCATCTGATTCCTTCTCCACAGCTCCTTTTCATCGGAGCAGTTCTGGACACGACGCAGTTTCGGGCCTATCCTCCCGAACGGCGAGTCCGGGATATTCAGGCTATGATTCCGATCTTTCGGCCTTTATCCTGGGTTTCGGTACGGATGACCCTGAGGCTGCTGGGCCTCATGGCCTCCTGCATCCTGCTGGTCAATCAGGCCAGATGGCATATGCGGGCTCTGCAGTGGGACCTGAAGTTCCAGTGGGCGCAGCACCAGGGCAACCTGTCCGATCACGTCCAGATCTCGGAGGGGACTGCAAAACAGTTGCAGTGGTGGCTCTCGAACCGGCAATGGGTCATGGGCAGATCCCTCTCCCTTCCCCAGCCAAAGCATACAGTTGTGACGGACGCGTCCCTTCTGGGATGGGGCGGTCACATGGGAGAGGCGGAGATCAGAGGCCTCTGGTCTCCGGCGGAGTCCCGGCTCCATATCAACTTTCTGGAGCTCCGAGCGATCCGGCTTGCACTCAAGGCATTCCTTCCCTCTGTCAAAGGGAAGGTAGTGCAGGTGTTCACAGACAACACCACCGCCATGTGGTACTGCAACAAACAGGGCGGGGTGGGGTCTTGGACCCTTTGTCAGGAGGCTCTGCGCCTCTGGACATGGCTGGAACATCAGGGCATGTTCCTGATGGTTCAACACCTGGCAGGTTCCCTGAACGCCAGGGCGGACGAACTCAGCCGCAGGTGCATGATGGATCACGAATGGCGTCTTCACTCGGAGGTGGCGCAAGGACTCTTTCTACAGTGGGGAGAGCCTTGGTTAGATCTATTCGCCACCGAAGAGAACGCGCAATGTCATCAGTTCTGCGCGTTGGAATTTCCAAGGCGGCACTCGCTCGGCGACGCTTTTCGTCACGAGTGGAGTTGCGGTCTCTTGTACGCCTTTCCGCCTATACCACTTCTACCCAGAGTGTTGAAGAAGATTCGGCACGACCGGGCCCAAGTCATTCTTGTGGCTCCGGACTGGGCTCGAAGAGTTTGGTATCCCGAGCTACTCAATATGAGCATAGATCCCCCGATCCGTCTGCCTCTTCGGGAGGATCTTCTGTCGCAGCAGCAGGGGACGGTCCTCCACCCGAACCTGTCCAGTCTACACCTGCTTGCGTGGAGATTGAGCGGTGGCAGTTGATTCCTTTCGACTTGCCTCCCGAAGTTTGTGATATAATTCTGGCAGCCAGGCGTCCCTCCACTAAGGTGGTATACGCCTGCCGGTGGAACAAATTTGTGGCATGGTGCGCAGCAAAGGCTGTGAATCCCTTTCTGCCCCTCTTTCTGAGGTCCTTCTGTTCCTTCTCTCTCTGGCCCAACAGGGTTCTGCCCTGGGTACCATCAAGGGTTATCTTTGTGCTATCTCGGCCTTCCTCAGGCTCCCTGATCAGCCCTCCCTTTTCAAGTCCCCTGTTGTTAACAGGTTCTTAAAAGGCATTACTCACCTCTTCCCTCCTGTTCCGTTTGTAATGCCTCAGTGGGACTTGAACTTGGTTCTTACCTTTTTAATGTGCGCTCCCTTTGAGCCTCTGCATAACTGTCCTCTTCGTCTTCTGACTCTGAAGACAGCCTTTCTGGTGGCCATCACCTCCGCTCGGCGGGTGAGTGAGCTCCAGGCTCTATCTTGCAAACCTCCCTTTCTGTCTGTTCATCCAGACAAGGTTGTTCTTCGGACGCGTCCGTCCTTCTTGCCAAAGGTGGTTACTGCTTTCCACATTGGGCAGACCATCACTTTGCCCACCTTCTTTCCGCCTCGCATCCTTCCAGAGAGGAAGAGAGGCTCCACCGTCTGGACCCAAAACGTGCGCTCTCCTTCTACATCGACCGCACACAACACTTCCGGGTGGATGACCAGCTCTTTGTTGGCTACGTGGGCGCCAAAAAAGGTCGGGCGGTGCACAAAAGGACCATCTCCCGCTGGGTTACTTTGTGCATCAAGACCTGCTATTCTTTGGCCAAGAAGGAGCCTCCTGTTGGGCTGCGTGCCCATTCCACCAGGGCAACGGCTGCTACCACGGCCTTGGGCCGCGGTGTTCCGCTGCCGGTTATCTGTCAGGCAGCTACGTGGGCCTCGCTGCACACGTTTACAAAGCATTACTGCCTTGACAGTCAGGTCCGGAGGGACGGCTTCTTTGGCCGTTCTGTCCTCCAGGACTTCCTTGTCTGATCTTTGTTCGCAGACCCACCACCGGGGTTGGTATTGCTGGGGTATCTATTCTAAGGTAAGGAATCTGTCACTAACGTGTCTCTTTCAGATGCACAAGTTACTAACTTGTGTAACGATATATCTGTAAGAGACAGTAGTTAGTGACAGATTCCTACCGCCCCACCCATCCTCCCCGTTCTGCGAACTGATTTCTAGGGTTAAGGACATCCCTTTCAGGGCCCTAGTATTTTTCAGACACCTGTGTCAGCTTCTTGCATGGCTCTGCGTTCCTGGCGCGGAAAGTCGTGTACAGAACTGACGTCAGCGCGCAGGGGCGGCGCCTAAGTACTGCCCGCGACGTCATCCCGGCGATCACGACGCCGACGGCGGACGCGGAGCCGCACGACGCCGCCTACCGACGCGCGCAAAGGTACTGCTACGCAAAACTTTCCGGATCCAGCCTGACGCCTGGGGATATTCTAAGGTAAGGAATCTGTCACTAACTACTGTCTCTTACAGATATATCGTTACACAAGTTAGTAACTTGTGCGTTATGTTGTGTTATGTTAGAAATATTTCAGAGCGCATGAATACCCGGAGGTACCTTGGCACTATCTCTGCTATAACAGATTGAAAGAGAGCTTACTGATTGGCAAACAGCCATGTTTTTAAAACTTTCCTGAACGAGAGCAGTTTGGTCATGAATTTAACATGCAAGGGTAAGGTATTCTATACTTCAGCTGTGCAGATCACAAAACTTCTTCTGTCCCAGAAAGAGTGTTTGAACTTGGGAACTATGGCGTTTTTGGCTGCAGAGGACGGTAACGTCCTAACTGGACAGTACCATTCAAGCTGCCTTTCAAATAGACTGGTCCTATATTGTGCAGTGCTTTGCAGGAAATGCACAGGGCCTTAAAGATGATTCTTTGCCTGACTGGTAGCCAACAATGTTTTTTAATGGCATTAGAGCCAGATTGAATTTTTGGGATCCCTAACAGCAATCGTGCCGCCGCATTTTGCAGAGTTTGCTGTTTGTTCATGAATTGCTGTTGCTTGGTTGTTTATAGGCCATTGCAATAATCCATTTTCGAGAACACCAGGGATGTGACTACCATTTTCGGAGAGTCAGGAGGGATGTAAGGAAGGATTTTTTTTATTATCCTTAATACAGAAAGAGGAAATGACTGCTTGGCCTCCTCACCATATGTTGAGTACCCAACTCTTTCCCCCACCAGGATAGGGACCCAAAGGCTACCTGATTGCCGAATAGTTTGACCTCGGTCTTCCCAGAATTTAATTTCAGGCAGGTGTTATTCATTCAGTTATAAATAAATATGTAATATTTGTAAACACAACTTTCTGTGAATTTATGTTTAGTAGAGCTCCCTGCTCACTCACTTTAACTCTTTATAACTGTACTGATTCATGCATAACTTCGGTTTGAATTCTGGTCCAATATGCTGTAGTATCCTTTATTATTATTTTTACACTTGTTTCACTTGCGCCATTTAATATGTCTTAAAAAGCACAAAGTGTTCACCTGTACACATAGTACACAACCTCAAACAAAAGCATGGTCTATGCTGCATTTTGATTTTTGTAAATCCAAACTCTTTGTCCTTTTTGACAATATAACTGCATTAAATCATGTTCTTGCGACTATTTTGCCATCATTTAATGTATGCACTGTTATTAAGTTATTTCTTAAATTACTTCCCCTCCTTGATTCCCATTGAGACATTGTTGCATGTTACTAAAACATCTGCTCAAACAGCGTGACGGACTGGAATTCTGCCACTTGCGTAATCTCACTGAGTTTCTAGGTAACTCCACGGAATTCCACAGAGTAAAACTCTGCGAGTTCTGCCCAACCAAAAGAATAGCAGATTTGAGGCACAGCTTATATCATTTATTATTGGTCACATATTACTTTTATGAATTTTCATAAGTTGTAAGGTGATTTCACATTGTAAAAACTGCTGATCCTCTGCTGGGTTTTGATTAGCCACTTTTTTAAGAGTTTTCTGTCATGATTTTCTTTTGATCAGATGTGGAGAAAAAAACATTTTTTTAATAAATTCACAAATATTTTCCTTATCATGTGAGAAAAATATGTGACGTGCTATGCAAAATATGTACTTCCAAAAGCTGCAGCAGTTTGTCAGATCATTTCACGGAACAGCTATAATGGTAACATTCTACATTCAAGACAAAAGTGACAGACTCCTGAACACCTTGCTGCTGGAATATGAGTTAATGAGTTGAAAGCTTTTCCTGTGGATCAGTCTGAAGTAAATGTGTATGGTGCGTTAATGCAGATATGGCATCAGCTGTTTCAAAAAACGAATGGGAAAGTACGAGTGTTTTGTCATTAATGGCATCATATATTTTTGAAGGCTAAAAATATTTAGTCAGCGGAATTTCCATTTTAGTCCCCTAATAGCGAATATTTTGTAACCATCCATCCTCTCTGTATTACTTACTGAATTTTAAAATAGTAACTTTTATTTAGAAATAGAAAGCTTTTAAAATCTTTCATATAAGGCATGGGATAAAGGGCCAGATATACTAAGCATTTTAATTGCCGTAAATGCACAAATTCAGCATTTGCGACAGTTAAAATGCTTTTTCTTATGAACTAATCCCATTATAGCTATCAGAAAAGTTTTTTCGACTTCTTAAATGGGATTACAAATAGATACTGATTTCGTATCTGGAACGAACATGTTGGGGGCATCCCTTCCAAATACCAAAGAGATATCTTATGCAGCAATGTTTTCTAACCGTAATTCGGTCGCTAAATATTGATATTTTACCAACACCTCAAAGGAGGTGGTAATGAATTTTCAAAAGGAAAGGGTTCCCTTCCCCTTTGCGAATGTAAAACAAAAAGTTTGTTGAAGAGTACGCAGTTATGCAGTAGGCCACTGCTAAGCACAAAAAAATAAACTTTTCTTTTTAAATGCAGTCCTGTTTTCCTATTCCTGTAAGAAAAATGGGTTGCATTAAAAAAAAGTGTGATTTATTAAAAAGAAGTCACAGACATGGTGGTTTTCTGACACAAGCAGGCCACCATGCCTCCAGTTGTAATGATTTTCAAATTTTCAACCTACCTCATTAATATTCATTAGGTAGGGCAGATTTCAACACACTACAATTCGGAATATTAGGAACCAACCTGCTACTATGTAGGTCGGTTCTTTGAATTCTTTACTGGTCGCAAAACACTGTTAACAAATCGTCGCCTTTATTTTGCAATGAGTAAATAGTACATCTAGATACTGATTTTTTTTTTTTAAAGATGCAGGAAACAACTTGCAGAGTGAGTTCATATTTAAAAGTAATAGATTTCTGTTTCTATTGGCAGGGAGAATCTCCAGATAAGTAGCTATTAGGACATTTAATCTTTTTATGTCTGGCTTGACGGTGTGGTTAAACCCTCATGTGCACCAGTCAATTAATATGGACTGTCTAATCTGTGATAAAGGGATATCCATCCCTTGGTTGATGTACGTTAAAGTGAACTTTGCCAAGTTGGGTCATCCATCATTGATTAAGAATCCATCAACTATTGTGAAAGAGGACAAACTCTGGGTATAAAGGTCATTCTTAGATCATTTACATTTTAAGAGGGAAGACATGGAGCTGAAACAGTCATTCATAAGACAACATGTGACATTTCCATTGTGGCATTGAGCCTCACCTTGAGTCGATTGCAGGAACTTTGGAACAACCATTAATCTTTTGATTCTGGTTTGGCACTGTACGGAGCTTATTGTGCTTCCCCCTTGGCCTATAAAGTTTGACAGCTATATGTATTTGCCCATGTGACAGAACCTCCATCCTGACTGTTTCATTTTACCTTTTTCTTTACATAATCTAGATCTTTTTGATTTGTTTTGTATTATCTTTATTGAGAGTGCAATTTTAAACTGTTGTGTTGCATTATGCTTTTTACAGACGCTCTCAGATTAATTTGTATGTTTTTATATTTTCTCATTCTTAAAATCTGCAGTACTCTACCATTTCAATGTTGTTTTAATGTTTTATTTCATCAGTCTGTACATTTTAAGCGTGTCTCTGACACCCGAAATAAAGTTATTATTATTTCATTGATTGGCGTTTGGCTTGACAACACAACAGTCACCAGACATTATGTGATTAAAAAAAAGCTTTCAGTCGTACTGCTAAGAGGGACTGTGGCTGCACCCAGGTGTTAGTTTATCTAAGTACAGGTTTTGATTTGTCAAAAGCTGTGTACTTCCACATAAAGAGTGGTTATTCTCCAACCAGTTGTGCTAATTTGTTTATCCAGCTGTTTGAGCCAGGCTTTTTATCAAGTAAGTCTATTGTGTTTGATCTTTCGGTCACACACATGATGGATAAAGCTTGTCCCAAAAGGTCACACAATTGCCACTGCATGCTATTGAACAACTTCTTCTAAATGATTAGATAATTATGCTGTTTGTTCTTCTCTGGTTGCCATGTGTGAGAGACTATGTCCAAAACAGAAGTTTGTTATGATGGCAAAAGAATAGCCAAAGCTATAAGCTAGATCTGTTTAGTCTGAAAAGTTAAGCTAGTCAGTGGGCCTGACTTATTTATCGTGACAAGGATCTGGTAAATTCAAAAGACATTGAATGATGGATTTTTATTAGTCTTAGAAATTCTTTGGGGAAGTATCTTGATACCAGGAATCCCACAATTTAATGTATTAGGCAAGGGTTTTAAAGTTAGTTACCCTCTTTGACAAACTATGGGGACAGATGTGCATTATGATGATATTTGGTATGCCTTCTTAGGAGATCTAGTATTTTGTTATGCCAATTGTAATGTTGTTTGCATTTATAATATTGTGACTGTATAGCTGATGATTGCCTTGTTGGATTGCTTATGTGCAATACCGTAGGCCTAAGTTGGTTATGGTTGGTTATGGTGGCAAGCCTATAATAAAGGGTACATGCCTGATTGGCTCACAATAAAAGATATGTTTGAAACCATAGATATGATCTTAATATTATAAAGCACTACAAAAAAGGCAGTAGGCTTGTAATATCTAGTGTGAAACAAAATGTTAAACCCTTGAGTGCCAAGGATGAGGTGGTCTCTTACTCAGCACCACTGGGGCTAGCTGCTCCGAGGACAAGACCATCTCATCCTTAGCACTCAGGTAGCTATAGTGAATATGACTTTACCGGTAGATTGTTATCATGCTGTGTTACAGGCTGTAGACAAGTATTTTGTTACATGAAATCTCACAGATTACCAAGTTGCCAATGGTTTTGGAGTTTGTCAAAACCTGTGACTAACCCTTTGGTTTGAAGATTTTCATTGTGACAATCCATGTTACACCACTTAAGAGGGGTCATATTTTTTGGCCAGCTGTACTTTTGTACATATTTGAAATTATATAATGAGATGTTTGATGGATGCATGAATATGCATACTTCAGTAAGCCTGTGTTGATTAAGATGGCAAGACAATGGAAAGGGTCATACTCATTATGGTTCATTAGGAAATGTCATGTCAGATTTCATGGGTTTGGTCTGTTTATTATGAAAGATTATGATAAAGCCAGTAGACTTGACTTACTTATTATGAAACACATATGTTAAAGATAACAGGCTTTAAATTGTGAATTGATGTTACATGTGTATCCACGTCTGTATGCAGGTATTTTGTTAAGTGAAATCTCAATGATCACTATAGAAGGTCATAGTAGGTAAAGGGTTTGGTGCTGGTGATCTACTTGAACAAACTGTAGGGATTGAAGGTTTGCAATGTGATAATCCATATTAGGCCCCTTTGGGAAGATTTTTATATGGTTTTGTCAGCAGGACTTGCATACCTGTTTCTAAGGTCTGACAGGCAATATATATATATATATATATATATATATATATATATATATATATATATATATATATATATATATATATATATATATATATATATATATATATATATATATATATATATATATATATATATATATATAAAGACAAAGCTTGCTCTCTCAACTTCCAGCCGGCGATAAGAGAGATCCGGACTTCTATTATGGGTGGCAAAAAAGGTTTTTATTCTTTGCACAAAGCCGTTATGATGCATTTCGGACAACAGTGTCCTTGATCACATCATATATATACATATATATATATATATATAGGTTTCAGGGGCGTTATAGTTAGTTGGACATTTCACTCGTACAAAACCATAGAAATTCCCCCTTTATAGTTAGTTCAGCTAACTATAACTCATGCGCTCCACAATGCACTGCTGATGACGTCACATATTACATCACTCATGACATGGTCAGTGACATCACTCATGACATCACTGATGACATCTCAAATGACATCACTGATGAAGCGATACCATTACAACGCATGCATTACCACGCATGCGTTGTACATCACGAAGTCATTAGTACGCATTTTTTTAGAACGCATGGTCATTTACCACGCATGCCTTTACAACGAATTTTGTTGTAAAGGTATGTATGGTAAATGACCATGCGTTCTAAAAAACATGTAGACGATCCATGTCGTTGTAAGGAAACAGAGGCTGTTCCGTTTCCTCACAACGGCGTGCACCGCCCCTCAGAGACGACGTGAAGCAGGAACCACGAGGAGAGAGGAACCACGAGGAGTGAGAGGTAAGGGGATTGGGCATGGGGTGGGGGTTTCTTTTCTAGGGTTTAGGGTAGTGCAGTGGTGTTTGGGTGGTGTAGGGGGTCGTGCTGGGGGTAGTGTTTTAGGGTTTAGGGTAGTGCAGTGGTGTTTGGGTAGTGTAGGAGGTCGTGCTGGGGGTAGTGTTTTAGGGTTTAGGGTAGTGCAGTAGTGTAGGGGGTCGTGCTGGGGGTAGTGTTTTAGGCTTTAGGGTAGTGCAGTGGTGTATGGGTAGTGTAGGGGGTCATGCTGGGTTAGTGTTTTAGGGTTTAGGGTAGTGCAGTGGTGTTTGAGTAGTGTAGGGGGTCATGCTGGTGGTAGTGTTTTAGGGTTTAGGGTAGTGCAGTGGTGTTTGTGTAGTGTAGGGGGTCATGCTGGGGGTAGTGTTTTATGGTTTAGGGTAGTGCAGTGGTGTTGGGGTAGTGTAGGGGGTCGTGCTGGGGGTAGATTTAGGGTTTAGGGTAGTGCAGTGGTATTTGGGTAGTGTAGGGAGTCATGCTGGGGGTAGTGTTTTAGGGTTTAGGGTAGTGCAGTGGTGTTTGTGTAGTGTAGGGGGTTGTGCTGGGGGTAGTGTTTTAGGGTTTATGTTAGTGCAGTGGTGTTTGGGTAGTGTAGGGGGTAGTGCTGGGGTACTGTTTTAGGGTTTAGGGTAGTGCAGTGGTGTTTGTGTAGTGTAGGGGGTAGTGCTGGGGGTAGTGTTTTAAGGTTTAGGGTAGTGCAGTGGTGTTTGGGTAGTGTAGGGGTTCATGCTGGGGGTAGTGTTTTAGGGTTTAGGGTATGGCAGTGGTGTTTGGGTAGTGTAGGGGGTTGTGCTGGGGTCGATTTAGGGTTTAGGGTAGTGCAGTGGTGTTTGTGTTGTGAGGGGGTCGTACCAGGGGTAGTGTTTTAGGGTTTAGAGTAATGCAGTGGTGTTTGTATAGTGTAGGGGGTTTAGGGTAGTGCAGTGGTGTTTGTGTAGTGTAGGGGGTCATGCTGGGGGTTGTGTTTTAGGGTTTAGGGTAGGGCAGTGGTGTTTGTGTAGTGTAGGGGGTAGTGTTTTAGGGTTTAGGGTAGTGCAGTGGTGTTTGTGTAGTGTAGGGGGTCATGCTGTGGGTAGTGTTTTAGGGTAGTGCAGTTGTGTTTGTGTAGTGTACGGGGTCGTGTTTTAGGGTATAGGGTAGTGCAGTGGTGTTTGGGTAGTGTAGGGGGTCATGCTGGGGGTAGTGTTTTAGGGTTTAGGGTAGTGCAGTGGTGTTTGTGTAGTGTGGGAGGTCATGCTGGGGGTAGATTTAGGGTTTAGTGTAGTGCAGTGGTGTTTAGGTAGTGTAGGGAGTCGTGCTGGGGGTAGTGTTTTAGGGTTTAGGGTAGTCCAGTGGTGTTTGTGTAGTGTAGGGAGTCGTGCTGGGGGTAGTGTTTTAGGGTTTAGGGTAGTGCAGTGGTGTTTGGGTAGTGTAGGAGGTCGTGCTGGGGGTAGTGTTTTAGGGTTTAGGGTAGTGCAGTAGTGTAGGGGGTCGTGCTGGGGGTAGTGTTTTAGGCTTTAGGGTAGTGCAGTGGTGTATGAGTAGTGTAGGGGGTCATGCTGGGTTAGTGTTTTAGGGTTTAGGGTAGTGCAGTGGTGTTTGAGTAGTGTAGGGGGTCATGCTGGTGGTAGTGTTTTAGGGTTTAGGGTAGTGCAGTGGTGTTTGTGTAGTGTAGGGGTCATGCTGGGGGTAGTGTTTTATGGTTTAGGGTAGTGCAGTGGTGTTGGGGTAGTGTAGGGGGTCGTGCTGGGGGTAGATTTAGGGTTTAGGGTAGTGCAGTGGTATTTGGGTAGTGTAGGGAGTCGTGCTGGGGGTAGTGTTTTAGGGTTTAGGGTAGTGCAGTGGTGTTTGTGTAGTGTAGGGGGTTGTGCTGGGGGTAGTGTTTTAGGGTTTATGTTAGTGCAGTGGTGTTTGGGTAGTGTAGGGGGTAGTGCTGGGTTAGTGTTTTAGGGTTTAGGGTAGTGCAGTGGTGTTTGTGTAGTGTAGGGGGTAGTGCTGGGGGTAGTGTTTTAAGGTTTAGGGTAGTGCAGTGGTGTTTGGGTAGTGTAGGGGTTCATGCTGGGGGTAGTGTTTTAGGGTTTAGGGTATGGCAGTGGTGTTTGGGTAGTGTAGGGGGTTGTGCTGGGGGTCGATTTAGGGTTTAGGGTAGTGCAGTGGTGTTTGTGTTGTGAGGGGGTCGTACCAGGGGTAGTGTTTTAGGGTTTAGAGTAATGCAGTGGTGTTTGTATAGTGTAGGGGGTTTAGGGTAGTGCAGTGGTGTTTGTGTAGTGTAGGGGGTCATGCTGGGGGTTGTGTTTTAGGGTTTAGGGTAGGGCAGTGGTGTTTGTGTAGTGTAGGGGGTAGTGTTTTAGGGTTTAGGGTAGTGCAGTGGTGTTTGTGTAGTGTAGGGGGTCATGCTGTGGGTAGTGTTTTAGGGTAGTGCAGTTGTGTTTGTGTAGTGTACGGGGTCGTGTTTTAGGGTATAGGGTAGTGCAGTGGTGTTTGGGTAGTGTAGGGGGTCATGCTGGGGGTAGTGTTTTAGGGTTTAGGGTAGTGCAGTGGTGTTTGTGTAGTGTGGGAGGTCATGCTGGGGGTAGATTTAGGGTTTAGTGTAGTGCAGTGGTGTTTAGGTAGTGTAGGGAGTCGTGCTGGGGGTAGTGTTTTAGGGTTTAGGGTAGTCTAGTGGTGTTTGTGTAGTGTAGGGAGTCGTGCTGGGGGTAGTGTTTTAGGGTTTAGGGTAGTGCAGTGGTGTTTGGGTAGGGTAGGGGGTCGTGCTGGGGTAGTGTTTTAGGGTTTAGGGTAGTGCAGTGGTGTTTGTGTAGTGTAGGGGGTCATGCTGGGGGTAGTGTTTTAGGGTTTAGGGTAGTGCAATGGTGTTTGTGTAGTGTAGGGGGTAGTGTTTTAGGGTTTAGAGTAGTGCAGTGGTGTTTGTGTACTGTAGGGGTCGTGCTGGGTTCTAGTGTTTTAGGGTTTAGGGTAGTGCAGTGGTATTTGTGTAGTGTAGGGGTAGATTTAGGGTTTAGGGTAGTGCAGTGGTGTTTGGGTAGTGTAGGGGGTCGTGCTGGGGGTAGTGTTTTTGAGTTTAGGGTAGTGCAGTTATGTTTGGGTAGTGAAGGGGGTCGTGCTGGGGGTAGTGTTTTAGGGTTTAGGGTAGTGCAGTGGTGTTTGGGTAGTGTAGGGGTCAACCAACATGAATTTGTCCTTGTGTGATGTAACCAATGCTCATGTAAAGCACTCCAATACCTGACCAGTCTGCACTATATAAAACTGCAAAAAAAACAAAAATAAAAAGTGTTTTGCACACTTCTGTCATTGGGCTATACGTGGGCTACCTCTGGGTGATATTTGTGCTACATTTGGGCTCTTTTTTCTCTGGTGGCCATCTTGGGAGACTTATTTGTTATGAAGTTTCCTAATTTCCTCATTTACTACAGTCTCCTCAGTAGGAAATGCTTTCAGTTTTTACTTTGATTCCATCAAGAAGGCATTCAGATGTGTCACACATTTGCCATAAATTCAGAATGTTAGCACTCTAGTTGTTCATTAGATCACTGTAGTAAAGCTACTGCTCACCAAGGAGTTAACTGGAAGTCTACTGCTGGTACTGAAAGTGATTGTTTCAGTCTGCATGTCAGAATTTTCTAATGAAATAGAAGAGGATTTGAGATCTCACTTAAAACATGCACAACATTTTCTTTTTGCACCACTAACCATAATTTCTATGGCAAAATGAACCCCCTCATTTTCTTCCTTTTTAAATTAAATGTTTTAAGTGTTACCAGTTTATTCCAATCAAGATGGCTTCAGGTGTGCCATACTTTTGTCATAAGTAAGGCTGTTAGCACTCTAGTTGTTCTTTAGAACACTCTGGGAAGCTGCAGTAGAACACAAAGGCATCAACTGACAGGCTGCTCCTGTTGAAATATAACAGGAAAATATTTGAGATCTCACTTAAAACATGTCCTAATTTTTCTTTCTACAGCACTAACCATAATTTCTATGGCAAAATGAACCCCCTCATTTTGTTCCTTTTTAAATTAAATGTTTTAAGTGTTACCAGTTTATTCCAATCAAGATGGCTTCAGGTGTGCCATACTTTTGTCATAAGTAAGACTGTTAGCGCTCTAGTTGTTCTTTAGAACACTCTGGGAAGCTGCAGTAGAACACAAAGGCATCAACTGACAGGCTGCTCCTGTTGAAATATAACAGGAAGATATTTGAGATCACACTTGAAACATGTCCTAATTTTTCTTTCTACAGCACTAACCATAATTTCTATGACAAAATGAACCCCATCATTTTGTTCCTTTTTAAATTAAATGTTTTAAGTGTTACCAGTTTATTCCAATCAAGATGGCTTCAGGTGTGCCATACTTTTGTCATAAGTAAGACTGTTAGCACTCTAGTTGTTCTTTAGAACACTCTGGGAAGCTGCAGTAGAACACAAAGGAATCAACTGACAGTCTCTGCCCTTGTTGGATGTACATGTTTTACTGAGAATGTCAGACTTCATTCTCACATGACTGAGAAAGATAATGTGAATTTACAGAAAATATGCTCTCATTTTAGCTTCTGGAGCACCTTCCAAAACTGTATGGGACAAGCATGTGAAAATAGTTTTCTCTCAAACATGATTCATGATATCCCAGCAGAAGGTTTTTCACAGGGTAAAATCACCTTAGAACACACCACAATTCCTGAAATTAGTATGGTACCATCAACAAATGAATTCTAATGTAACTAAAGTCTGTTATCACCCTTTATAGTTCTCCTTTTGGTAACCCTCAAAATCTTCGATTCACTACAATGCATTTCAATGGGGTACTATCATTTATATTGGTCCCAAGATGGCTGCCAGCAATTCCAGGATGAAGTGCTGACAGCCAATCAGATCTCACGATGACATGTGTGGTTAGGCTCCGCCCAGATATATATGTGTTTTTACTTTTGATTTTCTCAGCAACTACTGAACGGATTTACACCATTTAACAAAAAGGGTTCTTTCTGAACCAAGAACTACCTCTTTGCCAAATTTGGTGTAATTCCGTTCAGTAGTTCAGGCTGTAGCCTTGCATAAAGTTTCCTATGGGAAATTGATTTTTTGACTCTTATTTTTTTAATTTTTCCGCAACTACTGAACGGATTTACACCATTTAACAAAAAGGGTTCTTTCTGAACCAAGAACTACCTCTTTGCCAAATTTTGTGTAATTCCGTTCAGCAGTTCGGGCTGTAGCCGTGGCTAAAGTTTCCTAAGGGAAAATGAATTGGGAAAACATGTTTTGGGACCCCCCTTTTTTCTCGGCCCCTGCTTGACGAATCACCCCGAACCTTTCAGGGTAGGAGCGGACCGGAGCGGGCCATAAAGTTTGAAAATTTCGCGAAGATTCGTCAACCGACGCAAGAGTTATTTCAAATAGAACGTTGCAGATTTCCTATGGAAAATAGGTCCTAACTATAACTATCTACTGGCGACCGCCAGTAGATAATATATATATATATATATATATTCACTGAAAAAAGCAAAGGTTACAGGTACATTATAGTTAGGCTCAGATTTTGCTTATACAAAACCATAAAAATTCAGCAGTTATAGTTACATGAGCTAACTATAACTTATGCCCCCGCAACGCACTGCTTATTACCTCACATATTACATCAATCATTACATGGTCAGTGACATCATTGATGACATCACTGATGACATCTCAAATGATATCACTGATGACATGACATCATCAACAGAGGCACCCACTCACACCCCCATAAAACCTATCATATACCCTCTCTCACACACCCACACAGCCACTCACATATCCATTCACAGGCCCATATAACTACTCACAAACCAGCACACTCATCCATAGTGCCACTTACACACCCACTCACTCTCCCATACTGCTACTCACATACCACTCACTCACCCATAGAGCCACTCACACACCCACTCGCTCACTCATACAGCCGCTCAAACTGCCACTCACACACTGATACAGTCACACAGCCACTCACTCTCCAATACAGCCATTCACTCTCCCATACAGCTAATCACATAACCACTCACTCATCATGCAGCCAGTCACACACCCACTCACTCACTCATACAGCCACTTACACACCCACTCCCTCACTCATAAAGTCACTCGCACATCCTCTCACTCTCCCATATAGCTACTCACACATCCACACAGCCACTCACTCACCCATAGAGCTATTCACACACCAACTCACTCACCAAAAAAGCCACTCACTCACTCACTCACCCATACAGCTACTCACACACCCACTTATTCACCTATACATTCACTCAGACACCCATACAGCCACTCACACACACTCGCACACAGATACAAACAGTCACATAGCTACTCACATAATATATGTTAGAAATTGTATCACTCATTAGTAGTACACAAAGTATACTAAATTATCTTTTGGAGTACCTGAATTTTAAGATTTGGAAGGTACAAAGTGTCCATGTAATGTTGAAGTAATTAACCGTGAATGTAAATCAAGGAGAGAGCAAGGGAAATGTTGGGGTGCGTCCTTGTCCCCAGTACGATAGTTAACTCAACAATGTGGATGAACCCACTGAAAAAGAGGAGGAAAAACTTAGTATAAACTCACTGTGTGGTGAGCTGTCTCTGGGACCCATTAGGTTTTCTTACAAGACCCCTCACACACCAACCTAGTTGGTGTCATGCTTCATCATTGGGGTCCCAACCGGGTGGCCGAATGCCCCCCGGTTGTGCTACGATGCCTGATTACAGCGGAGCGGGTGTCATGTGTAATGTGATAGGTGAGGGTTTTAAAAAATATGTATCTCTGGGAATCCTTGTCTACTGTGCTTATTAATGACGGCCCAGGATATCGTTAAAAACAAGTGTGGCAACAAATGGAGAAATTTGCTCCTAGTTGTCAAGTGGAGGTCTACATGTTGCAGCCCAACAGAACAAAGTGAAAGGGCTTTCTTCAGGACCAAGTGAGTGGTTGTGAGTGGCAAAAAATCACGCCACGTGTAAATAATATCCTACACACGCGCTAAGGTGTAAGGAGTAAGGTACACTCCTGAGCCCCAGCGCAATTGCGCACTTATGGATTCTGCTGCATTGGCAGCCCAAGCCCTGGCTTTATGGACATAGGGCATTTGAGCCCTCTGAGGTGGCCTGTTGGCCTGGGGGTCTGTTAGGTGGATAGGGCGCCAGGCCCTAATGTGATTTATATGGTGCGCAGGAAATGTGATTCATGTACTGTGATTTATGCATCGTGATTTATGCCTCTACTGTGGTTTATGCTTGTGAGGTTATCCTCTAATGTATTTATGCTGGTGAGGTTATGGTCTAATGCGTTTAGGCTTATGAGGTTATGGCATAATGTGTTTATGCTTATGAGGTTATGGCATACTGCGTGTATGCTGGTGAGGCCTAATGCATAATGTGTTTATGCTTATGAGGTTATTGCATACTGCGTGTATGCTGGTGAGGCCTAATGTCTAATGATGTTTATGCTTAGGAGGTTATGGTCTAATAGGTTTAGGCTTATGAGGTTGGCGCATAATGTATTTTGCGCCTGATGTGATACTGTGCATAATATGGTTTATGTTGCAGGAGATAATGCTGAGTACAGTGTTTGCCAGTAATTACTGGTTGTGTTCTACGTTTATTATATGTTCTGCATTTACTATCTTTACTAAGTGATGGTTCTGACTGTGGCCCAATTGGCCCTGTCAGGTGTATATAATCCCCTGTAAATAGTGCCTAGTGCCAGTTGGCACAGTGTATATTGTGTGATTACTATTCTAATGTGTTTATGATAATATAAAGGCTATTTTTGATATAACCTTGTGTGGAGTTCCTTTTGTGGTGTGCCTAGTGTGTTGCTGCTGTGTGTGTGTGTTGCGCAAGCGCTTTACACATTGCTTCCGGGATAGGCCTGACTGCTCGTGCCAAGCTACCAAGGGGGTGAGCAGGGGTTATCTTCGGCATGTAACTCCCTTGCCCTGACTAGAGTGGTGGTCTCTGCCTGGCTTTGGCGCAAGCCTTAGCCAACCAGAGATCCCATTTCTAACATTGGTTGTCAGCGGTGAGGATAGGACTTGCATTTGCGCAGTACCACAGTGACAACTGGTTGCACTACAAGCTCTGCATTTTAGATAGTCACATGTTTGGGGATTATTGTTTCTGAGTTTGTTTTAAGTATCATTTTTTTGAAATGTGTTTTATTGCACTATGAGTTGGGGGTCCTGCCAAGGACAGAAACCAGAGAACCTGGAGGAGTTTTGTACTGCCCTTGTGAAGACTGCTATTTCTTGGGTTGGCCTGAAGCTGAATGAGTTGACTGCCCTTGTGCCATCGTGCTATTTCTTGGGTTGGCCTGAAGCTAAAGGAGTTGTACTGCCCCTGTGCTGTCTGCTATTTCTAGGGTTGGCCTACAGTGGTAACTTAATTGGCATGGAGTAACTAGCTCGGGAGGGTAGATTATCCCCTAAGTGCAGGTTTAGTTTTCTGGATTCCCCAGTAAGGGTGGGATCCAGTGGTGGCAGCAATATGGAGTCCAGTGCAGGAAGTCCCATTCCCAGTTCCCAGAGTATGGTACCTGGTTCTCAGTTAAGAGGGGTACAGGTTGAGATTCAGGGGCAGTAAGATGCTGTCTCACCAGTCTTGGGGGGGAGTATGTGGATGAGTGGTCTGGTGCACTTTACGTTTTGGGTGATTGGTTAGCACGGTAAATGGTGTTAAAGGGCTCTCCAATCTGTTTTGTCAGAGAGAACATGCCCCGTAATTGTTTTCCGGAGTCGCGCCAACCCCTGTTGGAGTGTGTGAGTTCTTTGATTCTAGGGAGCTTGCATTGGGGAGTGATCCTAGAGGAATGGTGCAGGTATCTTCCAACCCAGAGTGGTGGAAGTGGTTCAGAGTAACCCAGCTAGGTACCCTTATAGTGAGAAGGTTGCAAGGCCTCACATCCTATCTCGCAGGGGAAGGTGTGAGACTGGGCCGTATTCCGAGCCTCAACCTCAGTCTCCAGTACTGGATGGTTCCTAGAGGGAACACCAGGTAGGGAGCCTAGTCTGTCCTGTTGGACCGTTCTTTGAGTGGGATCTCCACGTGTTAGGTGAGCTGGGAGTGTCTGTAATCAGGCCTCCATCAGTTCTGGTGTCTGGCAGTGCCACTCCTAAGTGGAGGGTGCAGAAGTCCAGATTGAGGGGTAAGAGGGGGAAAGAGTCCCCAGTGGAAGAACCATTGGGTCAGGGGCCAGCCAGAAGGGCTGAGTCACCAGTGATTGACCATGGTGACGCCACTTCTGTCCTGGGGCATCTTCACGTACTGTCAGATGGACAGGAGGTCGTGAGCTCTGCGACAGGCAGACTGTCACACGACACATTAGTGTGTCACCCTCGGGGGGTATATGTACTCCCCAGGAAGTCCTGGTTTGCCGGGCAATTGTCCAACCAAAGGGTACCGTCCCTGGGTTGGGAGGCCAGGTTTAGGTGTTTCCTGACCTGGAGGGAAGGGCAACTGTAATCAGTGTCCTGACCAGGTTGCCTTCTAGGGGTACCACTCCAGTTGGGAGGGTATAGGGCGCTGGAAGGGGGTGCAGAGGGAGGGAGTCCTCGCCTCTGACCCCGGTGCGGCCGGAGAGTTTAGATCCCAGGTGGTAGACCAGTTGATGGAGAGAGGTCCTGAACTGGTTGGAGAGTTGAGTTCTGGGGGTGCTTCTCCTGGGAGAGTGCGGAACCTCAGAAGGGAAGTAGGGTGAGGAGACGCTTCGCCCGTGACCTCTGGTCAGCCTGATGGTGCGGACCCTTGGTTGGAGGATCAGTGGCAGTTTGGAACTACACTGAAAGGAAGAGTGGAGAATGGCTATTATGTGCCAGGGGTTACTGCCCCCCACTCTGTGGATTGGCATGGACCGGAGGTCTCTGGATGGTCTAGGGCCTGGTCCTGGCCATGGACAGCTAGGGAGTACCAGGGGGGTAGCCTAGTTGGGCCTGAGAGTTTTTTTCAGAGGGAACCACATGGGTTCAGAGTGGCGTAGAACCAGAGGGTGTCCCTGCAGTTGCGGGCCCGCGTCTGTGTTCTATCGCCCGAAGCAGGGAAGCCCATCAAGGTAGTGATTGGTCTACCCTGCGTTTTGGCTGGAAGGTGGTTGTGTTGGACTTGGCCCTTTGTGCAGGGTCACCCCTGAACTTTTTGCCTTTTTCTCTGAGATGGTGTTGGTGGTTTTAGGCCTCTGGGCACTTTAGCACTGTGGTCCAGTGTAAAGTGCGTGCGCTCTCTGTGTTACATTGGTAAGGTTGGCCTGCCCTCCCATAGGAATGCATTGGGGGTTCCCTGATAAAGTGTTTCAGTGGTAATTCCTGGGATGGGAGGCGCAGCGTGGTCGAGTTTAGTATGTATGAAATTGTAAGAATAAATGCTGTGCAATGGTGTGCGCAGATTTATGATGACTGGTTGAGAAATGCCACTTTTAGAAGTTGGCATTTCTGTGTGCTGTGTGTCTGCCTGCCTGATGTGAATTGCATGTCTGGCTTGTGAGTGACAGGGGCTGAGAGGTGTGTGTGGCTCCAGGAGGGGCAGGGTGAGTCAGCACTAGGCTGAATGGGACATCTGTGCTGGGAGTAGTGGGAGGAGTAATCCCCTGACCCTGAATAGGACTGTGCCCAGCCTGTACAATGCTGGCTCCACCCCCTGTGGTGTGTCTGATCACCTAGCCCCCACCTGACAAAGGGGAAGAGGAGCTTGGAAAACAAAGTGCTCCAAATCCCCCCTGAACCAGTTGCATCTGGTTCCCCCATGCCCTGCACTGCAGACAAAGGAATGCTTAGTATTAATATAGGGGCTGTGACCCCATGATGCTCTGTTCTGTGCTGTTCCTGAACCTTGCTGGGGCGTGCTGCTGCTGGGGCCCAGAAGGAACCGCCATGAGGGCTTGCCTCCCTGGGCCCAGCCTTGCCCCCTTGATCTTTCAGGACTTTTTGCTGCTGCAGCTGTGGCTCCTAAGCGCCCTGGGAGCGCTTTATTCTACTTCTGCCAAGAAAAAGGAGCACGAGGGCTCCGCTGCGCTGAGCTGCGATCTTTCCTGAGGGAATCCCGATGTGGGGATTCCCCCTAATGGAGGGGAGAGAAGCGGGAGCCCACCCCGCATTTGCCTGCCTAAGCGGGAGCCTACCCCGCTTGATGAAGATTCGAATTGCGGGTGCCCACCCCGCTTATGCGGTTATTTTGATGGCGGGTGCCCACCCCGCGTCCAGCTGCCAGAGAAATCACCGCCGCGGCCCGATCGGCAGAACAGGAAGCCATGCGGCCTGGCCTGACTGTGGGCGGGGCGTGAAACACGTCCGGCGAGCCGGGAAAGGAAGTCCCGCCCGCCGGAGACGCCGCAAGGGAAGGAGGGAGAGTCCCCGAGGAGTGGGGGCTCTCCGGAGCACCCCGATGGTGAAGCGGGGCTCCCATGTGCGAGGGAGAGCCCCGCGGTGCCGGCAGCAGAAGAGCGAAGCCTCCCCAGCGAGGGAGGAAACCGGAAAAGTACCACCGAGAGCCGGTGAGTGTGGCTTGAGTCGATTGAGGAACAGGGCACAGTGTTGGTGCCTGAGCGGTCCTGCCGTGTGGGCCGCTCCAACGTTGGGGGCGATTATCTCGCAGAGTCCCTGATGGGGGGGCGCGTCGGGGCATATTTTCGATGCCCGCCCTCTGTGGCCACATTGTTGTTGGGGCCCCCGTGGGGGTCTAGAGGGCCCGGGGTGCCCGTGCTCTTCCAGTTTTGGCTATTTTCCCCAGCTGCCCCGCCTGCTAGAGGGCAGCTGCACCGAAGGGGGCAATTTGAGTTAGAGAGGCCCAGTGGGGCTGAATAGGCACAGATGTGCCAGGGCCCTTTTATTTTGTTTTATTCACAGCTGCGCCGCACCAGCGCGGGCAGCTGCAACGTTTTGGGCATATTGATCCTAGGGCACAGTGAGTGCCCAGGCCCACGTTTTGCATCACAGCTGCACGGCAATTAGCGGCAGCTGCAACGTTTAGGCCATCAGTTCTTTGGGGGCATTTTTAGTGAGACAGGAGTAAGGTACACTTCTGAGCCCCAGCGCAATTGCGCACTTGTGGATTCTGCTGCATTGGCAGCCCAAGTACTGACTTTATGGACATAGGGCATTTGAGCCCTCTGAGGAGGCCAGTTGGCCAGGGGGGCTGTTAGGCGGATAGGGCGCCAGGCCCTAATGTGATTTATGTGGTGCGCAGGAAATGTGATTAATGTACTGTGATTTATGCACCGTGATTTATGCCTCTACTGTGGTTTATGCTTGTGAGGTTATCCTCTAATGTATTTATGCTGGTGAGGTTATGGTCTAATGCGTTTAGGCTTATGAGGTTATGGCATAATGTGTTTATGCTTATGAGGTTATTGCATACTGCGTGTATGCTGGTGAGGCCTAATGTCTAATGATGTTTATGCTTAGGAGGTTATGGTCTAATAGGTTTAGGCTTATGAGGTTGGCGCATAATGTATTTTGCGCCTGATGTGATACTGTGCATAATATGGTTTATGTTGCAGGAGATAATGCTGAGTACAGTGTTTGCCAGTAATTACTGGTTGTGTTCTACGTTTATTATATGTTCTACATTTACTATCTTTACTAAGTGATGGTTCTGACAGTGGCCCAATTGGGCCTGTCAGGTGTATATAATCCCCTGTAAATAGTGCCTAGTGCCGGTTGGCACAGTGTATATTGTGTGATTACTATTCTAATGTGTTTATGATAATACAAAGGCTATTTTTGATATAACCTTGTGTGGAGTTCCTTTTGTGGTGTGCCTAGTGTGTTGCTGCTGTGTGTGTGTTGCGCAAACGCTTTACACATTGCCTCCGGGATAGGCCTGATTGCTCGTGCCAAGCTACCAAGGGGGGGAGCTGGGGTTATCTTCGGCGTCTAACTCCCTTGCCCTGACTAGAGTGGTGGTCTCTGCCTGGCTTTGACGCAAGCCTTAGCCAATCAGAGATCCCATTTCTAACACAGTGCATTTTTAGAAATATTGTGTTTGCACCTCTTAAAATACTATGGAGCCAATTTAATTGTTGGCGGTAAAGATACTCCATCGCAACAGCAATAAAATATCCTTACCGCTAAGAATGCGGAATGCCTGCTGAATTTAAATGCAAGAGGACCTTAGAGTTAATCACGATGGAGACTACTGTGTCTCCGCCCTGATTAATCCCCTCCAACTGCCCTGTGGATTAAGGGCCATCAGAGGCAGATCTCTAAGTCCACCCACCTAATTTAAATAGACTAAATTAGAGGTCTGTTTTCACGGCCCGTCACAGCCAGGAAAACACTGGTTGGAAGGGGCAGTCAAAGCTGCTAAATGCTCCCCACACCATTGGAGAGAGTACTCCCACAACGAGGTGAGCATAGTACTGTTTTATTTTTACAAAGAAAATCTGTTTCGGGATTTTCTTTTTCAAAATAAAAAAAGGAACCTGTTTGTTACAGGGCTCTGCCCTGTTGACTGGTCCCTGCCCCAAACAGGAAAATGCATTGAACATGCTTTATAAATGACTGCCATCTTGGCGGTCATTTATTAGTTTGGTGGGTGGTCCCTCCACCAGGCTGCTGTGGCGGAACAACAGTTAATCTGCCAATATATAAATGAGGCCCTCTGTGATCCTTGCCCACTCCTAGACACGAAATATGAGAAAATATCACATTTATTGTCTTTTAAACATCATTCAAATGTGTCTGGACTTTGTGGACCTCGTCGTGATCTGCTTACTTGCGACACACCGAACTAGCGACTATTGTCCATAATCGTCACATAAGTTTGTTGACATTCACAGGGACCCAAGATGTGTCAATAAGCCCTGAAACTCTGTGCAGAGACCCGAAACTCCAGCAGGGGTCCACAAGTTTCATAGACCATAAATTACATTAAAACTCCACAACCTTCGAACTGATTCCATCTGCCTTCACTTCACAAACTCTGAGCTGTGGGTGGCCTGTTAAGGACCCATGCTTAGGTCTGAGGGTCACGGTGTGCTTAGCTTTCCTTGTTATGTGGTCTTTTTACTTTTTGCATAGAAAGTGGTAGCCGTGACCCACAACCTATAGAAATTTCTCTGTTTCATCAAGCCAATCACAGCACTAAGGTTTTCAGGTTCAGCTTTGACTTCGCACACCTGAAATGGACAATAGACAGTCTTTTTAACAATGGGAGTTTAGGAGTAGTAAAGTTAGACTTTACTACTCCTAAACTGAGAAAAATCCTAACTTTAGTTAGACTTTACTACTCCTAAACTGAGAAGAATCCTAACTTTAAGACTTTCGGTATTCACAGAAGGCATTTAGGAGTCCTAAAGTTAGGAGTCCTAACTTTACTACTCCTAAACTGAGAAAAATCCTAACTTTAAGACTTTCGGTATTCACAGAAGGCATTTAGGAGTCCTAAAGTTAGGACTACTAACTTCTGTGAATACCAAAATGAGTAAGTTCATTCTGTGAATACCAAAATGAGTAAGTGTATTCTGTGAATACCAAAAAGTACTAACTTTACGTTTTTGACGTAAGTTAGTTCTGTGAATCAGGCCCAATGTTTCCCCCTTATCTAATGTGCCTCTTCCATAGCAAAGATGGCATAGCCAATGGTTTGTGAAGAGCAGAACACCTGTGCTGTTAATAAAGACAGGCACTGCTGCTGAGGAAACTGAACAATGGTTGACGGAGCTGATAAGCAGCTTCCTGGGACATCATACGCTTCTTCAGAAGAAGAACTGACTTGTACTTAGGAGACGATGCACACCAAGTATTCCATTGTTTTGGGGATCGTCACTCATTCCCTAGGAGAGAAAAAAACTGAACATTTGGAAGGTCGCCTACAAGCTTTGTGAATGGTAATCAAGTAGGGAGCAGAAATGTCTTTACTTCTCTGCAATTTGGCCATAACCTGACATCTCAAGTGGAAGGATGGAAAGGAGTACTTGCAGTTCCAGAGGGACCAGGCAAGGAAAGCCGCAGCAGCAAAAACACAGGGCACAGAAACGATAAAATGTGTTCCTGCACATGTGCTGCAGCACTCACAGCAGGAGAACAAATCAAATATTAAAATGTTTGTCTTGTATAGCATGGAGTGAAAACCACATTTGTGATTCAGAAAGCGGAATCTATTTACGGAGAATGAGCAGATGGAAGTCCATTGCAAACAAAATCATCAATATATATATTTTTTAGCATTTAATAAGTGCCCATTTTCTACCTCATTTGCGCCAAAGAGAGCGTTTCACTATTCCTAGGCCTTGCAAGGCCACCTGCACTGAGTCTATCAGTAAAATAAATCCACAGACTGTAAAAACAAAGCTTATGTGAAATTATAGCTAGGATTGCTTGTAAAACATTAAGATGTGTTTAAAAAATCTGAAATCCACTTAAAATCCAGAGTTAAATAAAGTTAAGATTGCAAAATAAAACTGAAAAACCACTGAAATACACCTGCTATTGTTATGGTTATCTATGTAATCCATAACTCGCAGAGCAGCCATGCAAACCATAAAACACACCACAAGTCTTAAGGGATAGCTGCAGTCTTTGACTACGCCCTGCACCCAACTGGGGGTTGGTTAGAGGGCTTGGTTTATGGCCAATCCTTGCTCCCAACTTGCCGCAGGGGCCCAACCCCTACTCCACATGGCCCAGGGCTATGTACAGCAGGGGGGGTGTGCCACGGAATGGCTGCACGTAAGTGCCGCTCCGCTGGTCGGGGTAAATATCCTTGAAAAAACAGCGGATAGGCTGCCTTCCACCGAGCGAAAACCGCAAAATAATGCATCGGAATATCGGCGCTGCACAATGAGCGTAGTGGAAGGACGAGATACCACGGATTTGATGTGGAAACCAGCTAAGGAAAAGTAGACTACCGGAGCTCAAGGTCGGCACAAAATGGCGGCGCGCTATGGCGCATCACGGCTAGAACCGAAAGCAACACGAGCGGAGGCGAGCCTGTGAGTGAGCACCCACGGACTACGCTGCGACTTTAGAGAGCACTTCCCCACCGAACTGTGCTCTGCGGCGGCTGCCGCAAGTAACTGCCTCTACCCGAACAGCATTACCGTCTCGGCTCCACGGGATGACGGAGGCGACGGCGATCCAAGGCGGCGGTGCGTGGAGACACAGCCCGCTGTAGCGACGCGGTCCACGAGGTGACCTGCAGAACTGCTGAAAGAGGGATCGCCCGAATTACCAGGTGTGGCGTGCATGTCATCTATGCGTGAGCTGTGCTCGCAACCCATTGCAGTTTAAATAGCGGCCTGATGTGAGTCTGATACTTATATGAGAACACCACTGAAGAAGAGATGGAACTTCCCAACGGGAGCTGAAAATTATGGGGAATTCCCGGAGAGACCCCCCTCTTCCCGTCTGCGCCCCTCTGCTTCTGAGATCTCACCTCACAGGAAGCCTGGAGGCAAAACGCCCATAATTGAGGTTTAGGAGCCTGGGGGACTGAGAAGTGCAGCGTGGGCGCCCAGACACGATCTGCCTGACTTAAACATGGCGCCCGCCACTTACAATGCCTATTCGCGGTTTTGGCGCGCTGGGCCTGCCGGGGCCTCACTGCGGGTGCTTGAACCAGGCGGGAGACCTGACTTCGTGGCACAGTTCTGCCTGCCCTTGAGCGCCCTCCTCTATCGACAAGATGGAGCCCAGCATGACCTCAAGATCAGCCCGGGGACCCAGCATGCTGCTTCCCCCACCACCATCTGGCCTTCTACCCCTATGGACATCTCCAACTCGGGGATCCCTCCAGACCCAAGACCACCACCCTTGAGTGCAACACCACCTGAACACCTGGCTGAACGATGGTAAGGATTTCCTGCTCTGTAAATATAAGTAATATATAATTGTCCAAGCCTAATCGCTGTTAAATGTAATCCTGAGTGAATTTGCAATTTGTATATATATATAACTCAATCCACTAATATATGTAGTAGACCTTTGTACTTACTACCATTCCTATGTGATTTTAGAGTTTATCTGTTTGTATCTCCTCCTTGAGTGACTTTACAACTTGTACATTTGCAATTTGTCCCTCCTTTCACTCCACTTGTATATATAACTCTAACCACTAGTATATGTAGTAGACCTTTGTACTTACTACCATTCCTATGTGAGTTTAGAGTTTACCTGTTTGTATCTCTTCCTTGAGTGACTTTACAACTTGTACATTTGCAATTTTTCCCAACTTTCACTCCACTTGTACATTTGCAATTTTTTTCTGTTTGTATCTCTCATGTAACTCATGTAATCCAAAGTCTTAATGTAACGCAACTGGTTCTTTTGTAAAGCGCTCTGACACCTTCGGGTAATGTTCGCGCTATATAAAATCGCATTAAATAAATAAATAAAAATAAGATACAGGACCTGGCCTATAGCAAAGACAGTGCCCAAACCACCACTGCAGCCAACCCATATTGCATGCTGCCTTCTCTCAACCAAGTAGAATCTAGCCCTTTTTATTTATTTTTTATTTTTTGTGAACTCTAGCAGACTCGTAGCCAAGTTTGCAAACTCAGGATCTTGCCCATGGGCCCTGTGGGAGAGTAGACAATAGTTTAAGAGCCCTTGCCAGAGGTTCCTGGATCCTGAGGCAGGATTGGCACAGCTTGGAGTCGCACTAGGGCCTTAAACACTTTTTCAGGGTCTATGAACCCTGCTGCATTTTTTAAAATTTAAATTCAGGGGGTACTTTGCTTCCCCTCTCTCGCCCTCCCCCAGTTGGTTATGGCATGCAACTTCTGTCACCTTATGACTCCTTTACTGTTTCTTCAGGACACAGAGACTGATTCCCAGCCTTGCAAATTTTCCTCTGTTGTGGCCAACCAATCAGATGTGTAGGGTTCACAGAACCAGTTATGGGTTCTCATACCCACAATGGATTACAAAAAAAATCTCCCTCAGCTAATCCGATTTGTTTCGTTTTTTAATTTAATCCAGAGATGGTCTGCGAACCCGAATTTGCAGACCATCCGTGGACTAATGCTCCAGAAATCTCAAACTTTTTATCACTTTCTACCTCTCCCTGAAATATTTTAAACACTAATTTCTTGAAAGCTACTGAACAGATTTACAGCAGATCAAGCAAGACTCTTCATTGAGTAAAGTTCTACTTTCATGAATAGTTTGATGTAATTTCACTCAAAGATTATTCTCTGTGTCCAAGAGCAAAGAGTCCTACAGGAGTTAAAATAGTAAATGCCACTTTGTTGACTTACCCCACCAGCTTTCCCACCTCTGAAGGATATGCATGAATCCAATTTTGCCATGCAAAACCTAAATCAGATGAATTATTTTGAACGAAGGTTTCGTGAAGATTCGTCGAATGACTTTAAAGTAATTACGAAAACAAAACAATGATTTTCGGTGGATATTCTGACCTTGGCATAATTACATAGTTGCATTACTCTGAAATAAAAAAAATTAAAAAAGTTGTTCACAGCCTGCAAAGCAATACTTGCAAAACCTCTTTGTTATGAAAGGGCTGGGTCCATAAGTTTTAGATCTATTCTAAGTCACACACTGATGGTTCTTTTTTTGCAGCATGAAAGTGTACAGGGGACAAAACTCGTTAGGAAGCAATCAATTAACCAATACTTCTACTGGATACATAATAACCCACGGACTACTTGAGGTTAGTTAGTTTATTACAAAGTCAAAAATACCTGAACATAGAGACACCTCAACACAAGGGTTTAGAAATACAAAGGAATTAACATGAAGCCAAATCTGCGCATCCAGTTTAGACGGTGCAGCATAAGCAACACAATTAATTCAAGAAGTAATATACAGAAAATCAGGAAACATGAGTCGAAATTTCACTGCATCGAGGGTTTGTGAGTGGAAAGCATTAAATCTATCCTTACTCTAGCACTAAGGTGACATCCCTAAATAAGCATTTTCAGAAGGAAGGATAAAGGGTGCCAGCAGGTGGAGTCTCCCTGGGAAGTCTCTCCACGATCAATGGTTCAAGTAGCATAAAACTACCAAAGACAGAGCTCGTCATAGGATGCTTTCTCTCTGAAGGCAAGAAAGAAGTGGCGCACTATCCCTACTTCCAACAACCAGTTATCCACAGGTAGTACTCCCATGGTGCATTTCGAATCACGCCCTCCACCTTGGGTACAGTCCTAAAGGTAATTTTCCACAATGTCAACGGTGTGCCTTCCTTGCTACAATTTGTCCTTGGTTTCCAGGCCTTCTCCTGTGTGAAACACAATGACCTTCCTCTATCGACTCAAGCCACATGATTGTAACTTCTTCTCTCCTTGCCTAACTAGTAAAATAAAGACATTATTCTGCCTAAGAGAGCGCTTCTTCACCTGCAACACAAAACGTGAGAAAGAACGGATTCCACAGCACACTTGAAATTCAAGCTTAATTTTAAAGCAATAGTTTTCAGGGACTTGCATTTCATATCTACGAAGTTCAGCTAACATAAGAAAAAACATCAAAAAAGATTTACGAATTCACATAACATTAATGCACGCTCAATTAATGCATTTACTTATATGTGAAATGACAGAATTGATAAGCACTTTTAATATACAAATAATTATCTGTTGCATGACACAAGTTCTTCATGTTAATGTTTTCTGTTAGTTACATTCATTTTCTATGTTAATTCTCCATACTACTTGCTAATGGCCTAAAATACATCCCATATTCATGTTAATACAGTTTACAATTCTAAAACTTCACATTAATATAGTAAATGATTATATGTGGGTGCGCTCTACACGTGATTATGATGCACTCCTACAATTGAAATAAGATCTACACTCTATCAGTTAAAGCGTACATATTATCACTGATTACTTCGTCCTCAGGAAATTGGTTAAAACTTGTCTTTCACTTAAACAAAGAAGGCCTTCTGCCAGAAATTGGTAAGGATCATTCTCAATTGCCAGTAATCCCACCAACCAAACTGTCAAGCCATGTCCCCATTTTGCCATCCTGCTCACATCATGACCCTGTAGCCCCCATGTCTGCCCCAACCCTCCAACAGATTATTTTCACGATATTTTGAAGTGATAAAAGTTCAGTTGATATATTTACCTGCCAACCATGAGTTTCTGTACAAATTATTTTAGTCCAAACGAAAATGACAAAAGGTGGCTTAACCAAACTGTATCATAATCGATGAGTCATCAGTGCGTAGCCTGCTAATTAACATATTAAATCTGATTTCGGCCTCTTTGAGCATGCACATGCCGCTGTAGTGGGAGCATGAGCACAAACAAAGAGCATTCATTTATTTCCATCGTGCATGTAAGCATCTTACATATGATGAAATGCACGGAACGGACATACAATAACTTGCAAACACATGCAAGCAGCCCTTCTATGATACCTATACCTCTGCAGCAGGGCGAAATTACAGTAACGACCGCCTTCGCCCCTAGCACATTTTCAGTACCATCGTTCCAGTGCAGCACAGTGCCGGATTAAACCCTGTGGAGGCCCCTAGTCATTCAAAATTTCGAGGCACCGTTTGCAAATTATCTCCTAATACCCAATGCACCGGATTATTTTTTACAAACTGACAGCTGCCAGAAGATGAGCTTATAAGAGACAAACTGTTACGTGAATCTGATGACTCTGGTTTATGTACTTTAAGTTTTTAATGGGTACATTACATTAATACCATATTTTCTCGATAGAGTCTTTAGTGTAAAGTTTTCGTTTCTTTGAGTTGGTTAATTTTTTTCTATCTTTTGGTAACAATATTTAAGAAAGCTTGACTGTCATTTTCTTTCAAGATGAAATCAATATTATTTTGATCCGTTGTCGCGGGGCCCTTAAAGGAGTGGGGCCCATAGGTCGGTGCTTACTTTGCCAGTTTGGTAATCCGGAACTGGTGCAGCATCACTGATCTAATTTATTGGACTAATATGGAACACTCCAGTATATTAGAGAAACGGTCTTTCTCTGTACTATGGGGAAAACAGTGCTCCTTGAAGTGCCTGTTTATTTCAGAAAGAACTCCGCTTGCTGCGGTTAACTCATTGTAAGCAGGGGGCGTTTTTTTGGAGAGTGCCACAATACATGAACTTCACAAGACAGTGAACATATTGTGAGCAGACTTGTAAATACGAAAAACACAAAGTTGTGTTGCCGCCTGTGTGCCAAGAAAATAAATTGCTTTAGTAAGTGGCGTTGTGAAATCGAAACGTTGCCAAGGGGGAGGGGGGGGTTGTTGGAAAGAAAGACGCGGCACTCTTAAGATATTGGAATTTGTATATTGGAACAGCGCATCTATCAACAAACATTAACAAAAGCACAAATTGTCTAATGTTTTTGCTGAGTATTTCTAATCTTCAATTAAATGTGGCTCCTTCCCAAGTCCGCCTCGGCTGTTTTGTAGGTATATGCATGTAATTAGCACCTAAATTAATATTCGTAGCAAGTATGGCGCGTATTGCCTCATGGTGCGTGCTCGGAAAACGTGGAAAATAAATGCCGCGCTAATCTAAGTAAAAACAAAGTCTCTGTCTTGCAAGACCCCAGTCTATAGCATGTTGTTCCTTATAGAAAGCGGGGATATGCTGGCATTTGCCTGATTAACTTGCTCGACAAAAGTGACAGCTGCTGCGGGTGCATGCAGATAAGCCGCGCAGTGCAGTTCCGCCTTTGTACATCTGTCAGCGAAAAAGAAGGAATAAAGACGAAAAAGACACAAATTGGTCCCAAAAGGCAGCCCATTCAACTCGGGAGGTTCGCTCTATTCAAGCGCACGCTGTGAATCTCAAGTACAGGGTAGCTTATTCAGTCCCATTCACTCCACAGAATGGAACCACAAGTGTTTAATTTCTTTTTCTGTTGAAAAGAGAAAGAGCCTTTTTTCCCGTAGGAAGCATTACTTGTAAGTTTAGCTGATAAACGACTACAATATTAACTCGTTGCTATTTTGCTATACTTGCTATTCATAGGTATTCTAGTCGAGGTTCTGAGGGCGTGGAGAAGAAAATGAATGCCCCCGTCTGAAAACGTTATACTGCTTTCTTTCATCGCCTTATTTTGTTGTTCTGAAAAGTGAAATTATGTTTCCAGAGTTATGTCTATAGAAAGACATGTAGATAGACAGATAGATGGACACCTCGGGCCCGTTCACAAAACCGTTCATGAGTACCGGAAGTAATACTTTTGGAGTATTTTTTACATACTCCTATTTCTTTGTAAATCAGCCTTGGAACTTCCAACACCTTAATAGGAAAAGTACAAAGAGGGCACAGTTCCTTCTATTTGTAGTAATGGTATGTGAATATTCCCTGAATAAGCCCATTTTATTCTCATTTTAAATGGTTTGGGGCCAATTTACAAAGGCGTACAACAGTATATAATTTAGAAATACATACTTCAAAATGTCTTTATGAATAGTTGAGTGTGTGGCCCTTATTTTGAAACCTATGACTAAATTCCTTACTACAAAATGTTAGACAACTTTAGGGGCAAATTCAAAGATCCTAGGGCAACTTTTTTTCATTTATTTTAGGGCAAAACTGCCCTACTAATTGCCATCTGAGACTCTGAGTTACTATAGTAAGTACAAACAATGCAATGCTCCATGAATGTATCCTTCAAGGACACAGATGGCATTACGCCAACATACTGCTTTTTGTATTTACTTTTAACATCCTCTCCCGTCTCCAAAATTACATTTTGTCCCTAAAACTATATTAAAAAATACAATTTATTCACTGCTTTTTATCAGTCTTCTTTGAGGACTATTGTAATTTATTTCGATTGATGATATGGACACTTTTGCGTTGCGTTTGTCCTTTAATAAAGATAGCATATTTTTAAATTGAACTTTATGCATTAATTCCACTGTTTCGATGCACTGCAGATAAAGATATTTCTACCCATTTTATTGGTGCTCTCATTAACAAACTTGAAAGGATAGAAGAGTGAATTGGCATTTCCAATATCTGAAGATCACAAAACAAGGCAGCGGACTAGGATTTCTCCAACTTAATGACTGCCTCAAAGAGGCAATATCTTTTGTAGTTAGTAGATAGAGCTCTACATCAAGAAAGTTGGTGATGGTAATGCCCATGAAGAACCCATGGGACATTCCTTGATACATAGTAGTGCAAAGTACTATATCAACACATTGCATCAGTTTGCATCACTTTTTGTGACTTTGCATCAATGCAAAGTGCTGATAAATTTGCCCCCAAAATTCCTAGTAAAGGATGTGGATTTAAAGACAGATTTTGGTAAACCAGTCCAGTGTATCATTTAAAACCTTTTCTGCACATTTAAATGTAAAGATCCAATATATTGTTCTCATATGTCACTTCATATTTTGGTTACCCCCCCTCCTTTGTTGCAGGATCTTTTTGGACCCTTCACCTCAATTTATCAGGTCCATGTCCTTTTCCACAAAGTGTTCAAACATAGGTTCAGTAATTAATTGTCTTAATGAGTATCACTGACCTATGTTTAATAAAAATGATACCACACTATTCTTTTTTTCCACCAACATACGGGATTCGGCAGGGATGGACAATGACCTATATTACATTATTGGCTGTACAATTAGTAAACATTTTATGATGATTTTGATAGCCCTCCTATTCAAAACAGTTTCACTGTATATTTATGAACACAGCATATAGCACATCTATGATGTTCTATAACTCAGGTGATTCCAAAGAGTTTTATCTATATCTTTGCAACCATCCAAATGAATATCTACCCTTCAGTGATATTTAGGTTTCACCTTAGGGCAGAAAGAGCTCATCACATCAATTTCCCATCGGTTGTGTTGGGAATATGCCTCCCAGAGTTGAACAGATTTTTAACGTAATTGTTTTTTAACAACATGCAGTGACATAGATAAGTCTTTTTGTTTCTCATTCTGTTAGGGACAAATACAGACTCCCTATAATCCCTATCTAGACGTTTTTGAGTACATTTCTCATCATGAATTATAAACTCTGACACTGAAGTACAGGTTCTTCTCAGTTCCAACCAAACAGCTAAATATCCTTTTACGCCCTCTAGCGGGTGCTTCTTTAATTTAGGAGGGATTTTTTTATTGTTGGATTTTGAATACAAATCAACCTTAAGCAGGTAGTCCTCCTCTTTTTCGATATCTGAAAGGAGAGCCCTTTCACATCATTTAGTAGCCCAAATTTACTTTTACAGTTACAAGCATTTAACCATTCAATGCAGGCATCTTTATATTTCATCCTCTTCGTTCCAGATGAAAAAATATTATTTATATGTCTTGACCACCTTTTTGCAGTTTCATAGAAAGATGCATTTTCATTGCATATATTTCACTTTTCAAAATTTGCCATGTAAAGATTAGCTACACTGGGACTCAGGAAGGCCCCACCAATGTACATTTAATCTGTAGATATATTTCATTATCAAATTCAAAACAATTGTCAGAATCTAGGAGTTTATTATTTTTATTTTTAAAAAGCTACTTCCACAGGTAGTTGTTTGTCTTTCTTTTAGAATCCCTGTAATAAGGTTCCTTTTTTGGGATCATAGAAATTGTTAGTACCTTGCCTTATTTCTAAATTTCCCCAACACTTATTGGTCATTTAGGTTCGGTTTCTGATTGGTGTTGAATCATGGCACATATTTCACAAATGCCAGATTGGCCCTAAGAGACTACCACAGTTACTCCGTCCAGACCATGGAATAATATCTCTGTTTCCGTCGCCATTATTGATTAATTTGGCATACCTGTTTTACATAGCAAGCTCAGTTCATTAATAGCTTTTGAAAATCATTTCTCAGAGACACCTAATCAAGAATGTATTTGGCATTGTCATTTTGCTAATTAAAACAAGGTATTCTGTAAGCAAGTATGAAGAGATGAGAAGACGTCCCGTTCAGGTAAGTCCAAGTTAGTTTATTCGCCACAACACTGAAATGAGCATCTGGCAGCAACTGCCAATCTTGGAATCCTCCACCCGTCATCCCCGCTCCTGTCATCGTTCCAATTCCCATCACGAGGATTAGAACAATGACAGGCCAATCCCGAACATGTCCCCTTCCCTTCCAAATTACCCACAAGGAACAAGAAATACTATCATATACAATACTCATATCTATAGAACTACAATACCACAAATACAACTTCTCTTGTAAAGAAAATTGGTGAAATAAAGACAATTGGAGGCGAACATTCAAAATGACCTTATATGTAGACCTTATATGTATATTCTACAATTACACAGAAACAAAAAATCAACATCTCTTATAACGAACATCAGGTGGAATATGACTGGTATAGGAGAACATTCAAAAGAGCATTTACATTATAAAATCATTGAATTTCTGGGGCACAAACATCTTCTGCTTTGAATTAGGATGACACTCTGGAACATCCGCATTCACTGACCCCTGAGGTTGCCCAATGTTCATCTTTTCACACACATAGGCAGCTTTGTCCTTGGGTACCACCACCACCTTGCTCTTTTTCAAGACTTTACCATTCTGTAGGATCACAACTCGATCCCTCACTTCCCTTGCGAGTTGTGGTGGTGAAAATCTAGACTGACCTGTATGAACATGCCTGGGAATTAGTATCCCACAAGGTCCCCTGCTCGGACTTTATGTTCCTTACTTTTGTTCCCTGTGGAAGCATACTTCTCTTGTACAAATCTTCGCACATCCAGTACACCACCTACTTTCTTACCATCAAGATTCCCCCTGTTCATCCATTCTCTGTTCAAGCACATACTAGCCACTCTGCGTCTCAACAAGGAGAAAGGAGGCACCCCAGTGCTGACATGTGAGGTTGTTCTCTTGGCCCATAACATGTCCTTAAAAGCTTTCTCCAAATTTATGCCATTGACCAGAGCTAACTGAAGTTGATCCTTGACCACATGATTCACCCTCTCGACAAGTCCTTTGTTGCGGGGATGTCACAATGGCATTCTTATATGTTTGATACCATTGGGCACTAAGAAATTACTCAACTCACTTGATGTTAATTGGTTACCATTATCCGGCCCTAACTCTTCTGGAAATCCATCTCTGATAAAAGTGTCTTGGAAAAAATCAACGATTGTCTTGGAATTGACATTAGTGACAAATTCAATTTCCTTCCATTTAGACATGTAGTCAGCCAATACAAAAACATACTTAGGCGAACTGCCCAAAACCCCGAAAAGGCCAGACACATCGAACGCTAACTTGTGCCAAGGTACTCCATTGCTGATTACAGGGGTGATGGGAGACGGTACAGTGACCTGTGACTTGTCACTTAAAACACATGCACTACACTCCCTCACACAGTGTTCAATTGCTTTGTCCAATCCAGGCCACCAAAAGTCCTCTCTCACACAGCACTTCATTCAGCGAATGCCCACATGCCCCTCATGTGCCAATTCCAAAACTTTCGACCTCAGTAGGAACAACCAAACGTTTACCTCTCGACATGACACCATTAATGATGGATAATTTGTTGGCAGACCTCCAGTACGGTATCAAATCCTCTTTCGTGTCATGTGCTTTGGGCCATTTGTCAATGATATATTCCCTCACTTCTTCCAACATTTTGTCCTTAGAGGCAGCTGCACACCATTCCTCTTCCGAAAATACACCAGAAGTGACCATGCCTACAGCACATACAAGTTTCATATCATTATCTCGCTTTCTCTCTCGACCCTCACTTTCCACAACCAGTAATCTTGAAGGAGAGTCAGCTGCAAAATTTCGAACCCCTGGCATATATCCCAACTTGTATTGGTACTCTAACATGCAGTACTGCCATTTCACAATATGCGGAGTTGCCCTCCCTCTATTGACAGTAGTAAACAATTTTACTAACGGCTTATGGTCAGTACATCGGATGAATTGGCTTCCCCAAATAAAATTCCTAAAATACTGCACATTCCACCATAAACCAAGACCCTCTTTCCCGATGCTGGAATAGGTGGGTTCTGCTCCACAAAGTGCCCTTGATGCAAACGCAACAATTTCTTCCTTGCCATTTTCTCTATTTTACATCAAGCACCTAAACCATGGTTGCTAGCATCGGTTGTGATGATACATAGATCACAAGTGTTGAATGGTTTGAGGGGTTCGGGAAACACAATGTCTTTCTTAATTGACTCAAACACTATGTTACATTAATTGCTCCACACATACTTTCCAATGTTTTGGAACAACTCACGCAACCCTGCCTTTTTGGATGCAAATTTCTTCACGAATTTTGCATGGTACTCGATCAGTCCTAAAAAGGACCTGAGCTGATCCTTACTGGTGGATGAATGCACCTGCTCAATAGCCTTGATGATTTTTATTTTAGAATACACACCTTTGCTCTACACATGGTGCCCTAAATAATCTACCCCCTCACAATAAAATCTGAATTTATCTTTTCTTAAAGTCAAACCACAACGTTTAAGAATTTCCAAAGCGTTCTCTAGCCTTTTGTTATGTTCATATTCAGTTTTCCCATAAATCAACACGTCATCCTAGAAGCACATCACTAGCAGCACTTTTGCAAATAAATTATTCATTAATATTTGGAAGACTGAAGATGCCGAGGCTAGTCCAAATGGCATGCATTTATAACGAAATGCCTCCTCAGTAGTCACAAAAGATGTCAGATGTTTTGACTTATCGCATAACTCTATTTTCATGGTACATCGCTAACAAGTGTGGTAAAGATGGCAGCTTCCTTCAAGGTGGACAATAACTCGTTAATGTTAGGAAGTGGCTGGCTGTCTACCCAGATGTTGGAATTCAGGTGGTGCAAATCGACACACAAATGCAAGGACTTATCAGGTTTGCGTGCCAACACAACTGGGGTCAACCGTTCTGAACTTTCGATGGGTTCGATGATACCTAGATCAAAAAGTTTTTTTTAATCCAACTTAAGTTCCTCCCTCAGACTTATGGGCATGCGCCTCACCTTATGTACCCTTGGCTTAGCATTCTCCTTCAAGATTATGCAATGTCTGAAACCCTTCAACCTTCCAAGGCAATCCGTAAAGACTTCAGGATACCTACTGGTCCATCTACTCTCGAACACATTGATATCTTCTCACTGCATATGTCAATAAGGCATTGTCTGGATAAAACTAACTTAGGATGATTTGGATCAAGAATTATATCCAGTTCTCCTTGCTCATTCTAACCTACAGGTTGGACCCCTCTTAAGCTTATACATATACAATGGCACTTGATGTTTTGTTGTCAGAACCTAAACTGTCCTACCACCTTCACCCTTTTTATACCATAAGCAAAGATTTTGACACGTGACTCCTGAAGACGGGGTATATTCATTTTGGTCAACTCTGCTTCACCAATCAAAGTGAATGGAGAGCCAGAATCCGCCATGACCTTCACTTTAGACCCCTTAATGGTAATGTCACACAATGAAGGTTTCCTCTTCTTACCCTCACACATGGGCGCAACCTGGTTTGGTTCAGATAACATTAATATTACATTTTTGTCATCATCAGCTGTGGCTTCCTCAGTGGACTTTTCCACTGGGGTATTGTAACTTGTCTTATGTGATTTACCTATCCTTGAAAAACTACCCTTTTTTCAGCATTTCAAACATGACTGATTGAAAGCAGGACAATTCTTATATGAGCTTACATGTGACCTGCTCCCACATCTAAAACATATCATATCTGCATTGTCACTTTGCACTTTTACATTGCTGCGATTAATTACTACTGGAATGTGATTTGTCCATCAAGGGTTTGCTGACTATTTTGTCAACTTGTTTGGTAATGGACTTGACCTCGTGCGCCATGGTACTCATACTCATTTCCTTCATACAATGCTCTGAATGTTCTATACCCCTCGTAGTAGTCAATGCAGTTTCTAAACTGGGGTCTTCTGTGGAGAATAACCTTTTCTGAATCTTACGATTATTGTTTTTTTTCAATCAACTTTTAGCTCATGATAATTACACATAATGGCTAACATATGTAAAGGTGCTAAAAATTTATCTATAGGTTCTCCTGGTGCTTGAGAGAGTTGAGGAACTTATGGCGGTCTAGTACCACATTTTTCTTAGGGTTGAATCTCTAGTGTAAAGTAAGTGTGATGGAAGCATACTCATCCACTACTTCATTGTCACCGTCTTCCCCAGTTCCTACTCATACCATCACTTTTTCTAAGGGAAGTGTCTTGAGAATGCTTCTGCCCTCAGCACTGAGGTTCTAAGTTAATAGCAACTTTTTTTCTTTGATGTGAATGCATCCCATTTAATAGCTTCTAAGTAGGTTTTGAATTTTGACGCCATTGCTCCCAGCCGACTGGAGGTGTACCTGGAACTGCCAAAAATGGGGGTGACGCTATTACTTTATCCATGACTGTTGCTGCCAGATGACTTAACTAAAGCAAATAGTAGAAATTGTAGCATTAGATTGGCTGTACATGATGCCTCCCATGTCCATATCACTGTGACACATAATTGAATTATGGTTGCAACCCAGGATGTGCATTTCACTGAATACACTAATGTGGCAGAGTGGAAATGCTTCAGCTCAAGAGTCAGTACTATAAGTACAGTACTAGCACTTGCTGATGTTACCATAAAACACAAATGACAATGTATTACTAATGGCCAATGACTAATGGGTGTGTGCATCACCATAGACACGCAAATTGAAATAATTTGTTCATGACCAAGTTCTGCAAAATAAAAGGTGTGCACATCACAAATCGCCACTCAAATTAGTCAATTATCATCCACTAATATACATCAATTGGTGTGTGCTTTACCAATCGTTGGGCACAATAGACCAATCCAATATGGATCTTGTGCGCCATAGTCCATTCTACTTTGCACGCATGGGTTTGGATCCCATCCTCGTCGCCACTAAAGAGATGAGAAGACGTCCGGCTCAGGTAAGTCCAAGTCAGTTTATTTGCCACAACAACGACACCGAGCATCTGGCAGCAACTGCCACTCTCAGAATCCTCCACCCGTCATCCCCGCTCCTGTCATTGTTCCAATTCCCATCACGAGCATTGGAATGATGAAAGTCCAATCCCCAACACAGTACTATAAATCAGGACGCATATCGACATACATGATATAGTCTGGATTGCTGAAGGTGTTAGCCTTGCACAAAAAGCTATCTGTCATGAAAAATATTACAGAAGGGGCAACAAAGTCCATTCTATAATATCAAATAAGGTGGAACTGTGAACTTTACTGGCATAGTCTGAAAAAGGCAATACCTATTTGCATCCTGGTAACCTCATGAAAATCAGGGAATTAGCTTCACCCTTGATTTTATTCCCATTATCATATGATGAACTTTTTATCCTCATCTCCTAGAGAGTCAGAGCAGTGATCACAGAAAGGGCATTGGGTGGCAACAAGGTTTTAAAGTCCCAAAGATTGCCCTCCCCCGATATCAAGCCAGAACTGCATGGATCAGAGCCAGGCAGTTCCAGGAAGTCCGCCCTGGACCATAAAACTTCTTTATTGTGAGATTACTGCACACTGTATTGAGGAGGGAGGTAGAGGCCACCACCAAGGTTTTGGTCAACAGTCAGGAATATCAAGAAGTACCCAAAATAATTTGCCCTAGGTGCAAGCATAAAAATGTGCCTGTCCATGATGCAGAATCCTGTTGTAACCCATAACTTGTAATTATCTGCCAATTAAGAAGTACATCTCTTAATATGATGTGCTTACACAAGGCCACTCCTTGGTCTTTGTGTGTTGTCCTGATAGCCCACTCATGGATGAATGCAATAAGTGATTGCTCCACCCACATAGAAGGAACACTCAAGCCTTATCATAAAGCTAGGTATACTATTGTCCAGGTGTGTTAACAGCAGGACAAACCCACCCCCTTAAAATAACATTCACTGGGGCCTCTCGTGAGCTGTCTAGTCATTGTGCATGTGTTTAATAAATGGAATTATTGCACGAGAAACAAATGAGTCCCTCATTTTCATGAAGAACATTCTGATGTAAAGTTGGAAATTCCTCAATTTGAATGTTGTGGCAGAAGATCTCCACCACTCTATGCATGTACTACAAATAAGGCATACAATATCTCTGTTATTTTGGAGAAATTGCTTAATTTATTTCTTCAATCTCTAAAAGGATCTGTGGATCTCATTATATGGCTCATACACACATTCTTTAAAGCAGTCAGAGACTTTATCCCTAACTTTGCTCTACACTGACCACAATCTTGACTTAAATCACAACCCTCAACATGTCTTAAAAAGCAATTAACAGGACCCAAGGAAATCTGTCTAGGAAGATTGTGCTTATTTTGGCCAAAAAAACAAATTATACAATTGCAGCAGTACTGCTGACTGTATTTCAACTCTAATAGGTTTGATTGCAACGGAAACCTGTCTCTCTGTGATCGACAACCAATTTAATTTATACAAAGAAAAGTAAGCACATTGTTTATTTTTCCTTCATTATTTTCTTTTGTTAAAAATAGTAATACTAATTACTATTACTACTACTACTACTACTTCTTTTAAAAATAATAATATTATTAAGTTTCTCTAATTAAGCTATCACTTTTTAAGACTCCTATTACTTTATTTAGTGTGTTTAGTGTACTGTTCTCAGGTACATTGTTACAACTTAGATTACTTGATACATTTTTTGTATCCTATATTAAGGTATACAAATCTTGAATCTCTGGAATGTTTAGATCCAAAACATCTCACTGCTAACATACAAGTTTGGTGGTATATGCAAAAAAAAGCTGTTTGACCTTTGATGTACAGATAAACTTGAATTTGCACACTGCGTAGTCCATGGTATTGATTTGATGAGCTAGTGAATATGTGATGCCTGTTTAGGACAGAATATCATCATTCTTGTAATGGTTTGTCTGATTCCAGCCCCCTTTTCTTTAAGGTTCTTATCATTATTACTTTGAATCATGTTCAGTTTGAAACAGGATTATTGACAGAAGGATTTTCCCTTATTTTATGTTACTTGCTGACTATTTACACCCAGTCAAAGATGGTCCAGATTTGATTGACTTTCATTGATTTGGCAAATACATAAGCCATAAAAGGACACAATAAAAATCACAATAAAGCACTCATATATAATAGATACAAAAAAGATAGAAATATAGAATTAGGAGGAAGGATAGTGTATTAAGCCACATACATTAATACCAGACACATGAATTAATTAGCTTACATCTGGGGCAAAATGCACAGGTCTAAAATAATAGTTACAGCGACTAGCACATTCTATTTTTAAACTTCTTAAAAACAAAACCTATACACTATGGACTAATATTGTTCTATCTTTTAGACACCGCTGCCTTACTCTCCATATTGCAAATAAAAACTGGGTTACTGCAAATACAGTTGGATAACTTACATCGTTTTTCAATATTCGGAATGTATAAGAATATGATCTTGTGCCCATGGCACGGCGAATTGGTATAAGCCACTTCTTCCTAGATAGGGAATAGGTTGGGCAGAAAAATAACATGTGCTCTATAGTTTCCTTCTCTGCTCCACAGGACGGACAGTGGCAATCTGTGGGATGAATGGTTTGAGACCATTTACTGGTATAAGTAGCTATTTGCAGGGTTCCATGCCTAAAGTGCAAGTACAGTCTGTGAGCTAATGGGGGCTCCGTAGCATCTAGAAATTCTTCGAAGCTATACGACAACTTAACTTGCAGAAATTGGTCAGTCATAGTACCTATTTTAGAAGCTGATAAAATCTGGCCCAGTTTAAACTGGCGGTAACTTGCCTTAATTAAGCATTTACTTGTAACTGGGACATCCTTGCATACATTCCACAGATCTCTACAACCAATCTTGCCAAGGGTGTCTCTCACATATTTGAACCTGGGTATATTACTTGTCCCTGGAATCCCCAGCACATCCTTAAGGCCCTCCAAATAGAATGAAAGTGTAGGTGTTGCCCAGATCCTTTGCCAGTAAAGAATGGGCATAAGACCAACTTCCTCTGAGATGGGCCTTAATCCCAAATCAAATCTAAGGTGGACTAGTGGTGTACTACTAGGGAGGCCTAATAATTGGCATATAAAACAATTCTCTGAGACTTGTAAGCTATGGATGTTTTTATAACCCCAGAGTTCCGAACCATACATAGCAGTTCCCAATGTCTGTGCCTTACAGATTTGCACAACTGGCGAAATTGGGCAATATAATGTTTTTAAAAAAACTCTGGGGCATATTAGCAACGTGATTATCGCCGCTTTAGCTGGACTTTTTCCCGCTAAAGCGGTGATAATTCAATTGCCCTATTAGCAAGCTGTCGCTAACTGCTGTTAGCGACAGCTTTTAGGCGATAGCGACCGGGTTGGGTGCCGCCTTGCATGCCAGCGATATTTATCGCTAATGGCATGCAAAGTAGGCGTTCCCAACCTAAAAGCGACTGGAAACAGTCGCTAAGGTTGCTATCGCCTATTAGCGAGGCAGGGGAGGTGATTAACGAACCAGCGCTAAACGCGTTTAGCGCTTGTTTGTTAACGCCTGGTCCAAACCTGACTTAGCCATGTAATCCAATGGGAGGTGGATTACATGGCTAAATCCCCCTCGCCCTATTACCAAGCTAACACTGGTCACAGTGCGAATATCGCTTGTTTTCAAGCGATATTCACACTGTTCTCCAGGGTTTCTATCGCTTTGGAGATAAGCGTTGCTGATAGCACGCTATCTCCGTGATAGAAAACCTGCGATAGCCGGCGATAATTATCCTAGCGCTAACTGCGCTTAGCGATAATTATCGCCGGTTATTGCTAATAGGCCCCTCTGAGTGTTGCCCCACTATGCTGCACAACTTTAAGTCACCTATTTTCTATGTGATTACACCAGTCCATGCCTTTACTAAGGGACAGTCCCAAATAGTCAAAAACGTAAACTCTCTCTAACGGAACACCTAGAAGTTTAGGATTTGGTCTTGTAGAATGGACTGGGTTTAATATCTTAAATTTAGTTTTCACTGCATTTATTTCTAGGCTCTGCAGTTCCCAAAATTTCTCAAAGTGACTTAGAATATTCTGAAGGCCCATAGGAGATTTGGAGATTAATAAGGTATTATCTACGAACATTAGGGCCTGGTCCCTAGTGTTCACTAATCTAGGTACAAACCCATCACAATCATCCAGGAGCAAAATTAAGTCATTCATGTGTAGTGAAAACAGGATGGGAGCGAGCACACATCCCTGCCTCGCCCCACGATCCACAGAGAAAGGGGCTGTTAAGTTGCCTGACGTCCCACACCGCACTCGTGCATAGTTTCCCAAGCGGAGCCTGATTAAAATAGCCAGAAGATCCAGGGGGACACCCATATCAGATAAAACTTGCCGGAGATTATATTGTGGTACCATATCAAAAGCTGAACATAAATCAACATAAACAATGTAAAGGCTGCTCCCACCCAACACCACACATTTCCAATAAATTAGCGAAAGACGGAAGACTTGATCAATTGTACTCACACTCTTTCAAAAACCTGCTTGGAAAGGGGTTAAAACTTTATACTCCTCCATCCAAGAATGTAACCAATTTAAAAGTATAGTGCCAAAGAGCTTTTGAGAGCAATCTATTAAGCTAATTGGTCGGTAATCATGTGGATCCTCTGGGGAACACTTTTTATGTTTGGGGATAATTTCATCACTTGTCCACGTTGGGGGAAGAGCTGCCCCACTTAAAATCTTATTAAATAGTACAGTGAAATATGGACCCCACACATCCTGGTTCTGCATGTAGAGGTCCCCTGAGATTTTGTCCAATCCTGGAGCTTTATTACAACTTAATTTACCAAGTGCGGTATGAACTTCCTCCAGGGAAATAGATGTAAACATTTTTGCCTGTGGCATATCACACCCTTCCTTCTGTAAATTTTAAAGCAAAGTCAACTGCTGGTGAGAATCACCACCACTTTCCACCTTCACTTTCCAGTTATTGTGAGAGAGGGTTGTATTTCAGTATTAAAGTCCGCTTTTGTAAATGCCCTCATCATTACAGAATTTTCTGGAATGTTTTTATTTTAGTAAATTTTGAAAGTGTGGCATTAGCTCACAAAAATTGTATCAGTTTCCTTTGTTGCCAATCTGAGATCATTCATTTCCTGTCATTTTCAATTTGCCAAGGACTGGTATACGTTAATATGTTTTTCAGCCTGAATAATCAATGTTTTAGGCATTATTACAGATACCTCTCATAAAGTCTTTGTTTGGTTTATCAATAGAACAGTGTATCACTATGGAGACTTCCAATGCATTCTACCAACATCTATCATGCATCAGTGATGTGCCTTCTGATCATTTGGAGAACTTTTTATAATCTTGCTAAGATAGATGCATTTCTGATTTAAAAATTTTGAGCTGCTGATCAAATTTGTATCACTGATATGTCAGTGGTTAAATAGATGCCTAGATCCATTATATCACTGTGGTGTTTAGGTGCATAATTTTCTTAAATTGCTAGGCTGTTGCTATATCTAAAGCTTGACTAAACAAATAGGTATATAGTTAGAAAAAGAGTGACTAATGATTGATTAACATCAGAGCTGTGCTAACTTATAAGGATTTTGTGTATCCTCCTGAAATATGTCATATGATTACGAATGTTGAAGGTATGTGTAATTAATTGGGTTATTGACACCAAAATGAATTAAATCCAATCAGTAGAACGGGAGTCATGTTTTTTTAGAGTTTTGAGTGAAAAATACTGTGAATATCTGGCTGCACGAGATCAGGGCAAAATCAAAAGTTAAAGCCAACCTCTATGGAGCTTAGGTCGCATACACGAGGTGGATTGGGCCTAGTCTCAGCTTACCTTCAGACTTAGAAGAAATGTTGACTAAAAGTTCCTGACAACTGAAATTTCAGTGGGGAAAGGCAGCCAGCAGTGTCCGAGGAGGATGAGTCATCGTCAGTGAGCCGCTGGATGGAGTCGTGGTGAGGTTTCTACCTTCAGACTCTGTCAGTTTATGACAGTTGAAAATATCCAGCGGGGCAAGGCTACTGGCTATAGCTGATGAGGGCTCTACGAAGTTGGATACCTTATTCGAGGGTCCCACTGAACAGAATTTGCTGCTATGGAGAAGAATGCAGCAGAAGCCACTGTGAAGTCAGCCCGACCGGGCGATGCCCCTTGGGTGGATCAGTTAACTAGTAGGCCCTGGTCTTCTGTCAGTTCTCAGTCCCACATTTAAGGTTAGGCAGGAACAGCACCTTTAACACCACAACCTAGGGTCCAGCACTTGGGGGTCACCACTTGAGGGTTAGGACTCACTCCTGCAGAGGCCAGGTGCAGGGCTCAAGGATTCTGGTGCTTGCTATGTCTCTGTAGCTTACACAGGAGGACAGCCAAGTAGCCCTAGGAGTCCCTCTGATAGTCCTGGGTTCAAGCAGCAGTGCAGCCCTCAAGCAGCAGGACAGTCCTCTTGGGGGGAAGTCAGGCCTCAAGTAGCAGGGCAGCTCTATGGTAGCAGCAGGGCGGTCCTCTGAGGTACAGGGCAGGCATCAAACAGTGTTAGTCCCTAGGGGTCCAAGGCAGTCCAAGGCAGTCCTTCTGAAGTCTTTGACAGGTCCAAAACTGTACTGAAAAGTTGTTCTGAGGGTCCAATAATTATACCTTGTGCAAGCCTTTGAACTGGGGGAGCCTTTTATGCTACCCAACATCTGGTTTTAGAAAGTTTTTCCCTTTCCCTGCCAAGGCTCCAAGAAGTCTGGATGACAAGAACTGTGTTCTGGAGGCAAGCTCTTTGAAATGTAAGGAAGACAGGGAACAGCTCCGTGTCCAACCATCCTGGCAGTTTGGCCCATCCTGCCAATACCTCGTCCCTCTTGGCTCACTGTCTGGAAGGAATACACAAAGCACAACAGCTAAGCAATTCATAGTCATGTGACCCAGGACACTGGCAGCAGACGCCAACTGGTTAGGGCAAGAAAACGCCAACTTTCTAAAAGTTTTTTTTTTCAGAATTGTGTGTGACTTAAGATCCGACTTTACCATTAAAGAGGAATTTAAATTACAATTCATTTGAATCCAAACATAACATTTTTACCTGCCCCAAATCAAAAGTTAGCACCTATTAAATGTAATAAGGTATCAAATGGCAGAGTTAGGTCTCCCTGTAATGAAAAACGAATTTAGGAATGTTTCACTGCCAGGACTTGTAAAACTTAAAAAGTTGTCCTTCTTTTAAAATGCAATGCACCATGCCATATGGGCTGTTTATGGCCTAACTTGGGGGCGACATATGTATTAAATAGTATGGTTTAGGTTTTGAAAAAAGCTTTATTTTGCTAGGTGGTATTAGCAGTTTAAAGCTGTGCTACAGGCTGCAGTGGCAGGCCTGAAACAAGTTTTAAAGTGCTACTTTAGTGAGTGGCACAATAAGTGCTGCAGGCTCAAAAGTAGTATTTTATTCTAAGGCCCTGGGTACCACATCATACAATATGCTAGGTATGCCAATCAGGTGTAGGCCACTTTTACCATGTTTTATTGAGAGAGCACCAGCACTTGAGCACAATGTATTATTGAGTATATATTTTGGGGTAGTTTGTTGGGTCTCAATATGCATGCGGTCAGTCTCTTGTTTGTTTATTTTGCATTAAAGGTAGTCCTAGCCTCTAAAATGCACATCTACAAAACAATTCTGGATTCCAAATTATTGAATATGACCCAGTTACACCCAAATATACAATGCTGACACTATGATGGTTGAAATGCTGATGTCCATTGCGAGTATGACGCTGTAATACTCTCTTACTCAGGACCACGGCATTTTTCCAGTTCTGATCTGAACAGAATTGTGGAAGAGAGGAACAGTAGCCTATGTCTGTGCCATGCATTACAATTGTGTAGTGGATCGTTCTGACTCATTATCATTTTTTTTTGCTTATTTAGCTATTTCATGAACATTGTTTGGCAGCAAACAGAAAAAATTAAATCCTGTCCCCGACTTGGAGTTTTTTAATTGCAAAGTCAGAATATATTTTATGATATCGAACTAAGGGCCTTAGTTAGAGTTTGGTGCACATGATACTCCATCACAAACGTGGTGATGTTCCATCATTGGTATTACAAGTGCTTTAAAGCCTATGGCTCTGGTACTGAGCCTGTGAGCCTCAATTCAGGAATGACCTCAAGACCTGGCTCTTCAACTGAACTGCAGACCCCCCCCGCACCTTGAGACCCTAACGGGTGATTAGCCGCACTCTATAAGAACCCTGAATAATTGATTGATTGTGGCTGGGGACACCTCGAGTTGCACAACGCCTACTCAGGGGACGGCTGCTTAGAAAATTAAATAATATTAACAGATTAATAAAGTGTATATAAATAAGAAAGCAAAATGTACAACTGCAAATTTTAAAACATTCTGTAAATATCAAGGAATTTGAAATGGGAAGATAAAAATTAAGGTAGTATCATCATATTGTTTCATGGGAGCAATGCAAGTGCAACGAATTGTAAATAGTATGGATGATGAGTGGCATCAGTTGAATTTGGAAATGCTCTAACCTTCCTATTCAAATGTAATTGTTTTTATATTTTTTGTGAATGAAATAACATTTTTCATTATTTGTATATGTGTCTGATGAGTGCTTGTTTCTGTATTTCTTATGTATTGTTTTGCGGTTCGATTTATCGAAAATGCTTAGGCCGAGGTCGCTGGCTTCTAATAATGATTAAGTGGGCGTCCACAGAAGTCAGAAGGTTGAGGAACACTGGTCTATGGTACTGCAATATGCCTGACAGGATACCCATCATGTTTTGACTGAGTATCCTGTCTGCCAAACTCTTAGATATTTGAACTGTGGGCAGCAGCAGGGAGGTTTGGTAACTCAAGCTGCATAGGTGCTACAATAGATGTGTGTTCATTTTATTATCTTACAAGTTTTGGAGAGAATAATAGATGCTAAATCATAGAATTTTAAACTTCACGGTTGAGGTTCTGGATACAGCAGTTCCATCTTGCAAATATGATATGTGTACATTGGAATGACTGTGATAATCACTGTGAGTGGTACATGGCATTTGTACATTTGTACTACCATGTTTCAACCAGGTTTTCAATGTGTTTTCTGTGTTGAATTGCAAATAGGTTTCCTATTTGTCTCTGATAATTTACCAAAATATCTCGTTCGATCAATAGAAATTAATAGAAGATATTTGCAATTGAATGAATCAGGGGCGGAAAGACTTTACAGTTAATTTAACTGAATGATGTGCGGTTATATTTAAGGATGGCATTTTTTAGCTATGCCTTGGTGAATGATCCTAACACGTTTTTATTGACATTTGCATTACGTGCTCAGAAACAGTCATTGGAGATTTCTTTCTAGGTAAGCCCTAAAAATGCTGCTTCCTTTGAAATATTTGATGCCACCTCATTAAAGTTGTGAGTACAATTTTTATACCTGAGTAAATCATCATTTATATTAGGCAGTGGAAAAATATGTATTCCTTGTGAGATTCTTTAAGATGTCATCAGACGGTCTGGCAAATAACAAACATGCATTATTTTTCAACAGTAGCGTAGATATGAAATGTGATGCTGACAATGGAGTAATTGTCAGAGTATGCTACCTTTGAATCACAGGCACTACATGGAGAATCATTATATCACAGGAGTCATATTAAAAGTATAAATATATATATATAGGCACAAAAACAACTCCAAGAGAAAGAGTGCTATTGCAGAATAAGCCCTACCAGTATTCAGGGAGTAAAAGAAAAATTCCATACTGCACTCTATGAATGGAGGGGTGTAGGATTGATTTCCAAACAAGAAATTGACTTTTTGAAAACTGACTAACCTATCATACCGCAACTGTATCTCATACCAAAAATCCACAAGCATGCCAGTAATCCCCCTGGGAGACCGATAATTTCTGCCATAGGGGGCTTACTAGAGAACACCTCTAGATATATCGATTTCTTTCTACAAGAATATGTTTATGAACTCCCCTCCTATATCAGGGATACGGGAGATTTCCTGAAAAAGATCAATAATGTTGCATGGAAAGCCCAATATGTACTTATGACCTTAGATGTTAATGCACTTTACACGAGCATTAAACACACAGACGGCTTAAGAGCCCTAGGATACTATCTAGGCAAGAGACCCATGCACTTATACCAGCACACACAAATGTTACTCAAAATGGCTGAATGGTGTCTTGATAACAACATCTTTATCTTTGACCAACTTACATATAAACAAATATAAGGCCCAGCCATGGGTACCTGCTTCGCCCCCAGCTATGCGAATCTGCATATGGGCTGGTGGGAGGAGCAGGTACTCCAGGCTAACTTCAACAGAGAAATGTCTGAGAATGTTATTCTGTATGTCAGATACATTGATGACCTGTTTATTCTCTGGCAAGGGTCTCAGGAGCCAGCATGTAAATTTGCATCAGAGTTGAATGTCAACAATTTGAATCTGTCATTCACCTGAAACATCAGTACAGAATCTATACATTTTCTTGACTTGGAAGTATTTGTGGAAAATAAGGAGTTGCATTCTAGAACATACAGAGAGCCCACATCGGGCAACTCTATTTTACACGCCAGCTGCTTCCATCCCACAAAAGTCAAGGAAAGCATCCCCTATGCGGAATGCCTCCGCATGAAACGCAATTGCAGTACAGCAGAGAGTTTGAGTGGAGCTACTAATGACCTTTTTAAGAGACTTAGGTCTCGTGGGTACAGTCGGAAACACTTAAGACAGCCCAAGTCAAGACCTCACTAATCAAGAGATAAGAAATGCTATTCAGCCAGACTAATAGTAATAGGAAGAGGAAAATCCCACAAGCAGGCACACCACGACTCATCACTGGTTACACAGCATATCACACCAATCTCCGTAATATTCTCTATAAAAATTGGCAAATCGTCAAAAGCGATCCTGTAATTGGCTCTAACATCACCAAAGTTCCTCCTATATCATTCAGGAGAGCGAAATCAATGCAAAATGAGTTAGTACGCAATTCACCACATGTCAAGAAAGGTACAGATTGGTTGAGAGCACATAGGGGTTTCCAAAAGTGCTTTAAATGTAAAGCCTGCCATCATGGCGGTAACACCAAACAGGTGCAAACACCCTTTAGACAAACACCTTTCGAAATCCGAGGGAGCTTCAATTGTAAAAGTGACTTTGCAGTCTACATCTTACAATGTACCTGCAATAAAAAGTACGTGGGGAGAACTATACACCCCATACATATAAGGATCCTACAGCACCTCAGGGCGGTCACCAATGACGACGCCAGTTACCCTGTTGCTAGACACATCAACCTATGCCACGGTGGAAATGCGAAGGACTTATCCTATTTTGTAATTGATACTGTCCCTAGGAACCCCAGGGGTGGCAATAGACAACTGGCACTTAGGAGGCTAGAATCTAGATATATCCTCCTGATGAATTCTAAGATTCCGTTCGGGATGAACTCGGACGAAGCACTATCTGTACATTTGTAACTCGCATATCTTTTTTCTTTCCTTCTCTCTCTCTTGATACCCTCGGGTTTTTAGAATACTGCACGTTTGATTAATATTGGTCACATGTTTAGTATGCATCATTTAGGTTAAAAAAAAATTGTTATTATCTCTTTTTGTGGGTTTGGGTGCCTGTATTTCATTTAGCATACACACATAGGTGACGTTTTATAAGCCCACTTCGGCTGCACTCTGTTGTCCCTCATAGGCGCTATAGTTTGGCCCACTGTGGCCTGACACCATGCAAGCACAGCGCGCACTGAGGGAATTTCAATATCATTATCATATTGTGTATTGATTACAGTTCTGCCTTGTGTACATAAAAAAAATTTAAAAAAATAAATGTATCTTATCAGGGCATTATGTGTGGATTTCAACCGCAAATTATCACATTATACTATGCCTTTGGTAAGTCTGTTCGCCGAGTAAATTGCTATGTGTAACATTCAGGCAATCACAACATCACTTTACCCACATTTGATGCTTCTGTATGTATATATATATATAATTTTTATATATAATAAGTAGACTGATGCTAAGTCTTTTTTCTCAGTTTATCTTAATTATTGTCATTTCACTCTGTTTGCTAAATTTACTTGCATATACTGAGTAGAACATTATTTTACTCTACTTTCTTTTATTCTTTCACCTAAATGTCGTTTAACGTCTATGTCTATTCAGACTCACGGTTGCTGTGACAACCTTGTTTAGTGACTTTGCATATAATGATGGATTATCATGGCGCCCGATGTTGTGAGCAAGGCGGTCCGCCGCTGAAACGCGTCAAGGCTTTCGTTTGGATTAAACTCCAGTGTCACATCTCCACGGTGTCAGCGCCTGTTATTTGGATGTTTTCAACAGGATTGGCTCTATATATATATATATATATATATATATATATATATATCACTCAAACTTTGCCCTGCAAATGAGTCCGCACTCCACGCATGTAAGTTGGACACCAACATTTATTTCCAAGGAAAGCAAGCATTTTAGTCCGTGAATTTCCCCATGCATTGCCTGACGCGTTTCCGAGAACATTTCTCCTTTTTCAAAGGCGCATGGAAAGACTGCATTTCAAACCCCACAGTTGCCGCCTCCTACTATGATGGTTTAATTGACCTCTGGTGTGCCTCAGCCTTCGATGTACTCCTTCCAACAAGGCACTGTGGGTCTTGTAGTTTTTCCTCAATTTTTACCCTCGAGTGGGTTTACATTATTTAGCAGGTTTTTTAAAAGGGACACACAGACTGAAAGTCCCGCTGTGTGGAGTGCGGACTCATTTGCAGGGCAAAGTTTGAGTGATTTATAGCACGGCAGGTCCAGCCGTGGAGTCGACGCACCGCCCTAGATAAAGAAAGGGATCGTGACTTGAAATTATGCCAGGAAAAGAAACGACAAAGCAGGCTTCAAAAATTAAAGAAAAGCGGGACTTTCAGTCTGTGTGTCCCTTTTAAAAAAACTGCTAAATAATGTAAATCCACTCGAGGGTAAAAATTGAGGAAAAACTACAAGACCCACAGTGCCTTGTTGGAAGGCGTACATCGAAGGCTGAGGCACACAAGAGGTCAATTAAACCATCATAGTAGGAGGCGGCAACTGTGGGGTTTGAAATGCAGTCTTTACATGCGCCTTTGAAAAGGAGAAATGTTCTCGGAAACGCGTCAGGCAATGCATGGGGAAATTCACGGACTAAAATGCTTGCTTTCCTTGGAAATAAATGTTGGTGTCCAACTTACCTGCGTGGAGTGCGGACTCATTTGCAGGGCAAAGTTTGAGTGATTTATAGCACGGCAGGTCCAGCCGTGGAGTCGACGCACCGCCCTAGATAAAGAAAGGGATCGTGACTTGGAATTATGCCATGAAAAGAAACGACAAAGCAGGCTTCAAAAATTAAAGAAAAGCGGGACTTTCAGTCTGTGTGTCCCTTTTAAAAAAACTGCTAAATAATGTAAACCCACTCGAGGGTAAAATTTGAGGAAAAACTACAAGACCCACAATGCCTTGTTGGAAGGAGTACATCGAAGGCTGAAGCACACCAGAGGTCAATTAAACCATCATAGTAGGAGGCGGCAACTGTGGGGTTTGAAATGCAGTCTTTCCATACGCCTTTGAAAAAGGAGAAATGTTCTCGGAAACGCGTCAGGCAATGCATGGGGAAATTCACGGACTAAAATGCTTGCTTTCCTTGGAAATAAATGTTGGTGTCCAACTTACCTGCGTGGAGTGCGGACTCATTTGCAGGGCAAAGTTTGAGTGATTTATAGCACGGCAGGTCCAGCCGTGGAGTCGACGCACCGCCCTAGATAAAGAAAGGGATCGTGACTTGGAATTATGCCAGGAAAAGAAACGACAAAGCAGGCTTCAAAAATTAAAGAAAAGCGGGACTTTCAGTCTGTGTGTCCCTTTTAAAAAAACTGCTAAATAATGTAAACCCACTCGAGGGTAAAAATTGAGGAAAAACTACAAGACCCACAGTGCCTTGTTGGAAGGCGTACATCGAAGGCTGAGGCACACAAGAGGTCAATTAAACCATCATAGTAGGAGGCGGCAACTGTGGGGTTTGAAATGCAGTCTTTCCATGCGCCTTTGAAAAAGGAGAAATGTTCTCGGAAATGCGTCAGGCAATGCATGGGGAAATTCACAGACTAAAATGCTTGCTTTCCTTGGAAATAAATGTTGGTGTCCAACTTACCTGCGTGGAGTGCGGACTCATTTGCAGGGCTAAGTTTGAGTGATTTATAGCACGGCAGGTCCAGCCGTGGAGTTGACGCACCGCCCTAGATAAAGAAAGGGACCGTGACTTGGAATTATGCCAGGAAAAGAAACGACAAAGCAGGCTTCAAAAATTAAAGAAAAGCGGGACTTTCAGTCTGTGTGTCCCTTTTAAAAAAACTGCTAAATAATGTAAACCCACTCGAGGGTAAAAATTGAGGAAAAGCTACAAGACCCACAGTGCCTTGTTGGAAGGAGTACATCGAAGGCTGAGGCACACCAGACGTCAATTAAACAATCATAGTAGGAGGCGGCAACTGTGGGGTTTGAAATGCAGTCTTTCCATGCGCCTTTGAAAAAGGAGAAATGTTCTCGGAAACGCGTCAGGCAATGCATGGGGAAATTCACGGACTAAAATGCTTGCTTTCCTTGGAAATAAATGTTGGTGTCCAACTTACCTGCGTGGAGTGCGGACTCATTTGCAGGGCAAAGTTTGAGTGATATATATATATATTGAAGTAAATGCAGTTACATCCCTGCTGCAAAATGAATTGACCTTGAGGAAGGCGACCGTGCCGAAATGCGTCTGTCAAGCTTAATGCGCTGTGGATTAAATTTGAATTGAGAATAAGCTTCAGAGTGTGCTCTATTCATTTTGCGGCAGGCATGTTATCGCAATTACTTCAATTTACATCGTGATCCACCCTCATGGAGAGCGGTGATGTGACGCGACGCGCTCCAGATCCAGTTTAAGCTTTTATTTTTTGCTGTACCGGCTCACACCAACGCGTTTCAGCCCTGCGAGACCATTATCACGGTTAGTGAGTATTTCTTTTCTTTCACTATTTATACCAAACACAGTTTGCCTATAATGTGGCATTGTGGGAAACGTAGTTTACTTATTACATTGTGTATATCTATATACAATATTTACAAGGTTATCTCAGAATTTTAGGTGACATTAATTATATTTCACTATTTTTGTTGTTCTTTACAATTCATTATAAATCAAAATTGCTCAATTCATTTATTTTATGATTTGTACCAGTTCAGTGAGTCTTTCTTCTATCTTCATTTGCTAGACCTTAGTGTCTTTACTGATTTTAATATGTGAACCCATCTCTAGGATGCTGTCACAACCATTGTTCCTGGTTCATTTTATTCCTGCGTAATAATGGAAACATCTTAAAGACTGAAGCTAAAAATAAAAGCTTGAACTGGATCTGGAGTGCGTCGCATCATTGTTTGTGAAAATGAATTAAGGGCTTGGACTCAGCCCCATCGCGATTGCACCCGTTGTTGTGCACGCTGCTGGTAGGATCCAATTGTGTTGGAATATATATATATATATATTTATTACCTACTGGCGGTCGCCAGTAGGTAGTTATAGTTAGGACCTAGTTAGGACCTAGTTTCCATAGGAAAAGCGTTTTTTGTTTTCCCAATAACTTTGGCGCCGGTTGACGAATCTTCGCGAAATTTTCAAAACTAGTGATCAGCTCCAGTCAGCTCCTGTCTTGAGATTTTCGGGGTGATTCACCAAGCGGGGGCCGAGAAAAAAGGGGGGTCCCAAAACGTGTTTTCCCCATGTATTTTTCCATAGAAAACTTTAGACAAAGCTACAGCCCGAACTGCTGAACGGAATTACACCAAATTTGGCAATAAGGTAGATCTTGGTTCAGAAAGAGTCCTTTTTGTTAAATGGTGTAAATCCGTTCAGTAGTTGCTGAGAAATTTAAAAAAGAAAAAGTTTCGATATCTGGGCGGAGCTTGGCTCTAATTGGCTGCCAACACTTCAAACCAGGAAGTGTTGGCAGCCATCTTGTTTGTGCCTCGGACGAGGGAGAAAGAAAAAGGTAAAAGAAAGATAAATGGTGCCAGCGGAAGAAGTGCGCGCGGCAGAGCTGTCCCGGGTCAGGCAGTGCCTCAGAAAGTGCGGAGGAGTGCAGCCTTATGGATGAGTGAGAGGCCGGGACACCTGTACACCGAGACATGGGGCAGCGTCGGGCGGCCTGGAGCCTGCTGCTCTGCGTGCTGCTGGCGGACCTCAGGCACGGTAAGGGGAGTGCTGTGGGGGTGCAGAAAGCGAGTCACGCCTGGGTGCGTGAGCTCCAACCTTTGGGACAGGGACACAAAGGGGCGCGAGCTCGGCAGATCGGACAGATCTCTGATCTTTAAGAACTGATCTATGAACTTCGGGGATCGCAGAGAGAGGTTTACACTCCAGGGATGAGACAGAGAGAGAACTCAACTTTATGGATGGGGCAGAGCGAGCTTCCAGTACTGAGTGAGAACTGAAGAAGGGACAGAGTAAGCGCTTAACTTTAGGGACAGAGCACAAGAGTGAGGGACTCTGGGGATAGAACAGAGCAAAGTGTGTGTGGCTGAGACAAAGCGAGATGCAGGCAGAGCCGGGCGGTGAAACTAAATTGCACAATTCCTTGGGCTGCCGCGGCGCTCTGGTCGGAGTACACCTCTCGCTGCTGTGATTTATTGCACATGCTATTGTTTGCTGAGTTGGTTTCTTTGGCTCTGCTAATTCGCGTTTTGTTATCAGCCCTGCCAAGTATCAGGTAGCAGCGCGAGCCTGTGGCGTGTGCACGCTGCTCTGCAGGCTTGGGGGCTTCCAGCTAAGGTGCCGCTGGCAGGCTCATAGTCATTTAGTGCTACAATACAATGTATCTTATTTATGCGATGATTCCCCGCCCGGCGCTCTGCAGCTATGAGTCAGACACCATGACTCCAGGGCTGGGCCCAGTCAGGTTGTTTGATTCGATTGGCCGGATGGAGCTGTGTGGGACGTCACGTCCTGCTGCCAGAGCGCCGCGGGAAGTTTGAGAGGAAGGCCGTCGCTGTTGGGCCTCACTGGTTTGCGGGTGGCGCTCAGCTATCTCAGAGCTGCTTGCAGGGGCCCCCATGCTGTGGGGCTTATGATGGCCGCCGCTCGCTGTGAATGTGATTTTGCCGAGCCCGGCTGAGGAAGAGTGCAGTGGAGTGAACGTCGTGGGACTCACTCTCTCCTTCCCCGCATGCCTCCTGTCTCCTTGCTGTGCTGATATTTTTCACTCTCTTCAATGTTTGCTCTGGGTAAGTAGTGTACTAAAAAATCTAAGCTGTGTATTAATTATTTAGCATACCAGCCAAGTTAATCTGAAAACCATATACAGTGAAAAAGTATAAGAGGAGTTGACCTCCTGGCCCCAAGGAAATGGTTCCAGTTCTAGGAACAGGATTAATCAATTTTTCTCACTAACCTTTCGGCTGGGGAAATGGAATATTGTGCGCCAGGTCTGAAGTCTTCATTTTTCGTAATATGCCGTTTTACAACTTGTTTGAGTTAATGTCAGTCACAGCCCGAGTACGAGTCATCTGTCACACTCACTGAACAGTAAGGTTCGTGCATTAGCCGGCGGCCAGGCCCATCAGAACTCACAACAGGGAAGTCAGCCTGGACTAAGGCTAGCAGCATTTTAAAAGGAAATGATTACCGCGGGGGGCGGGTGTTGGAATCATCACGGCCTGAGCCTGGCACTAGTGCTGCACTGTGTCCGATGTCAGGCTGCCTCCCTGCCCTTACATTTTTTTCTCTCTCTCTCATACGCACCGTGGCTTGCCCCACACACCTCTTCTTGTGCCTTGAGAACACACAGGGCCTCAGAGTCCGCGGACTCACTCATCTGCGGCCCTGTGTGCCGGCAATCATTGTTCACTGTGAGCACAGAATATGCTGGTCCCTCAGGTAAAACGGTAAGGCCCCCACTCGGGCTCTTCTCCTGCCACGCCCGGGGATCTTCAGTGGACTCTTTCTAAGCTCTTAGCATGGCAGTCCTTGCCGCTGTGTCCTTACGTGACCCCACGCTCAAATCATCACTAAGAACGCACAGAAATTCAGCTCTGCATTTACCTGGTGCCCGTCACTTTGTATATTCTGATCCTAATCTGTCTGGCTGCAGTGTTAGTTACATACAATTTTTGAGGAGTCCCGGAGTGGGGCGATCCCTCAGTCGCACAGCATTTACTAAATCATTTTAATTGGGCCGCACCGGTTCAGGCAAATACTGAGTTCACAAAACTGAACTGAAATCCATGGACCACAACAGTCAAATGTGCATATCCAATTCCGTCAGTTGCAGTTCAGTTGATACAAAACTAAGGGAGCTGTGTGAGCATGTTTCAATGAAATGGAGGTAGTGCATCAGTGTAAAGGTTGACGTGATTTGCAGTGCTTCTGGTCAGTGGTGACGGGCCCGACCGGTCAACAATCAGTCTCACATAACACATTACTTTCAGCAGCGTCATCAGCACAGCATTGTGTAGATCTCTGTGAGAGCCCTGCTGTGGTGTGATCTGTGCAGGGGGTATGTTGTAATTATTTTTGGTGTCACTGAGTCGAGGGGTCGTTTTTAAATAATGCTGCCTGCTGTGAGTGACCTGTGTACCTCAGCTGCTTAGTGCTACTTGTTGCCCAATCAATGTCTGTGCCTGTCTGCAGCGGCGTCCACGAGTCAGCTGTGTTGACTCTTAATTTTAAATTTAGGCAGCTCATCTATCACTCCCTCTCTATGCCTGCAGCCTGGGTGTCCCCCTTATGAGCGTGAGAGGCATGGTAGGGTGGAGAGGGTGCCTCAGAACTCAAGGTGGGCTGGAGGGGGCCATGGATCATTGGTGTTAGGTGCTTAGAAGCAGAGCGCCTCACACATTTACACCTGTAGTACGAGGCTGCACCTGCTCTCTGTGCCTGCGACCCGGGTGTTCCCTTAGGATTGTGAGAGGCATGGTAGGGCAGACGGAGCGCCCCAGAACTCAGGGAGGCAGAGGGCTGGAGGTCCTGTGGGGTCAGTGACTGGAGGTGCTTAGAAGCGGAGCACCTCGCACATTTACACCTAAGTGCTGTTCCATTTCTGGTGCTTTACAGCAGTTTTAAGATCTTCTTAGAGTTTCTCATTCCTCAAATGAGTGCAATTTCTGATATATGTATGTATGTTTCCCTCGCCGTCATTGCTTGATTTTGCTCGCGAGAAGGTGTCACACATAGTTGTTGAAATGTCACTCATAATTGCACTGAAATTATACAAATGTCACACATAGCAATCTGAAACCTTGGCAGCTATGTGTTATGCCACTCACGGCGCCTCACCCAGGGCACTTGAAGACCTATCAGCCGAATGGGCGTTGCGCGCAAAGGATTCTGTTTGGTTTTGCTGGCCTCACCTCACTCCACCCCTTCGTGTGCCATCGCCCGGACTGCTGCAGGTTCAGTAGAAAGGCACACAGGATTCTTACGTTGCCACGGACTGGAGTGGGCTGAAGCTGAGGCCTGACAGTCAGCCCCATTTAGAGTGTTTTCTGAAACCATTTAAGGATTGAAGTGGCTTTGTTTTTCTTTCACATTCTAGGCCCCTGCAATCCCCACTCTCCCCCTCCTTATCAGTCCAGTTGCACTGTCGTAAAGATGAGCAAGCAAACAGGTTACCAGGGAGAGCCAAGCGAGCTAAGGGTCTGGCTTTGCCCTAAAACCCTATGCACGAGCCGAACTCTGAAAATATTTGGCAAGTAAATCACGCAACAGATATGTACAACTATGCAATTAGGAATGGATATTCTGTTCATGCAGGCTAGAGCCTTAGCCCCAACGGACGGCTCCGTCTTATACACTTTGGGGTATATTCAAAAGAACGCGTGATAACTACCGCAAGAGTAGCGTAACGCAACTTTCAATAACGCAGCCTATCACGGGAAAATAACCCCGTGTCAACGTGGAATTCACAACAAGGCGGTAGCATGCGATAGTCACCAGATAACGCGTCAAATGCCAGCGTGTAAATCAACACCACGCCCAAAAAATGCGAAACGCGAACACGAGAAATCATGCGATGAGGCCAATTGCGGTACAAAAAGCTGCGAAAAGCAGCCTCAGGCCTGCAACTCCCACGCGTCTGGCGGGCAATTGCACCATAAAAACCACAGGCACAACCCACCAGAAACAAGCCAAAGCACGTAGCAACATCCATGCACCCTGACCCAGCGCAGAGGACAACGCGAACACCACAACCCCCACAGACCACCAGCAAGGAACAAGTGGGTCGGGGAAGGCCGAGGAGAAAATGGAGAGGAAGACGGGGTGCAGACCGCAGGAAAACAAGACCAAGGCCACGGAGGCGACAGAACACTACCAGCAAATGACCCACAAGCAGACCGCCTGGAATGCAGTCGCAGAGCCCAGGAGGCCAATTCAGGAGGCCAAGAGGCGCCGGCAGGACCTGACAACCTAAACCAGGTACAAACCCGCTGCCAACAGGAAGGCAGCAATGGCAACAGGAGGTGGCAGTCCAGCGCCACAGGAAGAGCAGGAGGAAACCCAGGCCACAGTCATCAGTGTGGAGAGGGTGCAAGGAGTAGGGAGTACGGACACAGCCTGACAGGACCTGACACAATAACAACAGGGTGAGGATCCAACAGGGACTGGGGGGACGGTGGGTGATGGGCACAATGCCACACATGCACAATGAGGTGTAACACACTGCACACCCACAATTACCCAGGGTCATGTCCCCCATCCCCGTGGCACACTGCAGCACACACACATAGCAATCACAGCACATACCATGACAATGTGGCACAAAGTGCAACACCCACACTGCAGAACAGGGGACACAACTGGGTCCAACCAGGCACAGAAACAGAACAATCACATCGGACAGAGCAGGGAACTGTGAGATGCACATCTACCCCTACAACCCCACATCAGCCATGTAGGCCAAATGGACACTGTCCCAACTCAAATAGCCACCACCGCCCAAACACTCACAATGTACATCGTCACACAGTCTGCAGGTCGACAAGAACAAGGCACCAACACAATGCCAACATGCACCTCCCCTTCACAATGCAGAGGGACAAACAACACCTCCAGCAGGTCAGAACAGACAACCCATCAGTGATGCCCGAGACGAACACCACAGCCCAGACACTGACGCCCTACAACAGCCCATGGACATCCCACACAACCCACCACCAGGGCAGACAAGCCACTCAGAGGAGAACCCAGCCCCTGCAACAGACCACACAGCATGAAGCACCCGCAATCACGGCTGGCTCACAACACTTCACCCACCCACACATGGCATCCCAATGCCAGGTGGCAGAACGCCAAAAGGAGGTGGCCCAACAGGTAAGGGTGTTGCCGAACCCATGGAATGCGAACTAGAACACATACGTGGGTGTCCAATACCCTTCAGGGACCCCCCACACCCCACAAAGGAGACCCACACCTCCAAAGAGACACATGCACATATCATGTTGAACTGGCCATGGGCACGTGCGCCCGGCCCCTTTATTGGCAGGGCCACATGTACAGTGACGCCTGTGCTGGATGTGTGTGGGGTGAGTATAAGCCAGCCCGCACGGAGTGCTTGGTGCTGCCAACAACCTGAACAGTGGACACCAGTGCAATGGAAACAGAAAACACCAGCATAACAGAGTCAACTGCAGAGCAACATGGAGGGATCCGGAGTAAGGACAGAGGTCACCCAATATTCAGTCTGGACGTTCCTTGAGTTGCAGTGCACTGAGGCAGGGGCACTAGAGAAGAGCGCACTCATGTGAAGAAATTGCTAGGATTGTGTCCCTTTGGATCAGTCCTGATGCAGATGCAGTGGGGTGTGTTACACCTGCATCAACTTCCTCATCAATGTCCCAGGTCTCCCACACTGCCTGAGGTGACAGCTGCATCCGCAGTCCACAGCGCAATACCCAGCAATAGATCCGGGTGTGTAGCTTGACTACCACCACCAGTCTGCATTCCTGCCGTGGGGCTGTTGCCTCCTGCCCTCCCATTGTCTGTGCCCTCTCCCTTCCGCACACTTGACACATCTTCCTCATCATAGTCCCAGGTCTTCCCCACTGCATGAGGTGACATTGCTGCGCAACCTCACAACAGCACAAAACTCAATCAGTAACGGACAATGGCTTGCGGTGCACTGAGTCACTGGCACCTGGAGTGCTGAGCAGGGTATCAGTCCGATGATGGCATCCACGACAGGTCTGAGCAACTCCTTAGGTCTGTCAGGACCCCCGTTTCGACTCTGGTAGATGGCGGTTGAAGGTGGTCCTTGCGGTGGTGGCGTGTGCCTCCTGCGGTGATGCGACGTCCGGGCCGGTCAAGACTCGATGCCATTTGTGGGCCCTGGTGGACCGCAGTTGGGGACGGAGGAGGCGGACAGCGCAGGGCCACAGTCACATGGTGTTGATGACCCCAAGACCATCGCTACAGAGGCCATTCAATGACTCAGAAGAAGGGGTCCCAGGCCTGAGCAGCGCAGAGTTAGTGGCCCCGGATGCACTGCGGCCGGCACAGGCACCCAGCCACGGGACGGTGACTTGCGGTGCAGTCAGATGGGCCATGCGACCTGAGCGGGTCCCCATCAATGTCCGAGGTGTATGTTGCGGAGGGTTTCGGGGGACAGTGGAAGGTGTCCTCCAGGGCATGATGCGGAAGGTCTGATGTTATCTGGAAGTAGCAAATGGAGGAGTGGAAAGCGCAACCCTCGTCCTCACCAACAATTCGGGATCAGCTACATGAGGATGAAAACTAGCCCCTAGTCCATGGACTCAAACGCCACCAATGTCCGACCAGTGAGTGTCCATGAATGTCGGGGAACAAACTTAGTGGCACAGGTGCTGTGAGGGGATGCAGTCTGCGATGATGCCCGTTCACAGATGTGAACTCCAAGAATGCCAAATCAAGGCTCTGTGACCTACTGGACCGCAGAGTAGGCCGGAGGCAGCGGTCAGCAGTGGCCCACAGCCACGGGTCGTTGGCTCGCGAGGCACAGAGTTGGTGACACAGTGGCAGTTGTCGGTAGTGTTTAATCACCTCCGTGACGCTGATCCTGTTCCCTCCGGACTGCAACGTGTCATCCTCTTACGCCTCTCCGTGCGTGCAAGGAAATGTATTCTGCCTTCTGACTTACCGATGTTCAGTTACAAATCAGTGATCCCACTCGTACGCAGCGTAGGCCGAGGGCAGTGGTCCGCGTAGGCCCACAGACACATGTGGTTGTGATGCCATGCACAGACTTGTTGCCACCACATCGGAGGGTGTACAGTGTATTGTTCTCTGCCTTAAATAATGTTCACTGCCATAGTGTAATCAAGACTCAGTTCCAAATGTGCGACCTACCTGACCGTGGTGTAGGCCTGAGGCAGCGGTCAGCACGGCCCATTCACCGAGTGTCGCCGGCATAGGTTGGATGGCCCCACCGGCCTGCGTAGTTCAGGTTCAGTGGCACCACGTATAGCAGCCTGGCATTGAACAGGGTTAGTGGTACCACGTGTCGCATATATGGGGTCACTGCCATTCATGACTCAAGACACAGTTCCACATGTGGGACCTACTGGTCTGAAGAGTAGGCCGGGGGCGGCAGTGGAGTGTGTCAATGAAAAAGGAATAAAGCGGGCCGGTGTCGTGGCAGCCGTGATGGTCTGAGGTGGCTGCCAAGGTCTCGGGCGTCGGGCTTGTGGCTTGCGCCGGCATGTGGTGGGCCCTCCTTGACACACGCCGGTGTCGGAAGGTGATCAGTGTGGCCTGGCTGCGCAGGGGCTGGCCTGACGGGTTCGTGGACCAGCGTGCCAGGGTCCGGCAGGCACACGGCATCTCAGGCAACTCCGCTCACGAGGATGGCGTCGGCCTCATGGCGAGGTGGGAGGCGCCGTCCTGGCAGAGACGTGGGTCTTTCCGGAAGTGGACCACGCCCAGGCCTACGTGGTTTTTATTCACACCCCTACGCTGGCGTGGCGTACGCCGGGCCATCCCACTCCGCTGACGCTTAGGGGGGGTGTAACAGGCAACATTTCCGCGAGATCCCCCACTGGCTGTGGTGACATGGTGGCATCCACTGTCCACTACACTCCATATGCAAGCGGTGTATGTCGCCATGGATATGGATGTGTTCTGCATACTGCGAGGTGTCCAGCACATCTCCGGCACTGTTGGCATTGTGTACTTTCCCAATCATGGTTCTACTGCATCCTTCACACATGCCTGGTTGCCACCTCTCCCCACATTCGGCTAGTATGTGGCTGAGGTGCCATGCCATTGCTGGCTCATTTTCAGGGCTTGCCCATGTGGACATTGTAAGTTGTTCTGTCGTGTCTGGTGGGTGGGCATATTGTTGTGCCTGTTGTATGTGATTTTGTGACATGTGCATTGCCAGAGTTGTGAGTTGCATGGTTGTGGTGTTGAGGTGTGTGGGGTGTTTATTTGTATATTGCCAAGGGGCTGTACATTTCCCTTGTTGCCATCCTGGGAACGCTGGTTGGTGATGGACTGTCGGAGGATGAAGGTATCATGCACACTGGCTGTGTATTTGAAGGCGACATTGTTTGGTGTTCCACGGTGTTCTGTTGTTGCTTGCACATTGGTGTGAGACGTGTGCTTCCTGTTGCGGTGATTGTGTGCTGTGTCACCAGGGGGCACAGGTAGTACATGTGTGCTGTGTGTTGCCCCCAACACGTGCGTGCATCCTGCTATGGCGAATGGTCCTTGCTTGGTCTCCAGCGGATCCTGCGCATTGTGTTGTACATATGGGGACTGGGGTACCAGGGTGATGGTGATGTCCAGGACAGGTGTGGGGGACTTGGATGTGGCTGGCTGTGGGACTCCTCCGACTCTGGCGGGTGTTGGATGGGGGTCTCAGGGGCCAACAGGTGCAGCCACGCCATCAGCTTCGTGTGGGGTGGGATGTTGGTTGTCTGCTGTGTTGTTGCCGTAGGCCTGTTAGGCGATGATGGTCAGGATGCGTAGGTTGGTTGTCCCTTTCAGCCTGGAGTGGAAGGTGACATTGTCAGATGTTGGGTCTGTGCGGCTGGTACGTTTCCTGGGGTTCCGCTGTCTTTGTCTGCGCTGCGTCTGTGTTGGTCCGGGGGGGGGGGGGTTCCAGGTGTGGGATGGGGTCCTGGGGTGGTGGGGGTGGGTGTTGTGGCCCTCTTGGGTGTCCGGGCTGCATGATGTGTGGCTCCATGGCATCTGTTGCCCTTAGGTTGTGGCCCTGGGCTGTGCTCCCTTTTGTGGTGCTGGCTGCCGTCCGACTTTACACCAGGTCAGAGCAGGTGTAGATTTCCTGGTGCTAACGCGCCTTATCGACTGTTTTGTGTTTTTATCGCGGATGTGGCTGGTCGTTGTGAATGTTGAGGTGTGCTTTTGTCTCGGCTTTTGTCACGGGAACGCCTACTCTGCATCTCATTAGCGATATTTGCGAGGGTCCTCTGTGGCGATGTTTTTGGCGGCTGCTATCGCGGGTATACTGGTGCTGTGGGCTGTTAACACTGGCTTGTGAATGGGGGGGTACATTTATCACGACTTTGGCTGCGATAAAGTGTCGTTAATTCGGCGATGGCTCCTTGTGAATATGCCCCTTTAAGTTTCTGTACCGGGTGTACCACTTAAACTGCTTGCTTGGGGGCTGCGGACGGATTCCATGTAGTGGTAGTGAATGGCTATGCCCGCCCATAGCTAATTACTAGACTAAGATATTCCAGGCTCTATCCGAAATGATTGGCCTGGAAGCGTAACCACCCCCCAAACTAGCCCTAATGCAATGCACAATAAATATACAACGGACGGCACGCATGTATGCGTCTTTTGCGCCGTTGATGGCAAAGAGGAAGGTTGCCTGCAACTAGGGGAAGAAACAGCATCCACTGTGAAAACGTGGCTCTGCGACCTATCACACTGTATGGAACAACCAGACACTTATTACGTCCTGCTCCCACTATCGAGCAGGCCATGAGACATATGGAATATCCTGCGTGAATACCTACTGGCACTACACTTGTGCGTTGCGATCATTAGCAGAAGCAGGGTCCAGACTGAACTTCAATGCCGCAGCTGAGGTCAATAGGTGCCCGGACAGTATTTCGGCGCCAGACTTACATTAATGTGATATTGTGTCTGCCAGGGTACTGTGGCGTTGGTCTGCTTGGCTGTGACTTTTTCAGACTGCTAATGTCTGCTTCGCCAACCTGATCAGCTGCTTATATTCTCTACTGAATTCTTTCTCTACTATAGTGCAATGCATTGTCCTGGGATATGTTTAATGTTTTGTTACATTAAATGTTGAAATCACTAAATAAAACATTAAAAAAATATGTTCAGATATGAATGCTAAAGTGCCTCCAAAATTCAAAAACAGTGTATTTCTTTAACGTGCAAAAGTGTTTCACCTTAGTGCATCGTATTTATTAAAAGTGATGAACTAAGAAACATTCATGCCACCCTCCTCTTGATGATAATGCCACAAGTAAACTATGAGGCAGGTCAATTGTCACGTGTACCCTATATTCCTTGATTTATAATATTTTGTACAGAGCATATTCTAAACTCAGACACTTGAAGGTGCTCTGATATGTAATAATGAAGAAAAAGAAGGCTCCGTAAAGTAAAATATTTTCCTAGGATCACACAATTTGGAGTAGCAGGGAAGTCGAGATTGATCCCAGGTTTCTGGTTTCATTCAGCTACTAGATGGGTATTGCCTATTTTTTACATTAAACGTCATTACTGTGTCTTTAATTCTTTGTCAAACATATAGAAACAACAGAATAGAAAGTATGTGGTATTTAGTGAGTAGGAATTATGTAGAGTGGGATTATGTGTTATGGAGAGTAATTATGTGGTATGCTAGTCTTTGTTGTGGAGTAGTAACCTCAGGTTTAGTCTTCCTCGTTCCCATAGAAGCTCAACTATGAACTCAGTGAGACAAAAAAAGATGGAATCACTGAGGAGCACTTGTGGACCTAGTCAGAGGTATGAGCAGGGCCACTGGAATTATGTGACTGTTTGGCTGCACCGACTTTCGCACAATTATACATTTTCTGCATTAGCCACATAATTCATCATCTGCACACTAATCTGCAGATTAGAACAAAAAAAGCCTTGTTTCTAGCTGAAAGGGGTCAAACGTTACCAAAAATGCAGCGACAAGTGTTACAGCGTGGTGGAAGGCCCTTTGCAAACCTAGAATGGTCACGTGTTACTTATTGCTAAATGTGGGTGTTAAATTGGTACTAATGGTGTGCAAGCCACTCTTGCTTCCCTCTGCGCCTCTCTTGCCTCTTTCTGCATTTCTGTTGCTTCTTTCTGCACGTTTCTTTCTTTTTCTGCACTTCTCTTGACCTCATTCTGTAAATCTCATGTACTTTCTGCACCTCTCTTCCCTCTTTCTGCACCTCATTTGCTTCTTTCTGCACCCCTGTTGTCTCTTTCTGCACTCGTCTTCCCTCTTTCTGTACCTTTCCTGCCTGTTTTTGCATCTCACCTGCCTCTTTCTGCACTTTTCTTGCTTCTTTCTACACGTCTGTTGCTTCTTTCAGCAATTCTCTTGCCTCTTTGTGCACTTCTCTTGCCTGTTTCTGCACTTCTCTTGCCTCGTTCTGCACCCCTGTTGCTTCATTCTGCACTTTCCATGCTTCTTTCTGCACCTGTCTTGCTTCTTTCTACACCCTTTTGTCTCTTTATGTACCTCTTTTGCCTCTTTCTGCACTTTACTTGCCTTTTTCTGCACCTCTCTTCCCTCTTTCTGCACGTCTGTTGCCTCTTTCTGCACCTCATTTGCTTCTTTCTGCACCCCTGTTGTCTCTTTCTGCACTCGTCTTCCCTCTTTCTGTACCTTTCCTGCCTGTTTTTGCATCTCACGTGCCTCTTTCTGCACTTTTCTTGCTTCTTTCTGCACCCCTGTTGCTTCTTTCAGCAATTCTCTTGCCTCTTTGTGCACTTCTCTTGCCTGTTTCTGCACCTCTCTTGCCTCTTTTCGTACCTCTGTTAGCTCTTTCTGCACCTCACTTGCTCCTTTCTACACTTCTCTTGCCTCTTTCTGCACCCCTGGTACTTCATTCTGCACTTTCCATGCTTCTTTCTGCACCTGTCTTGCTTCTTTCTGCACCCCTGTTGTCTCTTTATGTACCTCTTTTGCCTCTTTCTGCACTTTTCTTCCCTTTTTCTGCACCTCTCTTCCCTCTTTCTGCACGTCTGTTGCCTCTTTCTGCACCTCATTTGCTTCTTTCTGCACCCCTGTTGTCTCTTTCTGCACTCGTTTTCCGTCTTTCAGTACCTTTCCTGCCTGTTTTTGCATCTCACTTGCCTCTTTCTGCACTTTTCTTGCTTCTTTCTACACCTCTGTTGCTTCTTTCAGCAATTCTCTTGCCTCTTTGTGCACTTCTCTTGCCTGTTTCTGCATCTCTCTTGCCTCTTTTTGCACCTCTGTTGGCTCTTTCTGCACCTCAGTTGCTCCTTTCTGCACCTGTCTTGCTTCTTTCTGCACCCCTGTTGTCTCTTTATGTATCTCTTTTGCCTCTTTCTGCACTTTTCTTGGCTTTTTCTGCACTTCTCTTCCTTCTTTCTGCACCCCTCCTGCCTTTTACTGTACCTCTCTTGCCTCTTTGTGCACCCATCCTACCTTTTTCTGCACCCCTCTTGCCTCTCTCTCCACCCCTCTTCCCTCTTTCTGCACCTCTGTTGGTTCTTTCTGCACTGCTCTTGCTTCTATCTGCACCTTACTTGCCTCTTTCTGCACTTCTCTTGCTTCTTTCTACACCTCTGTTGCTTCTTTCAGCAGTTCTCTTGCCTCTTTCTGCCCTTCTCTTCCTTCTTTCTGCACCCCTCCTGCCTCTTTCTGTACCCCTCTTGCCTCTTTGTGCACCTCTCCTACCCCTTTCTGCACCCCTTTTGCCTCTTTTTACACCTCTGTTGGTTCTTTCTGCACCTCACTTGCCTCTTTCTGCACTTCACTTGCTTTTTTCTGCACCTCTCATGCCTCTTTCGGCACCTGTGTTGCTTCTTTCTGTAGTTCTCTTGCCTCCTTCTGCACCTCTTAGTTAGAGGTAGTTTTAATCCCCCTGCCCTATTATGTACTAGGGCCATACAGGGGAGGTCATGCCAATCACAGGGGTACCCCAACCCATAGTGTACCCTAGTGTATGTAGGTGTTTTCACTGTATTCTAAGTGTCTTTCAGCATAGCACTGGCTCAAGGCCTGGTTAGTCAGAGTCAGTTACCACCAGTACCCGTCAGCAAAAAGTTGGAGGCACAGGATGACTTTGCAACAAGGCCTCTTTCTGCTCCTCTGTTGGTTCTTTATGCACATCTCTTGCTTCTTTCTGCACCTTTCTTCGACTTTCTGGACTTCTGTTGCCTCTTTCTGCATTTCTCTTGCTTCTTTCTGCGCCTTTCTTGCTCTTTCTGTACATGTCCTACCTTTGTAGGCATAGTTAGAAATTAGCATTTAAAAAACCTTTGAAATTCACTGAAAAAACCATAGGTTTCAGGGACGTTATAGTTAGAAATTAGCTTTTAAAAAACCTTTGAAATTCACTGAAAAAACCACAGGTTTCAGGGACGTTATAGTTAGTTGGACATTTCACTCGTACAAAACCAGAGAAATTCGGCCGTTATAGTTTGTTCAGCTAACTATAGCTCGCGCCCCCGCAATGCACTGCTGATGACGTCACATATTACATCATTCATGGATTCATGGATGCATAGGATTAGTATGGAGGTTTTAGGGCCCAATGAGGGGTAGTCTATGAGGTAAGTAACTAGTTTTGGGGACTGGAGGAAGAGTAGTTTATAGCAGTTGAGCAGTAGTGATGGGTTTTTGGGGTTAAGGAAATGGTAATTTAAAATAAAAGTAATAATGATTTTGTTAAAATGTATAATTATATTTAAGTTAAATAAATATAATAAATATTATATATATATATATATATATATATATATATCTATATATATATATATATATATATATATATATATATATATATATATATATAATATAACTTATACTTTGGGTTACAGAAATCTTGCCCGGCGCTACGTATCCCAGTCACTGGTACCCACCAGTTTATTTTTCTAAACATATAAAACACAAAGTACGGAGAATTCAGCAAAACAAAATAATTAACAAACTTCTTCTTCTTTGGTTTCTTTAGTTTCTTTTTATTCTTTCTTCAGTTTTTTCTTTTTATCAATATAGCCAAGTAGTCTTTTATACAGTAAGCTGCCACAGAAAACAGCCCACACGTGTTCCTCGCTCCACTGCGCTTCTTCAGGGCTGTTATAAACATAAAATTAATATCAATTATACACATCTAAAGCAATAAACAATCATTATCCTATTTGACAACACTACACGCTGTACAAGAAAATTACTTTCAAATTCACTTCCCTACTACAAAGAGTACATGTGCTGTACAGTTATAAATCATCAGACATTTTCTCATAATGATGAGCCTTGATAATGGTACAAATTCGACCAACTTAAAATTAAAATTGAAAAATTGAAAAACAAACAATGCGCTATTAATACTATATCCCACTAAGCCATATGGCCTGTGTCACATTCCGATTATACTGAGTACTCTATCCCCTGTTTCGAAACTCAACATGAGCAAGGAGCTATTAGATACAAAGACTTATTTATACTAATCACTACTACAATAATTACCTTGCACTCCTAAACCAAAGAGCTTCACAGTCTCTTGTTTACCTCAGATTCTTTACCTTAGTTTCTGCAATTGTTAGTCTGCATGGTAAAAAGAGGGGGAATATTTATAGATATTGAAAGAGGACTAAAATCCTACTCTATTTAGTCTTGAAAAAAGTTTTTTAACCGTTCTTACCTCAACTCGTGGTGTTGGGCGTTTATCCTAATCCTAATTTCGTCCCAATGTTTGTTTCATCACCGTAAATGTTGTTTTTAGTGGTCACGTTCCCCCTTGATACGGGTCTGGAATAGGAACAGAGTCGCAATAAATATATTGTGTCACCCTAATTATGTACTCTGACTGAACATTTTCATAGCTGAATAGGCACCATAACTCCCCTAGCTGCGGTTTGTTGTATCTTGCATACAATTACCTGTAAAACGTCTGGGCGTTTAAGCGATTTGTCAGTTTCAAGAATTTAAAATAGCCTTCAGTGACTCGAAAAAATAAAAATAAAATTAAAAAATAGTTGTATATATTGGGAGGTCGGAATTCAAACCCATAATAGTTGTATATATTGGGAAGTCGGAGTTCAAACCCACGACTTCCCCCTTTGTTGACGCCTCACTCTCCTCGTAGTGCTATCACAGTTTCACTTGTTTCTACAGCCTGCTGGTTAATTACATAAAGGCTTTACTTGTGTTACCTCCCTTTTCAAAATCTAAAGTAGTCTTCAGTATCACTTATTTCAGCCTGTAGGTAAATTACATAAGGGTTTCACTTATGTTACCTCCCTTCTGCTACTTAAATTCGTTATTGTTGCCCTCTACAGAAGTCAGTTCAGTGTATAGGAAGAATAGGACGGTTAATTTAAGATATCTATATATAAATTAAGCGAATGTAATTTTCTGGTCAGTCCTGGTATAGAACTTAGACATTAGAGGAAAGATTGAAGTTTCATAAATACTTGAAATTGACTACCAAAATGCGATAGCACCAGAAGGAGAGTGAGGTGTCTATCAAGGGGAAGGTTGTGGGTTTGAATCCCGACCTGGTAACATACACAGCAATAATTTAATTTTATTCAAATGAATTTTTGGCGCCACTCCAGGTGTAGGGAATTAAGTAAACAGCGAGTATATAAGGAGCTGGGGATGCGGGCTCTTTCCACACCCGCTCTGCAGACGTGATCGGTTGAAGGCTGACGAGCCGTTTGAAGGTGAGGAACAGCATGGGGGGATTATTGGTCCAGGGCGTTAGCTATGACAGTGAGCTTTATTGTTAAGGGGAAGCAGTTGGAAAACAAACCCTGGACTGTTTATTCACGAAACTGAATTCCTATGGGGGTAACAACTGTTGATTTTAGATGTTCTAAATGTTATAATATGAAAGGGTATGAGCATTTAATGGATAAGGTGCAAGTTATAGTTAATGTATAGTGGCTACCGAATTGAATACACTGTGTATGGAGATGCCGGAGTTATAATAATTTGAACATATTGCATAAATTGTGTTGCTTAGGTTTTGTTTGCATAGAAAGAATAAATAAAGTTATAGTAATTTAAAGTTGGTATGTAAATTATAAATTTAAGGAATAACTTTAGCATTTCTAATGTTTGTGTACTTTTAGTTTGTGTAGAAAGAATAAATAAATTTTTCCTGAATATAACAAAGGTTTAAACTTTTTTTTTTCATTGCCGGAGTTCATCTGTTTAACAGGTGGCATGTCTGTTGGTTCTGTAGTGTTTTTGAATTTTGACGGTACGAGTGCATCTGCACAGGTTTTGATCTATTGGTTGATGTTGGAGATACCCTTTTCTAGGTTGCCAGTGTATTGGGCTGATAAGTTTTGAGGGTATTGTGCCAGATATCTTCCATTATTTTGTTTCAGTTCTGATTGGGCAGGGTGATGCTGGTGGGAGCTTTGACTTGCAGAGTGGATATATGGCAACGTATGGTGGAGTGGTCGGTCTAGGTGAGCGGCAAGCAGAGATGTATTTGATGTTGTTACCTGCAGCAAAGATAAGACCTAGGGTGTGTCTTGCGATGTGACAAGCTGTGAGAGTCCAGTGTTGTTCAGGCTCTCAAGGAGGTCAGTAGAGGAGGGATCGGTGGGTCATCCAAGTGGAGATTGATGTTACAGCAGAATGAAGTCCTTGGATTTAATGGTGAGGGGAGCAATGCGGTCTGATATGAGGTTGCTGAAATTTGTTTGTGGTCCTAGCGGTCTGTAGACCAGGGTGCATTTTAGGGTGAAGCTGTCATTTGTTTGAAGGCTGAAGTGCATGCATTCCATGAAGGGAGTGTCTGGATCCATGGAAGGGGCACATTTGATGGTGTCCTTGAAGATGACTGTTAGTCCACCTCTTAGTTTGTGGAAACGGTCTTGTTGTGCGATCTGGTATCCTGGTGGGATGGCTGCAGCTATGTTGGGAGATGACGAAGGGTTCAGTCCTGTTTGCGACGAGGAGGTCTGGTACACTGTCATTGAGGAGGTCCCAGATTTTGATGAAGTGTTTCCTCAGAGAGCAGGTGTTTAGGCCATGAGGTTTCACAGCACAGCCACAATACAGATGACCGTTAATCTCTTGAGTGGTCTATGAATGATGAGGAAGAGTTTAGCAACAAGGACTGGGGTGGGGCAGCTGCCCTCTCTGACTCCAAGAGCCTATAGATCTTAAAACAATTACTGGAAACTGACCTAAGATTACACAACATGACCATAGCTATCTGGTACCAGGTACTGATTACTGTTGACACAAAACTGCAAGCAAAGATATACCCTGAGAGTGCAAGTTATGTTAAGTTGCATATACCCTGATCGTGACACTATTAGACATTATGGGACCAATTTACTAGCTGCATATTGTAGTACTTAAATAGTGCTACATTGGTACTACTTGCTTACTACAAAATGCAATTCACAAACCTACGAGTGTAAATGTCCACCTTCACCTTTCCTGTTATTTCTAAGGGAAAATCCTCACACATGCACCTTTACTATTTAGTAGTAAATGTGGGAGGGAATGTGGGAGTGTCTGAAAAAGGGGCATACTTACTACTAAGTCAAAGAGGCTTCAGACAGAGTGAGGAGGGGTTTAGGAGGGGTTAGGAAGGGATTTACAGAGGGACATGCGCCTACCCACAAAAGAGTAAGCCCATTGCTATTCACAAGTGCCATTCTAAAGTTACCATAGCCAAAAAGTAACCAAAATGGAAGTTAATGTACTGCAGCTCAAAGCAGGAGTTCATCCAGCACCACACATGGCCAACCACTGGTACTGCAACACTCTCCTACTGAAAATAATTGAGGTAGGGGCTAAAAGTAAAACCACATAGGAAACGATGTCAAATTAAATTAAACTAATTAAACTAGTTAAACTAGTTAAAAATACAAATACATGTAATTTAATCTTACAGCATGTATCTAAAAATAAAACTTATTTATTATTTTATTTAACAGAAATGTAATAAACTTTTTAGATTTTTATAACATGTATGTAACATTAATTTTTATTAAAAATATCATTGCATTATTTTTAATCAATTCTAAACATCAGGTTTAATCATTTTAATACATACTAAAATAAGTATCTATTTTGCTTTAGTTTGGATTTTATTATAATTTAAAGTTCAGAAAAATAATTTTAATTTAATTTAATATAATCAAAATAATTTCATTTTTAATTAAATGTAAGTTAATAATGCTCTAGTATCTTTATAGTTTTTTCTACATTTCAAGCATATTTAAAAAATAATGTATATTAATATTTAACATAAAAACATTTTTACTAATTGTTTTCAAGTTTAATAAACCTTTTAACTTTTTCTTCCACTTTGGGGAGATCCTTACCACTGGAAGAAGGTGTCCTGCTGAAATGCGTTGATCCTGTTTGTTATTGCTGTTGAAGGAATAAATCACGTAATTTAAGACTGCATGATGTGCCACCCCATCTGTTTAGAAAGAATTGATGCCTATGCATATTTCTATATATAATCCAAAAGTTAAAGTGGCATTATAGTTAATTCTTGAAATTACATAAAAACGAATATTTAAAAACAAAAAAACTAAGGCTCATATTTACAAAGGTGTCACGCAGCACAGCAACAAAAAGTACTGCGCTGCTTTGCATGACAGGTAGAGAGCAGGAGAGGCAAATATAGAGAGATATGGCACTCTCCTTCCCTCTCCCTAGCGGCAGTGAAGAATTTTGCTGCTGAGAGCCTCGCACACACCTGTTCGCTATAGTGGAAGGGTGCGTGCGTGAGTCTAGCATAGGTTTTGTACTGAAAGGGTACCCTTCCAGTACAAAATACTACGACTAGCCAAGTTTTGAAACGTTTCCTACTTTGTATGTGTGCTGTACAGTGCAGCGCACATGCAAAGTCGGAAAAGGAAGAAAAAATGAAAACATTTCTCCTTTTAATGACTGCTTTCCAGCAGCATTATTTTTTGGTGCAAAACACTGTCTATTAATGTTAGTAGATAGGGTTTTGCATCAGAATGCATAAGTGGTTGCATGGGAAAGTCCATGCACCACCCATGTAACACCTCCTTGATGCTAATTAGCCTAAATACCAATTTACACTGGTTTGTAAATCCCTAAACAGGTTTTGCATCAGGTTTGAGTTAAAAACGTAACGCAATCCCAAAGCAAAAACTTTGTAAATCTTGGCCTAAAATTCACCAGTGATAGTTCACTGAGCTAATCTTAACTTGTGGCCCCGCCATGCACCTCACATGTTACATCATTGATGTCATCACCAACTTTTTGCAACCAGTTACTAGTTTTGCTACGCGACCTATGTATTAATAGGTAACGGCGCAAAATCTCCAGTGGCAGGGGCGTGCAGAACAACCTGGTTAAGGAGAATTAATAAGGCATGTCTTATTTGTACTAGGTGCTAAAACCTTAACTTATGTTACGAAAATCCAGAAAATCACTGAAAAAACAACGATTAAAGTGACATTATAGTTAGGTGTTGGAATGAGACATGATCTAACATTAAAAAACATAAACCACTGAAGTGCATCAATTGTAGTTTAATTAACTAACTATAACTTGCACCCTCATCATGCACCATTTATGACATCACATATTATATCATTCATGTTATGTCAAATGACATCATTGATGTCATCACCAACTTTTTGCAACCAATTATTGATTTAGCTGTGCAACCTATGCGTTAACAGGTCACATTGCAAAATCTCCAGTGGCAGGGGGGTGTTTCAGGAGTAGGTCTTATTTCGTGCTAGGTGCTAAAACCTTAACTTATGTTTAAAATAAATCCAGAAATGCACTGAAAAAACAATAGAAAAAGTGACATTATAGTTTTTTGTAAATTTGTTTAGCAAGTTTTTCTTAACATTAATACAAATAACATTGCAGCATAGTACATTAGGTACATACATCTACATTACATTTGCTTGACGAGCTCCAGGGTCGGTCGGAAGGGGGGGCGAAAAAGGCAACATGGAACAGAGAAGCAGATCCACTAGTCAATCATGTTGCTATACATACGAGTTCTCAGAAGCCTTAACAGGTGGAGCTCTCCACTCTATACATACAGTCATCACAACCTTTATTCATTTGCCTGATCTGCAGAATCATACAAGTTCATTGAGTGTTCCCTATCCAATGATTCAGGGGAAACTAATGTGTTCCCTGATATGTGTATTTCTGCTGGATCTGTACCCCCGTTCGGTTCCTCTTCCACTCTGTAACATGGGGGTTAGTAATAATATTCCAGAAGACAGAAGTAGAGGGTAAGCTGGTAGTTTATTTCTAAAGATTTAAGGTCTCTTCCATCCACGAAAGCTGCTCTTCAGTAACTGTCTTCACATCTCTCTCACAGTATATGACATCTCTCACATTCCATCTCCATGCCATCCACCTGGGTTGCTTTAGACATGCACCAACCTACAAGATTCCACACACTCTCTGCCCTTCACCGTATTCTCCCCAGCATTCTAGCCCAATTTTCAAGAACCTTTTCCGCATTTTCATCGGTGCGCACCTCCTTAAGCCTGCACTCCTCTGCCACCATCCACTCCAACAAGTTTGACCTCCACTTGTTAACGGCCGGGGTTATGGAACTGACCCAGTTTATTGCTATGCTGTGTCAGGCCAGCTGGAGGTCCAGTAGGGAAAATTTATATTGCATTTTGTTCCCTTCTTGGGAAGTGGTATCAGCCCCTGTGCATCCCACCAGAATGGTTGTAGCTGAATGCATATCCATGCTACATGACAGAAATCTGCTCGTATTGTCTGGCATCTAGCACATCCCGCTGTCCTCAACACATACGCTCTGTGTAAACGAAATGGTGTCAGATAGGCTTGGTAAAGGAAATCGAAGTGTGCCAGATTACAACGGGCTTTGCTAGCTACCTCGTGCACCTGTGCTTGTGCCCTGCTCCATTCGCCATCCGTTAATGAGGACTCTAAGTCCCGGTCCCAGGCTGCCCGTTTTGGGGTAACATTTGTGTGCCTATCAAATTTTAGGGCTGCATTTAGTCTGGATCTAATCCTGTTTATGGAGTCGGGTCTAGGATTATCTGGAGGACCTGTGACCGCTCAGGGGCTTCCGGGAAAGTGGGCCAGATTTCCAGTATCGTCTGGGACATACCTGCATACTGCAGAAATTGTTGCTTATCGACACCATAGTGCTGCTCCACTTCCTCCAGCGACATGAATTTACCATTTAAATACAGGTCTCCCACATTCTCACATCCCCCTTCTATCCAGCTTTCGACATCCTTAGACTTCCACATATGCAAGAAGCGATGCAGCCACCAAAGCGGGAGGAGTGGGGCATATGGAGCCTTTTATTAATGACTTTCCTGATGGCTATTACCCATGCTCACACCACTAGCACAATACTGAATGCAGTCCCCAGCGGGGCATTTTGACCACACATTAACAAGTGAGGAAGACGAGTGGCATCAGCTGTTCCTGAGATCAAGCTCTTTTCCCAGTTTGATTCAGTGTCACACCACATAGTGGTGTATTGTAACAGTCCAGCTAAGTAGTATAGTTGTAAATCGGGAAGACCGAGTCCTCCATTTTCGAGGTCCAATTTAGGGATTTCCAGTTTAACCCTACACCACTTGCCAGCCCATATTAGGTCAACCAGCAATTTATGTAGGTTTCGAAAAATTTCAGTTGGCAAATGAATTCTGCATCATGTAAAGGAAGCATGATAGGAGGACCATACTGTACAAAGCTACTCTGCCCATCACCGATAGGGGCAATGTGGTCAAGAAACAGACATACTTTGTGAGACCATTCAGAATCCTGCCCACTTTCGTTTTTCTCAAGTCATTCCCACCACTGGAAGATCTTCCACATCTCTGTTCACCAAGGCAACTAGGGATAGAGGACTGTCTTATGTGGGTTGACCCAGTGTCCAGACACCCTGCCAAACTGTTCCAATAGTTGCATGAGGAGAGGTATTGAGTTCTTGGGATCCCTTAAATAGATCAGTGTATTATCCACATATAATGACACAATGTAGTTGTTGTCCCCCACCAATCTCTCAGTTTGTCCCTCAGATATATCACCAACGGCTCCATTGCCATTGCTAACATGAGTGGCGACAATGGGCAGACCTGCCTTGTACCCCTTTCAATTTTTAATGGTTCAGAAACCTCTGTGCCCAGGCGCACTCTCGCTGTGGGTTAGCTATGCAATAATTGGACCCAAGTCAAGAACCCGGCTCCCACTCTCATTAAACATAGTATTTTTCAGAGGTATGGCCAGGACATGGTATTGAAAGCTTTTTCTATATCGAAGCCATCAGAGCTGCCTGAAATTTGGATTCCCTTGTTTCATGCATTAAGTGTGATAGTCTCCTTAGATTCATGTGTGAGCCTCTCCCTGGCACAAATTCATAATGATCTTCGTGTACCAAGTGCAACACAACTCAGCTCAACTGAAGGGCCAAGACCTTTGCAAACAATGTAACATCTACGTTCAGCATAGAGGGCGGCCTGTATGAGCTTGGGTCTATAGGGTCTTTATCTGGTTTTGGAAGCATAAGTATGACCGCCTTCCTCATCTGCATTGGGAGTACTCCCAATCTATATGCCTCCAAAAGAGTTTCCAGCAGGGCTGGGAGCAAAGTGGCGGAGTGTGCCTAATAGTATTCAGCCGGATGTCCGTCGGGCCTGGTCATTTTCCCTTTGTTATATTGCGGAGAGCTTCCTTCAGTTCCTCAAAATTTATGGCCCCACCAAGCCCTTCCGACTGGGCCGTCGCCAGTCATGGGACCGCCACCCAGTCCAGGAATTCTTCCACCCCGGGCTGTGCATCCTAATCCTGGGTAGTATATACCCCGGTGAGAGGATTACACAGAATCTGACCAAAAGCTGTTTGACCCATAACTAGTGCCTCATTGGGTCCCTGCAAGGTGAGAATTGTAGACGGGGGATGTTCCCTCTTAAGTAGCCAGGCCAACATTCACCCCGACTTAGCACCATCTCTTTCTATGTAGACGTTGCCAGTCGTCCTTCCTGACGTGACAATCCACCCTATCCCAGACATTTGTCACAGCTCTGTAAGCCTCTGCCAGTGATACCTGCTCTCATTCCTGCCCCTGTATCTGATGCTGCAAGTCCACCAGCCACTCCTCCTTTTCCACTAACTCCCTTTCTAACTTCCTCCTAATACCGCACGTCTTACAAGGGTTGCCACTCTAATGACCACTTTCAGTGCCTCACATTCCATGTCTCGGGAACCTGCAGAATTCCAGTTTATACTGATATAACCCTGAAGTGTGCCCTGCCCATTAGTAGCCTATTCTGGATCCCATGGCCTCAGGTCTGAACCTCCACAGAGGGACACCGGGTCTGTGAGTTCTCACCCCACAGTCTAGAATCAGGAGGGCATGGTCAGGAAGAAATCGTACCTGATAGAACACTTTCACCACGTCAAGGACCCCGTCATTGGCGAGGAGAAAATGATCCAATCTTCTATGTGTGCCATGTGTGGGAGAGTCACAGGAATATTCCAGCGCCGCAGTGTGGCACTCCCTCCACGCATCCGTAAACTGCAGCTGACCCATAAACTCCCACAGCCCTGAAGTCATGCGAGGCTTCGTGCCGAGTCTGGGTGGGTGTCTATCCCGTTGCCCATCTAAAATACAGTTAAAGTCTCCCACCCGAACAATTGGTAAGCCAGCATAAGGGATCATTTTAGCCTCTAGTTGTCCAAAAAATTCTCCATCATCGGTATTAGGAGCATAGGCGTTTAGCATACATCTCTCTCGTCTATCCAATATACCATGCAACAATATGTAACATCCTTCCACATCCACTAGTTGCTCTCTTAACTGGAAAGGAACTCCTGGGGCCACCCATATAGATAATCCTCTGGCATTGGAGGAATAGGTAGAAGAGTACAACTGTCCTCGCCATTTTTTACTAAGTTTTTGAACCTCACCCTCTAGGAGATGCATCTCCTGTAGAAATGCTACACGCATTCCTAGCCGTCTGAGGTAGGTGTGTGTCCTATATCTTTTCACGAAATAGGTGAGCCTCCGTACGTTCCATGCTAACATTCGTATTGTGTCAGTCATGTTCCTCCCAATGCCAATAGACTCATCACTCCCACCCAGCTGCACTCCACTCCTCCCCCACCCACAATTCCCCATGCTGCATGATGCACAATGGCCGGTGCACAAAACAAATTAAACTGAAATTTAACATTCCAGCATTGCAGTCCTGCCCTCCCTGGGTAAACACCCTTATAATCAACTTATGTCTGTCCATACATCTCAAGTAACCCCCTCAAATAACGCAACTATGCTAATCAAATGTTAGAGTGTGTCAGGTACAGTTAGTGGACATCAATCCCATGTATATCACCAAGGGGATGTGCCTGTAAATGACTTTCCTTTTGATGGTGAATCATGTATTACGACACACCTATGTGTCTCAGTGGACCCACTCCATCTACCCACAACAGTGTATACACTCTCAAAATGGAGTACAATTAAGATATACAGAAAAATGAAAACTGTGTACAGTCAAAAGAAATGCAAACACAGAAAAGAAATGACAACTGTTAGAACTGGGGGTCTCTAGTTGGCTGAGGTAGGTACCTTAGTCCAAATAGGGACCCTTGCTTCTAGTCAGGGAAAGGAGGGGCACACTCTTAGATAACCCCTGCTCACCCTCCGGTAGCTTGGCATGAGCAGCCAGGCTTATCTCCAATGCAATGTGTAAAGTATTTGCAACCACACTCCCAGTAACACAGTGATAACACCACAAATGGACACCACACTGATTTAAGAAAATAGCGGTATCTTTATCAAGAAGAAATACGATGAGACCAAACGATAAAAAATATCCAGCATATGCGTATTCGTAATATTTCACTGGGCCGGTTATTAGGCCAACAATCACTTGTAGGTTCTTGCGGTATTAATGAGCAGTTCACGATGATCTAATGAGGTCCTAATGCAATGCTATGCAGTTCGTAATGCAGTTCGTAATGTAGAAATCAGACAGTCCTTAATGCAAGTACTAATGCGGTTCGTAAAGCAAGTAATAATGCAGTTCGTAATGCAAGTACTAATGCGGATCGTAAAAGCAAGTAATAATGCAGTTCGTAATGCAAGTACTAATGCGGATCGTAAAAGCAAGTAATAATGCAGTTCGTAATGCAAGTACTAATGCGGATCGTAAAAGCACGTAATGATGCAGTTCGTAATGCAAGTACTAATGTGGATCGTAATGCAAGTAATAATGCAATTCGTAAAAACAATCCACCACCGATCGCGGTGCTAGTGAAGGTCTCTATGCCACTCTTGGCTGACACGCGGTCAGCGGCTGCCAAAATATGCCCCCAATACGGTTATGAAGGAAACAAAGTGCAGCTCCACAATCCGACCCCGGTACTGCCACTCCTCGGCAAGTACGGGCCGCGATACTGACTTGAGCGGAGGCTCGCGCTGCAAAGATGGGAAAGGCCGAAAGCGGTCTCTCGTAGCACGCACTCCGCCCCAGGCGGCGACACGCACGCTCGCTGAGCGTTACCTGGGGGGGTGCAGTCTCTCTCTCCTCTCCTCGCAGCTTGGGCATCACGCTGTGCGGCTTCGGGTTGGCGGCGGCTGCTCCTCGCAGTGAGAGTCGGGCTACTAGGCGACGACCTCGCAGCTGATCGGCTCCCGGCGCGACTCCGTTGATCTTGGGCACAGGACCTCTGACCCACGATGGTGAAGGTTCACAGGTCTCTCCTTGGCACAGGCAGGCTCGGGCCGGCGGCGGTGATTTCTCACGGCTCCCCCTTGAAACGACGGTCCGGGCCGATGGCGATTACGATCACAGCACTTCTGGTCATGCTGTCGATCGAAACAGAGCGCAAGACTGCTCTGGGGCACACGGTCACGGGACAATTCTCACTAAAGGTCTCAGGCTGCAAAAAGCACACGCACACAGCGTCGCTGAGACACACTTGGAAACTTTGATGTTCCTGAGTTTCCACAACAGGGAGCCAGCTCCTCTCGGGCCCTTGGAGACAAGTCACTTCAGGACACAGCACACAGCAAAGTCCTTTCAAGCCGGGGGACACAGCACACAGCAAAGTCCCTTGTCCTCTCCTTAGTTAAATCAGCAAACTGCAGGCCAGCCCCAGAACACACAGCAAGGGCAGTCCTTCTCTTCAGTCTCTTCAGCTGTTCTTCTTTGGCAGAGGTTCCTCTTGATCACAAAGTAGTTAAAATCCTTTTTCAGGCTTGAGTTCAGGGGTTTCAGCTCTCACATTTATACCCCTAAATGCCTTTGAAGTCTTTGTGTTTAGGGGGCTCTGAGCCCGGTCCAAACCAGTTCTGGGTGTCTTCCTGACAGTGCACACCTTCTTTCTTTGATAGTGAGGGTCTGGGCCTCAGACACTCCGCAGGAGGTGGAGCCATTCCTTTGTGGCAGCAGCACAGGCCTCTTCGCATCAAAAGGGCTACTCCTCCCCCCACACCAAATGCAGGCCAGTCTGTGCTGTCTCACCTACTCCTCCCTGGTGTCAGGACACTTCCCCAGACCCTGTCACATCCAAAACCAGACAGTCAATACACAACCAGGCAGAGGCACACAGGATGGTCAGGACAAGAAACCAGCCACTTCTAAAAGCGTGGTTTCTAAACACACAATTCAAAAACCATCTTCACAAAAAGATGTGTTAATGAAATTCTGAGTTCAGGCACACTAAACTCCATCTCTCCATCTTATGCCTATGGGAAGAGATGCTGGAAACTTGGGACACAGCATTCCCCATTCTGTCCTATGGGCAAGATGGCATTGCAACAGTGAAAAAGGAATTTGGCAGTATTTCACTGTCAGGACATGGTACACACCTCAGTACATGTCCTACCTTTCACATACACTGCACCCTGCCCAGGGGGGTACCTTGGGCCTACTATAGGGGTGTCTGATGTGCATAAAAAGGGAAGGGTAAGGCCTGGCAAGTGGGTGCACGTGTCCGGACAACAAGGCAGTTAACAAACTGCGCGCAGGCACTGCAGTGGCAGGCCTGAGATCTCTTTTTAGGGCTACTTGTGCGGGTGGCACAATTAGTGCTGCAGGCCCACTAGTAGCATTTGCATTACCAGCCCTGGCACACATAGTGCACTTTACTAGGGACTTTACTAGTAAGACAAACATACCAATTATGGACAACCAATTACCATGACACTTTACACAGAGAGCATATGCACTTTAGCACTGATCAGCAGTAGTAAAGTGCCCAGAGTCCTAAAACCAACAAAAACAGGTCAGAAACAATACAGGAGGAAGGCAAAAATTTCAGGGATGACCCTGCAAAAAGGGCCAAGTCCAACAACAACCCTAAAAGAATAAGGAAAAGGGTGAGAAAGGGAGGCGTGGCATGGCAAGCTGTGTCTGTGCCCCCTGTATGTGGCCACCCCCTGCCCCATTGCAGCATATAAATCCGTACAACATTCCATTATATCAAATGCTGTAGAGTGCCATGTACCCCACAAGCGCTCTCCCGCACCTCCCCCAGCTTACGTTCTTAACAATCACCTCCGGTTTTCAACAATATTCTTTTCAGCTACTGAGGACTGTTATCGCTTGTTTCCAAGAAGAAGGACAGAGGGGCAAGTTTAGAGAGGTCCAGCATACGTGCTCAACGGGTACAGTAAGCAAGAAAGGTATAAAGTTCCTCTAAGTCAAAGTGAACAGACAGCGAGATACAATTTGTGGGATCAAACAGGGGATCATCCCACGATGTTAAAGGGTGATGGGAGGGGTTTCCCCTTCCGGAACTAGGGCTCTCACACACCTAGCAAGCTAGGTGTCATGCTTCATCATTTGAGCCTGCCCCTCGTCAGGTCGGCGCTGCAATACCCGACGGGCACCCAGTACGGGGCTCTTTATCGGGGATCTTTAGTTCCTGCCGTTGGGTGCAGTGGGAGTAAGGGGCCTAGTGTGTGTAGATGTGAAGGGAGTGAGTTAAAACAGGTCAGTTAGTCCTAACAGTTATTTATTCAAGAAGGTAAACTGCCTGATTAAAAAATGGGAGAGTGGCGGTAAACTAGAGGCTATGTATCTAGATAAGTACGCCCTACTCTCAGTCGGTCAACATGTTTCGTGCCCTGGGTGTCAGGAGGATCAAGGCACTTCTTCAGGACCAGGAAAACGCTATCTACACAACGTGGTAAGGGCAAAACTACCTACCACGTTCTCAGGTAAATAACCATAACTGTTATCTAAAGTAGACTTCAACAGTGTCTGGCGGTCGTAAAGGACACCAGATTGTGTCCAGCGTTCAGTAAACGCTTCTCTCGTGACCTACCCTGCCGCCGAAACCGGGATCTTGCTTACTGACTGTTATCGCTTACCATATATTATGTACGTGAAGTTCATTCACATGCCTCAAACAGTGCAGTCCCTGTCCACCTCATAAATTGGCAGCTTTCATCCGTGAGGCATTCAGCTCATCCTGCGGCTCCAGATCTGCACTGGAGAAGGCTGCAGATGTGACCGTCTCCATCAGTGCCCTAGCCTCCTCTCTCTCCTGCCACTGCAATTCCAGAGAGATGGTGACATGTGTCCTAACCACCACTCTCACACTCGACCACGCTCTTCAACTGCAACTGCTTCTTTTTCGTGGCTGTGTGTTCGTTTCCGCCTGCCTTCGGAATACTTTGCTTCTGCATCCGGATGATGTATCCTGCATACGGTCCCAACTTCGGACCTCCAGCCAGTCCCATGTTTCTTCCGGCGACATGAAGAAGTGGGTGGGACCATCATGAATCACCTTCAGTTTACCTTGGTACAGTAACATATACTGTAAACCAGTAGCAGCCAGTTTTTGTTTAAAGCCTCTAAACGACTGCCTCTACAGTTGCACAGCTCTGGTGTAGTCCAGAAAGATGCGGGTGATGGTGTTGTCGAATTTCGGGTCTCCTTGCTTTCGAACCTACTGTCAGGACTGGCCAAATAGATTCTCAACTTAAGCTCAAAGGGTCACACTCCGGTCCAAGAAAGAAGAGGGCTTTTGGTAGTCTCTTGAGCTGGAAACACCGCTTTGCTGCAAGAATGTCCTTGCCATCAATTCCCAAGAATACATTCCCCAGATTACGGCGATATTTCAAGATGGCGGCTGCCATCTGTTCAGTTCGAGGTCAGCGCTCTAGTGTTGGCCTCAGGCAGCTGGTGTAGTGTTCTTCGCGCGCCCGCTCTATGAGCGCTGCGGACTTCAACTGTAGAATTCGTGTGGAGAGGAGCGTTCTTCTCTTCACGCATGAAAGAAACAGTATTTTCCTCAGGGGAGTAGCGTTTATTATTTCGCCGCTTCGCCTGACATTTCAGAGAGATTTATTGGCATACATTCCTGCAGTCTTCCAGACGCTTAGCCTTCGTCTGGAGGGCTTCGTGAGCCAGCATTTTTCAGCACTCGGTGAAGAATTCCTTAGTAAAGAGTTTGCCAGCTATTTTTTCGAAGTACAACAAGAACTCCCAAGTAAGTCCATTAATATTTCATAGTGGAAATTCCTCTTGACACTTCGTCCTGTGAGAGAAGAAATTATGACACGTTTTCAGAGACAGTGAGTCAAGTATGCTCGTGTTTTGACAAATCTCTTCAGAACAGTTTTTTCAGTTATAAAGACTTTTAGTTCATTTGGGGAGCTTTTCTTCAGTAGCATTTTTTCCCTGAGTCAGCCTGTGTAATTTTGAACTTTGGCAAAGTAGAGATTTCATTATTTGCCATCTAGCCAGCACAGTGCATTTGTTTGAGGAAATTAGACAATAAATCTTTTATTCAGTTTCATCGTTTTTTTTTGTTTAAGAAGAGGATTTTATTTCTGCCTGGATAAGCAATCAGCGCAGAGAGCTTTCAGTCTTCTCAACACTTACTCATCTACAAGTAAATAGAAATATATATATATATTTATACTTACCACCAGTTTCATCATCGCTTCACCCTGTAGAAAGAGAAAAGAGACAAGTGTTACTTGCAAAGATAAAGACTTCACTAGAAAGCAAAACTGCGCATAGAGACAGAGCGTAATATCAAGTCATCTATAAGCTGGCCTAATACTTAAAACACATTTAAGGAGAGAAGCTAGCCACTGTATACTAAAAGGCAATTCAGATCAGTGGGAGGAGAGGTTGGTTGGGCTATAGAGGGTTTAGTGAGAAAGAAGTAATCAATGTTCTTGTAATTGCAGGTGTTCGAGACAATCCTATCTGGGCACTGGTAGAAGATCACTTCAGTGGCAGTCTCTCTTGTCATTCCCATTCCCCTTTCCCCCCCTTTACTGCGGGTGAATTCATTCGTTCGCAGTGAAGTCTGGGATCTGGGATTGCTCTTCTGTCCCCGTGGAAATCAAGTTACAGGTGCTTGGTACTTGACCCTTTGACACCTGAAGTATTTTTTCTCGATCCCTATAGTTCAGGAATTTGGCAATGACTGTTCTTGTAGGGGCTCCAGATTGCAGTGGTGGGGCCAGTGCTTTATGCTCTCTCTCCACTGTGAAGAAGTTGGATAATTGTGTGGTCGGAAGCGTTGTCTTAATCCAGTCTTCCAGGAAGGCCTCTGGTATGCCCTTCTCAACACCCTCCAGAAACCCCACGAACCGGAGGTTTCATCTACGTGTCTTCCATTCTGGACTCCATTTTACTAGAGAGAGATTTGAGGGCAGTAACTGTCTTTTAATTTAGTGACCGCTTCCCTCAATTCGGTAACTTGACTCTCTGTTTCCACCGATCTCTCCACCACCTTGCACAGGTCGGCTCTCAACAGATTTACGTTGATTGCTATGGCCTTGATTTTTGCCTGCACTGCCCATCCAGATGCTTCAATGGCCTCCAGTATCTGAGTGCCAGTTGGTTCTGCCATATGCAGGGACATAGTATTCCTCGCTGACTGCTGTCTATTATTGACCTTTTGAGCGGTGCATTGGTCTATATTTGTTTGCTGCGTGGGCCGGGCCATTTTATCTCTACCCATAGTGAAAGCGGAGTTAGGTTTCCTCAAGAAGTACAGTAGCTAGATTTGACTGTTTATAGACACCTCCATATCAGTTTTGGCCTTTAAAGATATATTGGGTTCAATGACTATGCCTGGTTGTGTGTTCTGTGAGCAAGGTCTGTGGACTATTTGCACCTTCTTTTTCGTGGCGTTTCTGGGACGGTATTTCCTACACACAGCTCCAGGTGGGGGCTCATAAAGGCTCAAGATAATTGCAAGTTCTGTCTTCGCTGTCAGAAGGAGAGACACAGATGCAATAGCAATAGCTAGGCGATAGAGCAGTTGGTGACCCCCGTTCCCGCAATGTTGCAGGGGGTGTTGGCAGGTCTTAAAAAAAATCAAATAGGCTTTACTCGGTAAAACAGATGATCCCTCTTTGACGCCAGGCGAAAAACCCAATAGTCCTGTGCTCCCACGGGGGAGGGGGTGGCTTCCAACCTAGTTAACGCAGACAGGTGTCCGCCTCCGTGCCGTATTTTGTTGACTCCGATTACAGTTCATTAGGCCTCTCGGGGGTCGTGTGTCTGCCAATGTATCAAATCAGTGCATGCCAGTTGTTGTCGCCAATCTGGTTCGTAGGGCTTCAGGACACATCCAATGTGGAGGTTCCAGAAATCAGTGGTCGGTATGAAGAAGGAAGGAAGTCACATCAATCCCCCCAATCAACGAACTACTCAGACTTCAAGTCTTCTGCCCCGGAGGTCCTGGTGTCAGCAGTTACTGAAATCAATTCTCGTGGGGTATTAAATACTGTATTCTTACCCCAGAGCCTATGCCCCCAGTAGACCTCTCCTCCAGCTGGTAGCCACCTTCAGCACTGCACCTGTGCTCATTAAGGGCTCAGTGCACCGCGGGCCTCCCCAGTCATTCAGCTGTTATTAGTTAGGACAGACATTGGTATGAGTTCTCCGCCGCTCAATCTTAAGTGGCGAGGGCCAAGGCGAGAGAGCTCCGAACGTCATCCCTCCAGACCGCCAGAGGCATCGGCCGTCTCACTGCAGCAGCACAATTTGAGGCCGCTCGCGCCGATACCCAGTCAACCAGTGGCAGACACTCGCCGCGTCATCACAGCAATAGGGGGGAGGGTTCCGCCTCAGTCATGCAGGCCAGAAACAGTCCAAGGAGGTCGCATCGCCAGGTCGGGGCCTCGCTCTCACACATGGCCATCACCGATCAGAGAGGTCCGGGTCCCACTGTTCAGTCTCCACAGGCCCTGCAGCCCTCCACAGCCACAAGGGAGCAGTAGTTTTGCCCTTGCTCATGTGTCCAGTGGTGCAGGTGCCTTTTCTGATATATATGGGGGCTCGGGGTAGCAGGATATTGCCGGATTACATTTACAGGACCAGAGCAAGCACTTAGTGCTGCCGCCCAGCCATCTTGCTGCCATGACCCCAAAGTGATGTTCTAGTTATGTTTTGAAATGACACATGATCTAACATTAGAAAAAAACATGAACCACTCAATTGTAGTTTAATGTACTAACTTTAACTTACGACCCCAACATGCACTAAATATGACATCACATATTACAATATTCATGTTATGTTAAATTACATCATTTATTTCATCACCAACTTTTGCAACCAGTTATTAACTTTGCTATGCAACCTTTGTATTACTAGGTCACATCACAAAATCAGTAGTAGCAGGAGGGTGCAGCACCAACCTGCCTAAAGAGTATTAATGAGTCAGGTCTTATTTGTGAGGCCCTATCATTGGTTTCAAACACAAGGATGGTGGCCTGAAAAGAACAGGAGAACGCCAACCTTGCGTTGGCATTCCCACATAGGAAACTTTTTTTAAACAGCCAGCGTTGATTAAGCCAGTACTGCTTTTTCAGTTTTCCTTTTGGGAAAACATTTAGGGAGCAGACTGTGGTGTTCTTAACCACTGCCTACTCCTATTGAGACTGCTGAAAGGGGAAGGTGTCCCAAAGGACCTGGGTTGCTAAACTGAGTTTGTAAGTCAGAAGGCCTGCTCCAGCTTGCACAATAGGATTTGTAAATGTAGAAAAGCCATTTTGCAGTTTCAATTTTGTGAATTGGAGGGTTCGTAATTGCAAAATGGCTTTGTACATCTGGCCCTGTATCTTTAAAGGACAGGATGACACAATGACCTATTAAGAATTAAGTATGTATGTAACAACAAAACACTTTTCTCATGAGGAAATCATTCAACAATTGACATGATTGAACAAAAATCTGCAAAGTTTTATTAGCAACCTCTTCAATAAATGTGTAGAATAAAGTTTTGCAAACCCTGAAATAGGAAAAATACAGTAGTATTTTTGTTCGTGAAGAAAGATTTTCACATAAATTATGATGGCATTGAAAATTATCAAGAATTGGTGCAGATGGTGCAGTGAATAGGTCAAATTGTGGGAAGTGAGCATAAAACTATATACGTAAAGAGGCACGCTCATTTTCAAACAAAATCGCTAGTTTAAATATATCAGATAGTGTTTCCTGACAAGGAGTATGAGTAAAGCTATACAAGATGACTATTCAGTAACATATCATTAAAGCATTGATCCTGCTACATAATGTGATGTTTAAAGAGAGGGCTATCACCACATGACTTTCTCGCATACAATGATCTGAAAAATGATTGTGTACGATTACCAATCTTGCCCAATCTGTATTTTCCAGGTCCTTTAAAATAAATAAATATGAATGGGCTCTCCCCTATGAACGGGGCAAGTTATTAACAAGGCAGTTTTTTCAAGTAACAGGGAGAGCTTTTAACACTTTCTGGGCTTTCCAAATTTTAAGTTTATATTCTGTCTTAATATGCCCAAGAAAACCACATAAAAGTGTTAACTTGAAAAAACCAAGTATTGGCATTACTACTCAAAAGACGTCTTCCAAATGGAAAATTGAAAATGAAATACCAGACAGGCTCTAAATGTTTAAGTATCCTAGACACTTTCAAATTCCAACAATTAATTAAAATTCCTTGCCAGGTAAGGCTACGCCTTTAGCACTAGCCAATATTATTGATCTTCGCATGATTAGTGAAAGATATGAAGGATGCACTGGTAAACTGCTAATGTTGGCAGGTTAACTAAAGGTTTACTCGCAAATGCAAATTGTACTCCGAATTATGGGACATTGGTTGCGAAGTTTAAATTGCTGTGTGTTTACATACCAATTTATGTAGTCACTGCCATTAAAAGGGGTAGCTATCAGACTGGCCCAGAAGTTGTTCCTCCTCTGAGCTACATAGCAACATAATAAAAGTAAGTCCTCTCTTTTCAATTTGGGCAGGCAAAAAGTACTTTATCGTCCATGTACTCAAAGACATCACTAGTTAACCAAAATGTTTCACAATAAAATGTAACTAATTGGTTGATTTAACTCATATGCTGCTCTACCTTCTGCTTAAAAGCAATTAAATAGTATTTTTAGTAAACTAATGGCACGCGGCAAGACAGCAACATGAACAAATTGCTATTTGTAGAAATACTTATTTTGAAGTAAATATTATTACTCAGTACTCAGATATGTTTGAATAGAAGATATTATAGGAGGGTCCAAACACAGCAAACCAGCATCCCTTACATGCTAGAGTTCACATACCAGAGTGCTTTCATCTGGAACATTTTCTCCCATGCAATTTAGGAGTTTGGGGAACTCTGACAGCTGCTTTGCTTCTTCGACTTGTATTTGAATACAAAATAGATGTATGCCTTATGCAGCTTGCATTAAGATGGAGAGTACGATCTCGCTATAGATGTGTTTCATTTATTTTCTTAGTGCATTGTATTTGATGTCAGAGCTCATCTGTAATAAGAAAAGTGCATCACATGTGATAGTTTATTACAATCCAGTATTGACGTAAATATGCTTGTCTGTCTTCTCAACAGGCACCGATGCTTAAAATATGTCTCCTACTCCCACCATTCATGACCTCATTTGTAGAATGAGGGAACCCTTTAAGGCCATCTATCGCCATGAATCACATGCTGGCATGTGCTTTCCACGCCTCTGGCTTCCTTTATTAGTGAAAGACAAGGCTACAGACTTAATGAGCATATGCTTAAAGAGCTGAAGTGAGCAATGGCCGTGCCCCAAAGCATCCTGCCTAGGGCTGCTTCTTTCGTTGCCTCTGCAGATGTTTGTGAGCAGCCTCAGCAGTGGTTGCTAACAAGCCAGAGGAGTTGTCACACATAAAACAGGCTAAATTCACACCGCCTGTATTTCAGAGGTGGAGCAAACTTGTACTTATCCCTAAGGTGCTTACGCAAGCTTATTCTGCTGCCACCAAACCTTTACCAACATGTGAACCATGAAACAAATGAAGCCTGGGGGAGGGTGGGGGGGATGTCACTGAATAAAGTTTATTTGCTACAAGTATGGACAAGGTCTGGAGGCCTAGTGTATTATTCCATCCACCACATGGCCACAGGTTCAAATTCCGGCAGCTCCACAGAGCCTTTCATCTTTTTAAGGTCACTAACATGACTATATTGAGTTCAATAACAAAAGACATCAGGGGCCAGATTTACTAAGAAATGATGCAGCGTAGTGTAGTGACTAAATTTGCTGTGCTGCATTGCTTGAAAGGCAGAGCAGAACAGTGCCATAACTACTAAGATGTTGTGCTGTTCTCTCCCTGCTCTGGCACGCTTTTGCCAGGCAACAAAGACACCCTTGCACGATAATGCAAGGGTGTCTTCATTCTCTAAAGCATAGGTTTTGTACTGTAGGGGTCACCTTCCAGTACAAAACTATGCTTTATGGCTTTTCCCGCTTTGTATGTGTGCTGTAGAATGAAGCACATATGTAAAGTAGGAAAAACGAGGAGAAATTAAAACATTCTCATTGGTTCTGCCTCAAGGAGGTGCATGAGTTTGGCACAAATCCCAGTCTACAATTCTATATAGATAGGGATTTGCGTCAAAACCAAAGAGTGATCTCATAGGAACACCCATGCACCACCCATGGAGCGCCCATTTGATGCAAAGTAATGGAAGGCAGCGCATTACCTCTATGACCCTCGTCCTCAACCCAGTCATTACTAATGAGGTATATTCCACTGACAGGAAACGCTTTTAGGCTCCACCCACCCTTCTGCCAGGGGCTATAATTACATAGCCAACAGAAAGCACTTCCTGTTTTGTTTCCTGTCGGTGGACATGAAGGCGAATGCTGTGGTAGGTGTTGGGCACTTGCCTGCTACTTGATTGTCCTGTTGTTTCCTCCTTTGCTGGGCTCTGGGGGTGCTTCTTGACCTTCGTGGGAGCTGCTGGAGTCGGGATGCCTGGCTTCCTGGATTCCATTTGGTTCTCCGTTTCCCGTGCTGCTGGACTGCACTGGTCTCCTGGGGTCCGTGGTGAGTCTTCTGCCCCTGTTTTATTCACACGTTGTTCAGGCTCCTCTCTGCCTGTTTCCTGCTTCTGAGTGCACAGAAAAGCGCGGAGGCACCGTCGAGCAGGAGGGCTCGCCCAGGCGACAGAGCAGGAGGTACGGACTGCTCACTGCCGCTGGCTTTGAAGACTGCATCTCCTGAAGGAATATGAGGGGTGTGGAAGCCCTCCCCCAGCGGCCTCCATGGTAATGGGCGCCGGGGCTGGGCCGGGTGTGGAGCGCGTGTGGGTCTTCTCCTCCACCCACGTTCTGGTGTGTGTCAGAAGTTTGGGCTGCGTCTCCTTGCTGTAGCTCCAACCTCAGTGAGCACCCGAATTGGGCTCTGAGTGCTCCGCTCTTCAGGGGCGTAGGTTGTTGTGAACGGGGGATTTTTTGTTGAATGCGCTTCCCGCTTCGGCCGTGAGCACCCGGGTTGGGCACCGGGTGCTCCGCTAATTACTCACGTACCCGGTTCACATCATGAGGGGGCCTCATCCTGTCTTCCGCATTCGGTAAATAAAGGGGCCGGCCTCAGTTAATGAGCACCCGGGTTGGGCTCCGGGTGCTCCGCTATTGCCTCCCGTTGGGGACCTCGTCCCGTCTTCCATTTCGGCGGCCTGCCTCAGGCAGGGAGCACCCGGGTTGGGCTCTGGGTGCTCCGCTATTGTCTTGCAATGGGGTACTCGTCCCGCTCAGTCAGTGGGCACCCGGGTTGGGCTCCGGGTGCTCCACTCTACATTCACGTTGGGGACCTCATCCTGATTTCCTCCATTTGGCCTTCGGCGGCCGTGATTGGTCGAACTTTGTAACTCCGGCTGGCCAAGCCCCCCGCCTCATTTCTTCATTGATTTCAGCTGTTCTGCCTGCCGGTTTCCTTCCGAGGGGCGGTTTCCGGTTTTTTGGACTTTTAAAAGGGGGGGGGGGGGTCAAGCTCCTTTCAGTTGGTCCTACACATGCGCTTGCTGTGTGGTTTGGTTCCTCTTTTTCTTGTTTATTCTGGGCAAACATCTGAGAAAACGCCGGCATGTGTCTCCTGTATCCTCTTCCTAGGCGGATAGTGGGGATTCTGCCCCTACTGTGAAGCAGACCCAGTTTGGAGACTTTGTCCGATTTGAAGTCCTCCAAAAAGTCTGTTGGTGGTCATTCTGGTGGGGGTCTTGACCTCTATTCAGACATTTCCAGTTCGGACTCTTCTGATGGTTCCTCCTCTCCTTGGGTGCGGTGGACCTGAAGGGCAAATATATCTCCAAGGAATTGTTGCCGGACATCCTCTCTCATGTCAGGCGGAACATGGGTTTTCCAGATGAGGTTGTGGCCAGCACGTCGCAAGATGCGGTCTTGCTGCAATTTCGGAAACCTGCTACTACGTCTGTGATGGACTTCGTGTTGAAGGAGTGGAAGGATCCGGATCATATCATGTTGCCTCGCTTTATGTCCGTGCTCTAGCCTTTGCAGGACATGGAGGATACGATTCCTGAATCTGTGCATGTGGAGTCTATTGTGGCCAGTTTGGTGGGTCATCCTTCTATGGCTGACGATAATATCCTTTGTGATGGGGTGGATAAGAAAATTGACTCTGTCCTGAAGAAGTCATATGCGGGGTCCCACCTTGCTATCCGTTCAGGTATTTATGGGGCTTATATCGCTCAGTCCTTGCTGGCCGACTTTGAGACTTTGTTTTCCACAATGCAGGAGGGTGGCAGTTGTCCGGACCTGTTGGAATCCATGGAGCGTCAGGCAGAATTCCTTTCGGATATTGCCTTTGATTCTGTGTGCGCTTCTGCCTTGTCTTATGGTTCGTCTTTTGCTGCTCAGCGAAATTTGTTGCTGAAGGGCTGGAATATCGATGCCGCGCAGAAATCCTTGGCTTTGCGGTTGCCGTTTACTGGCCCTCGTCTGTTTGGGGACGCCCTTGAGGAGAAACTTCACAAGGTGTTCAAGGAACGTAAGCATTCCTTGTCCTTCCAGCATCAGCCTCGTCGTAAGGAGTATTCCTTCTCTAATGCCAAGTCCTTCCGCCAACCTTCGCGGTTTCAGAAGTCTTCCTTTCGAGGCCAGAAAGGAGCTGATAAAGGTTTCCACCACCGATTCCAGAAGAAGCCCCCTCAGGATTCTGGACAGGGTCCTCAGCGTTCCTGACTATGCTGCCCCCCGGGGAGGTCCCGCTGGTGGTCCTCCAGTGGTTGGTGGGAGACTGCGGTTGTTCCTGCCTGCTTGGCGTCTGACATCGTCCGACCAGTGGGTTCTGGATGTCCTCTGCCAGGGGTATCGGATAAAGTTTCTTTCCCCTCCTCCGCCTTCCGGTGTGGTGCGAACTCCGACTCCCTTGGGCATGGCTCGTTGTCGGTCTCTGTTGATGGCGTTCAGTCCCTGTTCCTGAAGAAGGCGATTGTACCTGTTCCCCGTGTGGAATAGGGTCTGGGGACCTATTCGATCATCTTTCTCGTTCCGAAAGTCACGGGGGGGTTTCGGTTTGTGATCAATCTCCGGCCTTTGAACCGGTTTGTCTGGAAGATCCTGTTCAAGATGGAGACCCTGCAATGTGTGATCCCTTTGATTCAGGAGGGTTGGGTGATGTCTACGCTGGATCTCCAAGACGCGTATCTTCATGTGCTAGTGGCTCTGGAGGAACAGAAGTTTCTGCGGTTTTGCTGGAAGGTCATCATTGGCAGTTCTGTGTCCTTCCATTTGGTCTCAGGTCCGCTTCCAGGGTGTTCACCAAGGTGGTGGCTCCCCTGGTGGCCCATCTGCACCTCCTGGCCCATCTTCACCTCCTGGGAGTGTATGTGTTTCCTTATCTGGACGATTGGCTTCTCCAGGCCCCTTCACCCATGGTTATGTCTCAGCACCTGTCTTTGACCATTCATACACTAGAGCGCCATGGATTTCTCCTGAACTTTCCGAAGTGCCACCTACTTCCTGCCACCTACAGGTCCTTCATTGGGGCGGACTTCGATTCTGTTCTGGGCAAAGTGTTCCTTCCTGTTTCCCGGCTTCTGAGTCTTCAGTCCCTGTTGAAGGTGTTGTTGTCTCAGGCTTTGGCTCCCCTGCTTCAGTGGCTCGAAGTGCAGGGTCATATGGCCGCTACTGTCTTCATGGTTCCGTGGGCCAGGTTCCATCTTTGGCCTTTGCTGTGGCATCTTCACCATTGGGTGCCTTTCCCGGTTCAGGACTTTGCAGTGCCGGTGTGTCTGGAGATTGTGTCCACTCTCCAGTGGTGTCTAGATTCTTTGAATCTCTCCAAGGGGATGTGGCTTCACCCGCCACTTCCGGTGGTGTTGACAACGGATGCCAGTGCGTCCGGTTGGGGGGCTACTCTGTGTCCGTGGTCTGTCCAGGCTCGTTGGCTGCGGTCGGAGTCCCGACGGTCCTCCAACTGGAAGGAACTGTCTGCTGTGGAACATGCTCTTTGTTTCTTCCAGGATCGTCCATTGGGGTGCAATGTTCTGGTGCGGACAGACAACACGGTCACTGTGGGTTACATCAGTCACCAGGGCAGTACTCGCAGTCCTTCCTTGAATCTGGTGGCCTGTGCGATTGCAGGTTGGGCGGAGCTTCATCTTCTTGCCATCTCTGCTCAACATATCAGGGGTGTGGACAATGTGGTGGCGGATGCCTTGAGTCGCAGGTTTCCATCTTCTCTGACCCTGTGCCTCTCCCCCAGGATTTTCCGGTTGCTCTGCCGGAGGAAGTCCACTTTGTCCTCCTACTCTAAGCATTGGGCTTCCTTCTCCTCCTGGTGTTCTGGGCTTGGTCTGTCTCCTACCTCTTGCCCTATCACTTCTATCCTTCAGTTTTTTCTGAATGTGTTTCAGAAGACCTATGCTTTGTCTACTCTGAAAGGTCAGTGGGCTGCTATTCGGTCTTTACAGGATCCAATTTCACTCCCGTCTTCGGATGGGTTTTTGGTTTTTGTGTTGTTCCGGAGTTTCTCTCTCTCCTCTCCTTCTGCTCATTCTCCCGTTCCTCCTTGGGATCTTTCTTTGGTCCTGAGTGCTCTGCATTCCTCTCCCTTTGAGCTTTTTGTAATCGTTTGACCTTAAATTCCTCTCTTTTAAGGTGGCCTTTCTGGTTGCTGTTACTTCTGCTCGGAGGTTGGGTGAGCTCACTGCCTTGCGTTGTTCTCCTCCCTTTTTGCATTTCTTGGATGACGCGGTGGTCCTCTCTTTGGATCCTGGGTTTGTTCCTAAGATTTGTTCTAGGTTTCATTTCTCTCAAGAGTTGATCCTCCCTTCTTTCTACCCTTCTCCTTCCTCTCCTGCTGAGCTGTTGCTGTACACTCTTAATGTGAAGCGTGCCTTATCTGTCTATGTTGATTGCTCTGTGGTGTTTCGTTCTTCCGACTCTCTCTTTGTGACCTTTGGTCTGGCTGGTTGGGGGAAGGCTGCTTCCCGTCTTACGCTGGGTCGCTGGATCAAAGCTGTTCTTTCTCTGGCTTATCAGGGCTCTGGTTTGCCTTGCCCTTCTGGGGTTCAGGCCCGTTCCACTAGGGGTGTCTCTGCTTCCTGGGCTGCTTTTCATAGGGTTTCCCTTGATAAGATCAGTTGGGCTGGGACTTGGGCTTCTGATTCTACTTTTGTGAAGCATTATCGTTTGAATTGTGCTCTGTCTGACCGGACGAATTTTGGTTATGGTGTGTTGCGTGCTGTGGGGCTTGATCCCCCCACCTGATTCTGTGTATTTATTAAAGAAATTTCACTTGCTGCACTCCACTTTTGTGTTCGGTCTGTGTTCTGTGTGTGGTATGCCTCATTAGTAATGACTGGGTCGAGGACAAGGGACGTAGAGGTAATGCTTTGATTACTTACCGGTAATCCCCATTACTCTTTGTCCTACTCGTCCTCGACCCAGTCATGCTTCCCACCCACCCTCACTGTTCAGGCCTTTGTTGCTTGGTATGTCAGAAAGTGCTTTCTGTTGGCTATGTAATTATAGCCCCTGGCAGGAGGGTGGGTGGAGCCTAAAAGTGTTTCCTGTTTTGTTTCCTGTCAGTGGAATATACCTCATTAGTATTGACTGGGTCGAGGACGAGTAGGACTAAGAGTAATGGGAATTACTGGTAAGTAATCATAGCATTACACAACGTTCCATTCCTTTGGGATAATATCCAATGAAAGTCCCGATTTGGGTTGGATAGTAAATCCCGTCATTACACTCATGTTTCTGTTATAAAAGTAATACAAACCTGACGCAAAGTGATAGTAAATTTGAGCCGTGTTATTTCAAGATCAAGATACCCCTTCACGGTGAACATGTACTTATAAATACATGATATGATGTAGGAACCAAAAATATAGTCTGGGCGTACACTTATAATATAGGGTGAACTCAACTTATATGCAAGAATTTATGTTACTTTCACCCTTGGTGATCACGTGTAAAGCGCACATGTGTAGATAATGCCTTTTCCAGCCCTATATCTGAATTACAGAGTTCTAACAAGGGAGAATGTAAATATTGAATTGAGCATAGTTTCATATACGTTTCATGCACAGCACTGTCAATCCCCCTTAGTGGTCATGTTCATCTGTGTGCAGTAGTTAAAATAACAGAACATGTGTCTGGCTTTACATGTTAAGGTGTTTTCTCAGGTTTACGTGGTGATTATGGCATCATATTCCATAGTAATTCTCCAATGAGGATACATAGAAAGCGTGAGTGGGTTGAGTAATGGTGGTGTTCACTGATTTGTTTGTAGAGGTTTTAATGAGGGTGGCGGTGGGGGGTCTAATTTAATGCTTTTGCGTACAAGGCTGATTACTTTAAAAGTGACTCTAACTGGCAAAATGTCAGTTAAGAGTGCTGAAACGCTTTAGTAGATTGGAAGGTGTATTCTCAGACCTGAATTTTGCCCGGAAAAGACCAGTGGGGACGAGAGGTTGCCTGAAACGTGTACTAGCTGAATACAAAGTAACAACATGCTTTCTGTACCTCCAAAACGTCATAATTAAAATAATTTACTTGAGATATGACTTCAAATGATCAGTTGGTTTTGATAACAATGGTGACATCTTGTTTGTAGGCAGAGCATCAAAGCACGGTCTTGATTTTTCTAAACACTGTTAATATGAACCTACTTAAGGGTACTCTTTTCAACCGCCTGCGGAGAGCAGCCGAGATGGCATTGTTAGGACACTGACTTGTTGGTTGCTCTATATATCAGCAGTGACCATTTAGGTCACTTAGCCTTCATTCATCCCTGCAAACAATCAATCAAATAGTCAAGGGTTTATATAGCGCAGTTACTCACGAGGGTCTCAAGGCACTAGGGGGGCGGCTCCGTAGGGTGCTGTGGTCATCTGAAGGGCCAGGTCTTGAGGTCTCTCCTGAACTGGATCAGTGTAGGGCTTTGCCGGAGGTGGAGGGGGTGGTCGTTCCTGGTCTTGGCCGCTAGTTAGGAGAAGGACATTCCCCCCGTTCTGGTCTTGTAGATGCATGGCAAGGTGACCAGAGAGAGGTCGGCTGATCAGAGATTTCTCTTGGGTACATGGAATGAGAGGCGGTTGTTTAGGTATGCTGGTCCGATGTTGTGGAGGGCCTTGTATGCGTGCGTGAGGAGCTTGAAGGTTATTTTTATTTCAATGGGGAGCCAGTGGAGGTCACGGAGGTGTTGGGTGATGTGGTCGCGGTGGGGGATGTCTAGGATCAGTCTGGCTGTGGTGTTCTGGACAGTCTGGAGCTTTCTAAGGTGTTTTTTGTTGGTTCCGGCGTAGAGTGCATTGCCATAGTCCAGTCTGCTAGTGATGAGGGTGTGTGTGACCGTTTTTCTGGATTTGGAGGGAATCCATCTGAACGATTTCCGGAGTAAGCGGAGGGTGTTGAAGCAGGCCGAGGATACGACGTTGATCTGGTGGTGCATGGTGAGAGATGAGTCCAGTATGTTGCCGAGGTTTCGTGCATGGTCTGTCGGGGTGAGGGGTTTCTGAGGGCAGTGGCCACCAGGTGTCATCCCATGCTGAGGGGGTGGAGCCAAGGATGAGGACTTCTGTTTTCTTGGAGTTTAGTTTCAGGTAGCTGTCCTTCATCCAGGTGGCAACAGCTTTCATCCCTTCTTGGAAATTGTGCCGGGTGATGTTGGGTTTTTGGTGAGGGAGAGGATGAGCTGGGTGTCGTCAGCATAGGAGATGATATTGAGCCTGTGGTTTCTGACAATGTTTGCAAGGGGGGCCATGTAGTTGCTGAAGAGGGTGGGGCTGAGGGAGGATCCCTGGGGTACTCCACATCTGGTCTTTGTTGGTTCTGGGAGGTAGGGCGGGAGTCTGACTCGCTGAGTTCTGCCTGTGAGAAATGAGCGTATCCAGTCTAGGGTCTTTCCTCGGATGCCGGCGTCATGGAGTCTGATGGCTATTGTGCGGTGGAAGAAGGTGTTGAAGGCAGCTGAGAGGTCCAGGAGGATGAGGACTGCTGCTTGGCCCTGGTTGAGGAGGGCTCAGATGTCATCAGTGGCAGCGAGTAGGGCGGTCTCGGTGCTGTGGTTGCTGCGGAATCCGGATTGGGAGTTGTCCAGGACATTATTGGCTTCGATGAAATTTGCTAGTTGGATGTTGATGGCCTTTTCGATGACTTTGGCTGCAAATTGAAGCAATGAGATGGGCCTGAAATTCTTGAGGTCTGTCGGGTTTGCGGAGGATTTCTTCAGGAGGGGGTTGACTTTGCGTGTTTCCAATTGTCGGGGAATGTGGCGGTCTTGAGGGAGCAGTTGATGGTCTGGCGTAGATCGGGTGCGATTGCTGTGTCGACTCTGTGGAAGATGAGGGGGGACAGGGATCTGAGGGTGCTCTGGAGTGGATGCTTTTCATGATCTTTAAGGTGTCTTCTGTCTTGAGCAGGGTCCACGTGGGAAAGGTCTGTTGGGTGGCGTCGCTGGGGGTGGGGGCTGAGGCGATGCAGAGGTCTTGGTTGTCGAAGTTGTCGTAGAGCATCATAATCTTGAAGTGGAAAAAGGTGCTGAGTCTGTTGCAGAGGTCTTGGGAGGTGAATATGTCCGTGGTTTCGCTGCTGGGTTTGGAAAATTCCTGGATAATTGAGTAAATTTCTTTGGAGTTGTGGGTGTTGGTGAGGATTGTGTCTTGGAGGAAGTTCTTCTTTGTGGATTTGATGAGTTGGTGGTGTGCTGTGGTGGCTGTTCTGTAAGCGGTGCGTGTTTCTGGGGTTTCGCTGTTCCTCCATGTCTTTTCGAGTCATCGGAAGGATTGCTTGCCAGTAGTGATGTGAGTGGAAATCTATTCTAAGTTCTGTAATTATAGAAGCCATTTGAAAATAGTATTGTTGTAAGGATCTATTATAAGCTAGCAGTAAAGGCTGCCCGAGAGGCCTTTTGATTGCAAAAAATCTGAGTTTTTGACACCCTTATTTTTGCTATGCTGAGTTTGTCAAGATCTAGCAAACATTTAAGTACACTTCTGCACAGCGAAGCCATAAATAAGCCAGCCCTTGTTTGATGTATATCGAGCACGAATCCTACTTTCTGCCTCAGTTTGGCCCACTCATGTCCAGCCACAGTGCAATCCTTATATCTTGTGGTCTTTAATCTCTATCCTTGCCTGGTTAATATGTCATCATGCCTTGATTCCTAAGCACATTTGGAGCTCCTTTTTTCTAAATAATTTTCCCAACCTGACTTAATATGTGTAAATTGTTTATCTGTCCCAACACCCCCGCCTCATTCCTATGAGAGAAAATCAGGTTTCTAGAAATGTGGCTAATATTTAAAAGTGAAAGAACAACCTTAATGGAAAGTTGGGTGGAGATCTGAGCTACCTCACTGCAGGCCTGCAATCAGATCCCTTCCCAAATTCCCTCAGTCTAGAATTAAGAATGTGTTCACTTTTAATAGTCTTATGAAGGGCAGTGTGGTAATGAGGACAACCACATCTCCAGCCCCTTGCTTATTTGAATGTGTAAGGGATTTCTATAGCTTGAGTTTAGCCAAAGTAACTTGCTCAGATTTAATCTAAATCATAAATTTCCAATTCAGACCTTTCTTATTAGGTCACGGTATTTCTACCGTGACCTAATAAGAAAGGTCTGAATTGGAAATTTATGATTTAGATTAAATCTGAGCAAGTTACCTTAGCTTGCACATACTGTATTGCTTTGATAAAGGAGTTCCTTGTGAACATTGTTTTTTTGCTCAAATGCAACACCCAGCTCGCAAGGACGTATGGGTCGCTCTTGTTTTTTTGAAATATTGAGTTTAGCCAAAGGCAGCTGAGCGCCCTACAGGGTCAAAGACAAGCATAAAGTCAACGAGTGATAGTAGAGGTAGCTGGTCGTGGACGGTCGGAGTTTGTAACACCCACCCAGGGGAGTAGCTTCAGGGGGGGGGGTTTGGGGTGTTACACCCCCCTAGTAAATGCATTTTCTGGTAAATAGTTGGGTCCAGGTGCCTTCAGTCAGGTATAGTGATATGTATGTCAGATTTCACCGGGATTTGTTCCACACACACAGACAAAATGGCACTCACACTTTCTCCCTCTCTGTTTTAAGTCTTCAAAAAAGTAGGTTATTTTACAAAATATTGTGTTTTCTCTCACTTCGTACCCATACCAATCCGCATTTGTCTCCCTTTCCACTGCCCTTTTAGCCCCACTTACGCAACCTGCTTGTTGTATAATGTATTTTAATATTATATGCCAGTGTAATTGTTTGGAAATCTGAACAATAAACACACCCCCAGTCTTACAGACCACGCTACGCCCCTGCACCCACCCTACAGTTATATAGGCGGTGCTATGAATTATTTGCATGAAATGTAGTGGCTGAAAGTGCATAACTATGGTTTGGGAAGGAACTGTTTGGAAACTTAACCTGCCTTGCGAAATCCCTGCGATGTCATACCAGTGGCAGATGTGTGCCATATGAATACATGCTAACAACATCCTTGAACATGGATTGCCATTCAGTTGCTAATAACGCCTGTTATTTTCATCATTCGGAAAGAGCAAAAAGTGTAGTAGCGAGTGCTGTACGAAAACACAAATTATTATTATTAATATTATAAGTATACCTTGGTGAATCTAGTTTGCAATCTGTTTTTACCTTGTGTCATGCTGGTTGCCTCATTGCATGTGCATTATAAACCTGGCCTCTTTTGCCTACTTTTTACAGAGATAAATCTCTGTAGAAACATTTTCACAAGCAAGTAAGTAATTAGCCCCGTTTGTATGATATGTTTTAGTTATTAAAATCTACCAGCATTTGTTAGTTTTCCCAGAGGCACAATTTTTGCATAAGTTACAGGAAACCTTTGAAGTGTGATGAAAGTTGATGTCTTCATTACAAATTATAATACACTGTCACAGACGCTTGAGCACAGAAGAGTAAATGTTAATGACGGTGTCAGTTTTTGGATACTGTCAAAGTATGTCTCCAGCGCTAAATAATAGCCAGACTGATGAGTAGCTCCTTTTTAAATTAGATTTTTTTATGTTAACTGGTGCCTCTACACCTCCCATATCTGAATAAGGAATTAAAAGAAGTAACAATAACACAGTGCACCTGATATCTTTAAAAACAGTCACGGGTGGCAATTGGTCTCAAGAGCATTGATTTTTTTTTTTTTTTAATATGATATTCACAAATAAAATGTGGTGTGTTGTTCTCTCGTCCTGCTAAAAAAAGTTATTTTTTTATTCAGTTTTAAAAGTGTGTATCGTTTAAATTAGCAGCGTTGCGTAAAGTATATTGCACAATGTATTTACAATGATAATGACAGCATGCTAAAACATAGCTTTAAAGCATTTTAAAAAATAGCAAACCCACCTGCTATTCAAAAACGAATACAAGTAGAAAAAAAAAATAACTTAACACACAGTATGGTGGGTTTACTGATGTTTGTGTAGGGCACTCGCGTGACACAACACAATTTGGTATGGTACACCGTCCGGGGATACATTTTGCTGCTCCACCCAAGTGCCCAGCAAACAGAAACATTTAGTAAATCTACCTTGAAGAATTTAGTGACTGGTTGGGAAAAGTTCTTGGCGTAACTAAGTTCAGCAAAAAAATAACTTACGTTTGCAGAAATGTCTACAGGTAGACATGTGGCATGTGTAAATGTTCCAGAAATAAGTACTTCTGCGAGGTTCGTGTTTGCTTTGCCGCCCTGTGAATCAGAGCCCTCAGGTCACAAGGGGTGTGTGCAGGAGGTGCGGTTGCAGACATTTGCTTAAGTTCTGCCCATATTACTCCTGTGGACACTCCATGTGTGATAAGCGACTCGGAAATAAAGAACTGAAAAATATCCTTGTCGGTGCGGCAGGAATGAAAATTCATTTGCCTAAGCGTGTGTCTGGTATACTGTTTGGAAAACCTCTTTTTAAAAAGAAGCTTGTCATTAGCCAGAAAAATACAAATCCAACTTGCCTTTCGACCAGGGGTAAAATACATTTTGTTTTGTGCATTCATTTTTCTGCCATATTTCTCAGACAAGCATGGAATGCACTGGTGCAAAAAAGGACATGTCCATTTGCACCGATTAGCTGGTTGTTTGTAGGCAAATCAGCAAACACCATTTTCTCCAAACTAAGGTTTTGTGTCGGGGAAATTCAAGGAGGGGACACATTTCAAGCTACTTTGCTGATTTTCACAATAAGAAATGGAAAAGAAACATTTTGCTTTTGAAACGCAGAAGACAGAACTGAGTATATGGCATAGAAATATGGTTTTATGGGCCAGACTAAATAATGTCAAATAAGTATGTGTCGGTTTTGTAAAGTGTCCTCTACAGGGTAGGATTTCTTTGCAACAATCTCTACAGTGTATGCAATATGATTCAAAAGTAATAAACTTCTCTTGCAAATGGTATAATATGAACTTTCTGGTAGTGTAGAAGAAATGTGGTATGAAGCGCTATATTAAAAACAATATATAATTGTGGTGGAATTTCATCATTTGCAAATATAGAGTTGGTGTGGGGTTGATGGTTTTCCTGTGTGGTCATACTTGCAAATGTTTGTAAAAACAATCATGGTTCAAATTTTAGGGCAAGTGTGTGTGTCCCTTGAACATCAGCACATTTAACAGGGATTTAGAGAAATGGATTTCTAAATGAAGAATTTTCAATGAGGGGGAAAAAGCTAAGTGCACAAGCATACATTTGAATCATGTTTACGTGCACAGAAATGCCCACTACATTGAAACTTGGAATTAGTAAATGTTACATATGTGAGTATGCCATGAATCTGACACTGTTGTAGATGTATTCTAAGAGATCACTGAAGAGGACCATAAAAGTTTGAAATGTGCGACAAAGATGGGAATAATTCTACCGAAGTAGATTTTTTTTTTTTTTTTTTTGCTTATAGAATCAGGCCCTCTGAATGAAATGTAAGTTTCATCTCTCATGAAACTGCCTGTGATTCAAACCCTTGCTTCACCTGCGGGATTTTCACAAATTCGGATGACAAATATTTATACCTGTAAGACTCCGTTGAACAGGCGATGAGCCAAAAAGTGAGAATACACAAGCTGGAAATTAAAAGAAACTCAAAATACAGGTCCATTAGTACATGTCTAGTGCACCATTCACAAAATCTCTTTCAATAATTTTTTTTTTGTTGTTTTTTAATAGAAAGCTCAAATTTTTAACTGCTTTTCCAACAGGCGATAAATACAGTTTATTCACGGCATTCTTTTAATGTGGTGTTTTACATACACTCATGCAACATAGGACTATAGAATAGAAATTTTGCTCTTGCGCAAAAACAGGACAGCCAATTGATTTGCACAAGCGTGGTACGCATTTAATAACAAATGGTGCATGCAATATTTGCTTCAAACAACGTTTTTAACTGAATAAAATGTGAAGCAGTCTAATTCTGCAGCGTTCTTGCTCTTTAAAATAAGAATTTGAGAAAATAATTATTCACTTTTCAAAGTGAACGATGGGGCACAGTGTGAGGCAAACTCGGTTTAATCCATTTTTAAAAAATCTCTTTTAGATCTGATTACATAATTCACAAGCAATACATGTGATATACACGTTTACCAGTTTTTCCACGAACCATTACCTTCATTTTTGCCCGGGCGCAAAAATAAGGGGCATATTATCAAGAACCGGCGTTAAAATTATCGCCGCTTTAGCGGCAGAAAACTGCCGCTAAAGCGGCGATAATGGGCATGATAATATGCCCGAGTTTCTTTAATAACAATAATGTGGCCCTCAAACGATGTTTGCACCAGAGCTAAATTTAGAAAAAACGTGAAATACTTTGATTTCAGTAACTACAAAATCAATTTTGTAATAATTTTGACCCAATGTGGTCGCTTGAGGTCGACCCGCATCCTTAGCTTTCCACAGCTATATATGTCGTAGTTTTAAATAGGTTTGCACCGCTTCGATTGGCTCACGTTGGTCAGCAGGTCAGTGAAATAAGTGGTCACTGGTGTGAGTTACTATGGTAATTGAGTGGGGTGGCCAGTGGGTTGGCTCTCATGAGCATTAGAGCGCGTAATAATAGGGCCACAACAGTGGTTAAAGCAAGCAGGTAGGATTACTCGGCCCTTTTGTCAGAAACATATAATGCCTCGTAGTCAGTCTTAAAGACTTCTCAACCCCCAAATCAACCCAGCAGTCACCTGCTGAGTCATTTTGTGTGCTTAATCTCCAGTCCTTAACTACAAGCTTTCTGCTAATTTGAGGCGAAGGGGCGTTTCTGACGCCAAACAGGGCGGCGAGAAAGATCTGACCTAGAAGCGAAAACTCATTCCAAGGCTCGCCATTTTGTGAGACTTTTCGAATGACGCAAGATGGCTCCGACAAAACCGCGCTAGAGCCCCGGACAAACTGTTTGCAAAAAGAGCTTTCTGAACATCTCCACTGCAACTTCCCCCACAGAATTTGTCACTTCAGATTGCCATCAGCCACCACAACAAGAATCATTTCATGTCTATTGCTAATTGCAAGCACAGCTGAGTCCCAGCGGGGAGTTCTTGCACAGTCCCAGGCCTTTATACCGGGCCCAATCTGTTGTGCAGCACTTGTTCACACACGGGAAAAAAAACTACCAGCAAAGGCAGAAAGAGGCAGAGTCACAGGTCCCTTGTAATCCGCCTGCCTCCCCGCTGACAGCTGGGGCTACACGCATTCCTGGTTTTGTCCTACGGTTTACAAAAGCTGAAGTGACCTTAAGCTACCAGTATGCATGCTTTTGAATGAAGGCCGCGGCCCCTTCAGGTGCATTTAGGCGCAGTGCTGCATCAGTTTTACACGTTTTTTTTCTTTTTACTGTGATATATGGTTTCCTGTAACTTTTAAAATTCGAGTGTGAACTCGAGGTCGCTGACAAGGAGCAGGTGGGGTCAGACTTTCATTAAAAGCGAAGGGGAAAAAGGGAATTTGCAGATGTGTTCTCATGAGGAGATGCCAGAAAGAGCCTGTAACTTACAAATTTAGTAAGATCCCTGCATGAGCCAGGTGTGCTGTTTAGTCCGCGTGCATTTTTCATAGCTCTGATTGCACGTGTTTCCCAAAAGAGGCTTTGTGAGAAATGTGAAACAGGACTATTCAAAATCTCACCTCTTCGTTTCGGATGGTAGGCATTATTTACTTTAGGTTAATGGTTCTGATTAGAGTCTAATCAGAACCATTAACCATTAATCATTAGACCAATCAGCTTTAAATAGTGTTTGAAAGGGACGCAGTAGCGCCCTCGTTACTTTTTCAGCCCTAGAAAACAGACACCGTTTGTGCATTCGATGTATACATGCGTATCTTTCCGACAATGACCTGTACTCTAAACTCGCTTGTTGTGCAGCAACAAGCCCTGACAAAGCTGTGTATTAGCATAGATTCACCGCGAGACAAAATGACGTTCGCTCAAAGCCTATGCAGCATTCGTAAGGAAGGGAACAATGCCTGTATCACTCGGTCAGTTTCACAAATCAAAATAAAACATCAAGAAAAACTAAACACGTTTTCAAACACAGCTGAGAGCTCGATATCATGGCGACATCTTCTGGTCTGAAATCTGTTGCGTGTCAAATGGCTGTTGTGGTACAAAGTGCCTTGAGTCTCTTTATACGAGCGCTTGGTTCTCACACTACTTTTCCTCTAGTACAGCACGCGTATAATGGAGGAGAGTTGTGGGCTTTATAGATATTTTTTAAAAAGGTAGTGCAAAATGGAATAAGTGTGCTGACTGGTCTGTTAGTACTTGACCCTGTCATAAGGAGCAACGTCTAGGGCTTTATTCACGAATGACGTTTCAAGTGTAAATTTAACTCACATCTGTAATATGCCCTAAATCACACCAGCATTCACTGATTCAGAAAGCTCAGTTTTAAATGCATTAAACATACTATAGGGGCCTTTTTTTCTAAAGGCTGGTAATTTTACTCTAGATGCGTACAGATTACCTAAGGTTTAGTATTTCAATATGAAACTAATTAGACACCTAAACATTTCCCTAGCTGAATCCGCCTTAAGATTCAGTGAGTGTAAAGATGGTAACTGATTACTATCTTGATTGTTGATATAGATTTCTGATCAACACACTTTCAAAAAATTTGGAATTACCACTGGATGTCCTTATACACATCAGCGGCCAGTGAAGGAGAAACCATGCATCAGATAAATGTATTATTTTTAGCTGACCCAGTACATCCTAGAAAACCCTTAAACTCACTAAATAACATTTTCATAACAGACCAAAGAAAATCATGAAAAAAAGACCGTATATACCTTTCAGACACCGTAGGCCTAGAATCGCAAAAATTATTCACTTCCACATGCGAAGGAGGGAAATAACCTTTGCCTTATTTGAACACCTATATCCTCCACTCTTTAGCCCCACTTTCAATCTTTAGTAGAGATCTCCTGGTGACACGAATGTAACCAACAAACAATCAGGACAATATTACAATTCTTTCTGTTTAGTGGTTTAAGTGTGGGCACTCTTTAATCATTTTTCCTCCACACTTCCTCAAAGTGTGTGTGCGTGCACGCGTGCCTGCGTGCGCTATGATGGCTCTCACTCATGTCTCTACATAGTCTCTCTCAAATCACTTTTGAAAATGTCTGCCCATAGTGTCTACTTTCTTGTTTCTTAACCAGAAATGTTTCCTGCTATTTTGACCCAATTGAGCATTTCCACTGTCATAGGCACTATGCATATGTAGGGTGACCAGGTTTTGAAAACCAGGACATTTCTCAAACATTGACAGAGCTCACCTAACAGAGAAAACACAGTGTGTTATAAAGGGAACTAAATGCAACTTTCACACTCAGAATCAGCTGTGTTAACTAAGTTACTTTCTGCTAGAGGCTGTTAACTAATTCTGCCCTGGAAAACACAGAAGCTTGCCTCCTTCTGTCCTCCGCAGACTCTCTGAAAACCGTGACATTTTCTAAATGTATTGACATTTGCCGGGACAAAGAGTAAAAAAACGAGTACTGTTCTGGCAAATCAGGGATACTTGCAAATCATGTGCGTGGGAATTCCATGGTAGTAGTACCATCAACATAAAAAGACATCTATCCAGTATTTATTAATATGATTTGGGTCTTTGGCCTGAACGCCTTTGATGACCTCTTTAGTTGAATTTTGCCTTCCAGACCCACAGTCTTTGATGGTCATTCCCAAGGGGCACTGTCAAGATAACGATCAAGAGGCAATTATTGGTTGGAATTTTTTTAGAATTCTTCACTACTCTGGCAGTCTAGTTCTAAATCAGCTAGGGATAAATTACGTTTCTAAGGCAGGCCACAACAAAAGGTGTACAAGTAATTTAGCCTATTTGACACCAAAGGAGTATTCAGAGGCCAATTTTCATTTTGTGCATTTTGCTGCTGGCCTCCAGTCAAATGTAATGTTCGTTTATCAGTACTGATAAACAGGTAATTATAATCCGAATAACTCAAAATAACATTTCAGATATTTCAGTAGAATTAACATTGAAGGAAGACGCTAATATGTATCTTCACTGAACAAAAATAATTTCTTTGGGGATGTTAAATTTATCTACTATGATCAACTACTAATCAAAGTAATATAAATCAGAAAAAAATCTCTCTTAAACTTCAGTTGATGGGATGCTTCGGATGGTATGATAAAATGTGGTCACATACTGCACCTCCTCCTACGGCAGACAGAGTCCAGGACTTGCCTAGCCATTCTTTCACACTGGCATATCGATGGAAGGCTGAAAGCCGATAGGCTGCTTTCAGAGTAAGATGGACTGCCATAACCTAATCATGTCCCATGCCCCCATTCTAGTCGCAGTTCCTGCAATCAGTGGCTGATTTAAAGATTTTGTACTTTCTTATCTGGCTTTGCGAGTCCTCAGGGCACAACGGGCGACCACACCCTGTGACCCATCCAACTGCTGCCAGAGTGAATAAGGTAGATCGTTTAGCGGTTCCTGCACCCAGTACCTTTCCTTCCACCACCCATGCAAATACCGTAAGCAGGACCGAAACGTTTAGCATTCAAAAATGGTTTTTCTTTTGGACTATTGGCTTCCAACATAACCACAGATTCACTGTGGTCGAATATTTAATGTTTCCATACTTGGCCCCAAAATTTAAGAACTTTGTATTATCAAATTCCAGAAAGAGCAAACAAAACTTCAAGATTCCACAGAAGGAGCATCAGCAGATGCCAGCAGAGCTCAGGAAAGTCCAGTCCCAGCAGGTTAGCTGGGCAGCTGCAGGGAGGCCTCTGGAGCATGTTGTGACCCTGTAGCTCAGAACAGGAGGTCAGTCAAGCAACCCTTTGAGTCACTCTGGTAGTCCTGGCTTCAAGGAGATGACCCTCTCTCCTTCAAGCAGCAAGGCAGGCATCATGCAGTAGGGCAGTTCTCTGAAGAACAAGGCAGGCTTCAAGCTGCAGGGCAGTCCTCGGAAGAACGTAGCAGGCCTCAAGCAGCAGGACAGTCCTCTAGAGTATAAGGCAGTCTTTCTTTAGTCTTCTACAGGTCCATGAATGTACTGAAAAGTGGGTCTGATGGTCCACTATTTATACCTGGTGCCAACTTTTAAGTGGAAGAAACGTTTGGAGGTATCCCTAAAATATGGCTCTGAAATGTCCTTCCTCTCTGCCCAGGTCCCACGATGTTTGAGGTGACAAAAGCCTATGGTCAAGTTCTTTGAGAGTGTGCTAAGTCAGTTTCTTTGAAATGCAAGTGTGGCAGGGAACAGCTACCCCCTCCCATTCTGGTAGGATGGCCCTCTTCCAGCTTTTTGGCATTGTCCATAAAACTTCGAAGTGGTGAATGGTTGTTTGAAAAGCTTGAACAATGCATAATGCAAAATGACTTAAATCTGGAAAAGGTTATCACTCATCTTCTAAAACAATGGATGAAGGAAGGAAACAACTGAGTGAAATCTGTCGGGAGGAATACATCTGCAGAGAGACTGGAAAAGAAGGAAAAATCAATGAACTGTAGGGAATTGGAAGATTTGGTGGCATTTACCTACCGCAAAACAGTGAATTATGTTTGCCATTATCCCGCTCAAAAAGTAGGTGTAGCTATTTGAAGGAAATAGTGAGTAAGTGATGCAGCAACATAATACAGGAATTGTGTACGTGATGAAGGTGTTTCAGTGCCGGTCATGGAGTATTAAACAAAAGTCCCCCCCAATAAAAAAGGGGGTGCTAGATTGGTCATAGAAAAACAAAAGTAACAAATATGACCCAAGTGTGATACATTAGCCAGGATTTGGGGGCAGCAAAATGCCAATTTACTTATAATACCAGAAATCCTTACATAGGCTTTTGCCACAATAAACAATTGAAGAGATGAGGAATTATATCGGTAATGAACAGAAAGTGAACTGATGGAGATTGCACACATATATGATGAAGCATCAGCCGAATGCAGAAACAAATGATGAAGGTGATGGGGTATCATTCTCATGCAGGAACAATTGAGGAAGTGGTGTGCTATCTTAAAACGAAATTTAATAGAAATAAAGAGAAGTTACTTCCACTACAATCTTTTAGTAGATTTATTCACCCATATCTATCCTGGATTGGAATTGACCCTTGCCACTTTGGATTAACTTCAGTGAAATTCATCTGCAAAGACATGCCTAAATTAAGTCATATTTAATCCAAAATAGTGTGCTTTCGTTTGAGGATGTTGATGCAGTCTCATTCATGAGAAAGAATGAACATATCTGAATACACTCACACAATACTCACAGTACCTATATCCCGAAGTACATCCCAGTATATAGAGAAGTGAATATCCTTACACAATGCTCGGTAAATGAAGCCACTAAACCTTACCCTATATGTTTTGTTTTGCAGTGCTAATGTTAACTTTATTCTGCCCCCTTTAGCCGCACTTTTTTTCTCTTAAACCGAGTACCTGAAGCAGACCTTCAAGTCATTGTTTTATATTGTACACATCTTTTTCACTGATAACAGCCAATCAGTTCCAACTGCACCATTTCCCTCAGCCTCTCACTGCTATGCTTTTATTCGCCTATATTTAAATATTTACCTTCAGCTTTGCCTCACTTATTCCTGCTCATGATTTTGTTTACCTATACCATTGACACTTAACGTCTGGACAGACCAACTCCACTCGCTGTTGGCTGATCCAAGACTACAGCAGTACACCTCACTTCCAAGTGCAGAAGTGTTCTCAGGACCACCCTTATCTGCAGAAGCTGACGAGTGGGAGGGCTGTCGCAAAAAAGAGTGATATAAAACTGCATATGGACCATTGCTCATAGTAGCGCCCATTAATGATAGGAAGGTTTTTCAGTGGAAACAGTGATGCAGCACCCACCAGGAAGAAGAAAGGATGTGGCAGGGCCAAGGCTGTAAGGATCATTGAGCAGTGATCTAGCAGCACTTACCACTGGTATTTACCCCACTCTGGTGAAGCTTCATTCCAGCACCACTGAAACTGCCATATTGTCATCAGCCTGCATGGCAGGATTGCAAAAAGGGCAAAGTTCTAGCTGGCAAGCCCTATCGTATTGTGAAGGGCTGGTGCATTGTCCTGTTCATCAGTGCCCTATGTTATACTGAGTCTTTTCGAATGCATTGCTGATTCCTATCTTTCCCATGACCGCCCGCTCTGTACATGAGGTCCGTGGGTTGATCCAAAATGTGAATGACATTTCAACAAAAATAGGGCTGAGGAGGGCTTACTCAATAGTTCTAAAAATAAAAAATGACAAAGAAGAATACACCTTTCCATGCATGCATACTTACTACTAGTACGACCAATCAAATGTTGAGCTGCCATAAAGAAGCTGATCTCCAAAGTGCCAGAGTCAAAGCTTATGTTTCTTTTTTGTATGCCATGAGCTCTGTCAGACAACAAAATCTATCACTACCCAGGCCTTAAATATGATAGAAACTCACCATTCAGTTATTAACTCAAAACCTCTCAATATGCAGAAGCCAAACATTCTCTGCCGCAACATTAATGCCCTCACCTGATAGAATAGGTGGAATAGAAATACGTAATCTAACTTCCTCAAACTGGCTTTTGAGCGAATGCAAGTGAAGATGAAACAGTGTTAGTCCTTACTTTACTAGTAGGTAAAAGTCTGCAACTACTCTGTATTGCTGTTACATTGATTACGGTGCAATGGGACATTTCATACAGTCAACCAAAATAATAGTTATAGTTAGGACCTTGTTTCTATAGGAAAAGCGTTTTTTCTTTTGCCAATATCTTTGGCATCGTTTGACAAATCTTCGTAACATTTTCAAAACTAATGGGGCGGTCAGGTCAGCTGCTGTGTTGGAGGTTTCCAGTTGATTCGTCAAGCAGGGGCCAAGAAAAAGGGGGGGTCCCAAAATGCGTTTTCTCCATGTTAATTTCCATAGGAAACTGTTGAAGCAGCTACAGCCCGAACTGCTGAACGGAAATACACCAAATTTGGCAGAAAGGTAGCTCTTGGTCCAGAGAGCACTCTTTTTGTTAAATGGTGTAAATCCGTTCAGTAGTTCCTTAGAAATGTAAACATTTCTCAGATATACAACTCAGGCCACAGAGGATCAGCGAATTCTCCTAATCTCAAGCCTGAAATCTGATTGGCTGCCAAAACTTTAAACCAGGAAGTGTTGGCAGCCATCTTGTGACTCGGTTGAACTGAGTCACAAGAAAAAAGGTTAAAAAACATTTTAAAAAAACAAGAAAAGGGGTCAGGGTAGAAACACCCTGACTCCCTAGGCCTGCTCAGGGGGTCCCACAGGAACCCCAAGTGCCCAAAAAAGCATTAAAAAAAATATTTCATTGGGATCCGCAAATCTGGCCAAAAATGAAAAATAAAACGGACCACGGCCTTCCGCAATTCATTTCCTTTAGGGCCAGGTCCCGAGGGGCAATTACAAATAGAGATGTGGGGCCCAGGGGCCCCCCGCAGCCCGGGAGACTGCCACCTTCCTGGGGCTTATACATTGAAGTGCATGGAGGCCACGTGGCCCCCCGCAGCCCTGGGGACCACCACCTCCCTGGGGCTATATTGTGAAAAAATGCGTGGGTGGCTCCTGCCCCCTATGCAGCACCGGGGACCGCCAGCTTCCTGGGGCTATGTATGTGAAATATGGGGGGCCATGGGCCCCCCTGCAGCCCCGGGGACTGCCACCTCCCCAGGGCTATGTAGATTATAATATGTGGGGGGGTTCCTGCCCCCCACACCGCCCCAGGGACCACCACCTCCCCAGGGCTATGTTTAAAATATTGTGTGGGGGGCTCCAGCCTCCCACACAGCCCTGGGGACCACCACCTCCCCGAGGCTACTTTCCAAATGGGAGGGGGCCGCGTGGCCCCCCTCCTGGAGCCATAAATGGCCTCGGGGGCCGCCACCCCTCAGGGCCTGCTCTAGCAATGTCCCGAGGTGCCCACCCCCGGGACATTGTAGTTTGCTATGTGATGGCGGGAGCACTGCTCCCGCCATCCCATAGCAAAGAGTGTGCTCTCTTTGAACAAGCAAGAGCACTTTGCTTTTGAAATGGCCTGGCCCCAGGGGATGGCCCTAAATGGCCTGGGACGAATCCATTAAATAATGGCCTAGCCTCGGGGGATGGGGTCCCCGGGGCCCAATAGGATCAAGGGAATGGGGCCACACAGCCTCCCTTCCTAAAATTAAAAAAAAATCGGAAGCCGGCAATTCGCCAGAGGCACCGCCCCCTTTCTCCACTACTCTCCAAACGCGCCTTCGGGTGCGTTCTTGGTTGGGGGGGCGAAGTCCCCTTCGCTCCTGAGTGTTCTTAGGGGGCCAACTAGCCCACCTGTTACCTCCAGTAAGCCGCACATAGTGGGATTGCTGAGAGGTGGTCAGAGGCCATGCCCCTTTTCCCACCACTCTGCAAACACTCCTGTCAGTGCACTGCTGGTGGGGCGATGAGGTCCCTTTGCATCCTGAGGGCCCCAGGACTAAAGTGGACTTCATCCCCCAAGCAGCAGTGCACCAGCAGGCTCGTTTGCAGAGTGGTGGAGAAAGGGGGCATGGCCTCTGACCACCTCAAAGCAATCCTGCCGTGATCAAGGTGATGTGTTCGCCGAAATGGGTTGGGTTGTTTTGCTCATCCACTGGCACGAATAAAATAATTGGATTATACCAATTAGCAAGCAAATTCAGAGTACGCATGTTTTCTTTCGTACACTAAAAAAGGAGTACATATATATTTATATACACATATATATACATATATATATCTCAAAACAATACCCTTTCAGGCTTAGAGTGACACATAAATTATGCAAAAAAGAAGCAGAGAACTCTGGGCAGTTCTCCAAGTTTAGATGGAAAGCATTTCAGGTTCGCTTGGTTGTATTTTTTGGTCGGCATGGATAGCACTGTGCTAAAAGGTGCTAAATGAGAAAAAAATAGGATATTTCAGTCTGATAGCACATTTATTTAGTGAACCTGTACTAAGAAATGCACATTAATACATCTATTCCTACAATACAATGGTTAAATTTAATTTTTATTACCACAGTACAGCGATCAACATGAGAAGAGGAGACTATATGTAAATATATACTGAGAACAAGCAAAAGGTTAAAGTGACATATTACATCACTAATGACATGTTAAATGACATCACTAATGACATCGTCCATGAGACTGCTGTTCACATTACTCCATAAACCCTTAGACCATTTTAAAAACCAAAGTTTGTAGTAAAGGTCCTGCAATGAGTGGCATATTAGTTGGAGTGAATTGATATTCACCACAAGCAATAAAGTTACTATCTTGTTAGGTCCATTTAAAGGTTTCAGTAATTTAAACCTGAGCTTAACCCGTGGTAGCGGGGCACAGGGCAGACAGGCTTAACTTGAGAAAAATTGTAAAGCATTTAGAGGTACCAAAACTGTTAAAAAGTTGAAAAAAACAACACAATGAATATCCCACTCCAATTTATAAAAATAGAGAAAGATTTAATAAGCAAAATGACACCAGAATGACAAAACACCAAAAAGAAGAAGCAGAGATTTGCATTTTTAAAGATTTAAGTCAAAATAGCACCAAAAAGCTTAAAGCACCAATGGTAGTCCATAGTCACAGTAGACCAGGACCTAGGTGTGATTTAAGGCCGACCGCAGTGGATTTACCAACTGGAATCTGAAAAGGGACTTTGACTTTTCTGAGGAAAAACTATTCTCCATGCAGGATAAACCTGAAATTTGATCTAACATTGTGCAACTGCTGATTGGGACCCTTGAAGCTCTAGAACTCTGGAGCAAAATTTTGAAAAAAAGTTTCTAAACTTCCTCTGGTGCCCAAACAACCAAAGGAGTATACTTCAAAGGCCCCCAGGTCCTCAGGGGGACTCTTAAAAACTCTCCAGGTGTCAGGCAGAGGGCAACAGCAAAGTCCAGTCTAGGTACAATTATAACAGATCAGCTTAGATTCTTCTCAGGAATGTCCCTTTTAGCTTTGGTATATTCATGGAGCCATCCAGGGATCAGCTTTATGATCCGTGGAGATCTTTCTGTCCTTGAATTTACAATGGAAGGGGGTCCAACCTCCTCAGATTCTTCTCACACGTCGCAGATGCCAAGTGCAACATGTTCAGTCTGTCTAGCATCCATATGCAAGTCCAGCAGTGTTCTGAAGGCTTGGTGAGGGTTCAGCTTTAGAGGGTTCACCATGCTGTTAGTTGGCGGAACCCTAAGGCACTCATAGTCTCTGCATGATCAATGGAGTAATGTTTCCCATCCTTTGGTCTACCTACGTTTGCAAAAGTTCCTGTTTGCTTTACTGCAAACAGGCTCAAATGCAATGTGCCAGAGCAAATCCAAGATGGTGAAGGTCTTCAGCCACACTAAACTAGGGCCATGAAGGATAGGGGTGTGAGTGGGGAATGTACTATGGTAATCCTAGTGTACTACCACATCTAACACTAAAATCTATCAGTTAATCATACTACTGGATTTAGAGGCCACACCTAAAAAGGTTCCCAAGTGATTTTCATTGCTTTGACCAACCCGTGGTCTCTATATCTTAGAAATGCGGCTCCTGATTAAGATGTTTATTTGGATATGCTGACGGCCCTCACTGTTCCTTATTACAGCATAAAATCAATTTTGAGGAGACAGGCTGCATGCATCTAGAGAAAAGTTGACTTAGCAACTGTACATTCTATCACTTATGCCACCCCAATCATACAATCATACTGGGAAGCAAAAATGCAACTGTATTTAAAGTCAGCATTAGCCAAGAAGTCTCAGCACTGCATCCCTAGAGTTTGACTCATGGTCCTTCCAATTAACAAATTCTGACCAGAGTGGGTAGGAACATCAGGGAGTAGGCCCTGCAGATTTTGAGAGTATAGAACTGAGTCCATGATTCACCTACTATGTTGCTGTCTGGAGTTTTTTTACTGCACGCCGTACTTTACTAAAACCAATGTTCAGGTTGAATGGAGTCTCCACCTGCAATGATGCACTGGAATTCTGTATGACTACCACTGGTTCCATGTACTTGGCACGCTGTGGGAAATTTGTTAACACAATCTTTACTGTCATCAGGCAGCTAAGTACCTGAATGCGTTGGTTACCGACACTGTTGCAGAATCAGTATTCTAAAATCATATTTATTTACTTTTGTAATGGAGTAGTATTTTATAGCCTTGTACCATTTTCGGACTGGTGTTCATGTGTTCTTCACTGATTTTATTTTCATGTTTTTGGGATTTATTGTGACTAATTGTATCAATTGTAATTAATCGACACAAGTAAACTCATTCATTCATTCACTGAAATCTAGATTGAAGCAGGCACTGTTCCCACAACACACCAAGAGACAGAAGTGTGGTAGGTTAAAAGCAGGGTCCTTCAGCAATCAAACAGGGGATACACAAGAATTGCCCTAGCATCCTTTTTGTTCCCTTTGAAGGGTGTAAACATTTTAGACTGTCATGAAGGATTTGACATTGTGTTGTCAGCAGAATTTTCACAACCCCCACCCTGCATATTCTGTTGAGCTCAGAGAAGTCATCTCTACCCATTCGGGTCAGCCTATTGTGTGCTGCAGGTAGGAATTTTATACCTCTTTCAGTATTTCCTGACACCCACTGACATCACCCATAGCCACCTGCTCACTGATTTGAAACAGCTCACTACACAGCCCACCATCATGAATTTGATCCACTCCAGAGCACCGACAGACCCCTGCCACCATCATGTCTTCAACGTGAGGTGTAAGGAAATTGGCAGCGCCCTCACAAGCAACCTCAACTCATCCATCACCACGGCCACGGTTCCCGATGCATGGAAGCGCAAGAAGGTCAAACCGCTCCTGAAGAAACAATCCCTTGACCCCAGCCAACTCGAAAATTACTTCCCCATCTTGCTGCTCCCCTTCCCCACCAAGGTTCTAGAGAAAGCCATAAATAACCAGCTCACGAACATCTGAAAGAAAACAACCTGCTCAACGCCTCCCAACCACAGCACTGAGACCGCCCTGATCGCTGCTACTGACGACATCAGATGCCACCTCAATCGAGGTGAGATGGCAGCCCTGAACCTCCTCAACCTGTAGTGGCCTTCAACACTGTATCCCACCACACCCTCATCACCAGACTCCACCACATTGCCATCCAGGGTAATGCCCTCAAGTGGATCATTCCCTTCCTCTCAGGACGCACACAGATGATCCGCCTACCCCCTTCACCTCCGACCCCAAGAGCATCACCTGCAGTGTTCCCCATGCCTCGTCCCTCAGCCCCACCCTCTTCAACAACTACATGACACCGCTGGCCGACATAGTCTGCACCCATGGACTCAGCATCATGTCTTATGCAGACAACACCCAACTCATCCTCTCCCTTATGGAAGGCCCCACCAAAACTAGATCCAACTTCCGGAATGCCATGACCAGTATTGCTGACTAGATGGGGTACAACTACCTGAAGGTGAACACAGACAAGATGGAAGTGCTTATCTTCGGTAAGAACACCTGACTCTGGAACGACACTTGGTGACCCACCGCACTCAGACCAACGTCGCCCCCGTGGACCATGCACGCAACCTCAGCATTATCCTGGACAGCCAACTCACCATAAAGTGACAGGCCACCACAGTGTCCTCTTCCTACTTCCACACCCTCCGCATGCTCCAAAGGATCTCCAGATGAATCCCTGTCACCACCAGGAAAACTGTCACTCAAGCCCTCGTCTCCAGCTGACTTGACTACGGAAACGCACTCTACGCTGGAACCACCACACAGCTCCTCAAACAATGTGAGCCCACACAGAACACTGAAATCAGACTCACCCTCAACCTTCCCAAACAAACCAGCATCACCCCCACCTCAGAAGTCTCCACTGGCCCCCCATCCAGAAGAGATGCCAGTTCAAGCTGCTGACCCATGCCTACAAAGCCCTTCACAACAGCAGACCCACCTACATCAGCCACTGCCTGACCTTCCATAAACCCACCAGACAACTCCGATCCACCTCCCTCTCCCTTGCACACATCCATCGGAGCCACAGCAGAGGTTGCTCCTTCTCCTACACCGCTGGGAAGTCCTGGAAGGACCTCCCCCTCCACCTACGAACATCTTCACTCGCCGACTTCAGAAAGGTGCTCAAGACTTGGCTGTTTGACTAACGCCCCTAGAACTTTAGTGCCTGGATCCCCGCTGAAGCCACGCTTTACAAATACTGCTTGATTGATTGATTTCACGCCTCTACCCAGGCTGTGTATAGGCTGGGAGAAGATGGAAAGTAAATGCAAATTAACCTCCAGTAACTTCAGGTGGGGAAAAGTTAATTTTTACCTTTATATTAATAAAAAATCCAACCTACCACTGCGTTGAATTTAAATAACTATTAAACATAGTGGTTGAATAATTTTTTAGCAGGTCCCATTTTGAGGTACAGCATTAATATTTTAATCTGTACTCTGTTTGTCTAAATAGGACAGATATGTTTGCCAATTTGAAAATAGATTTTAGGGGCTGGGTCGCGGTAGGGAAATAGTAACATTAATTTTCTTCATGTTCCACTTTTAAATTCCAACCGCCCTACCTTGTGGGCTAAAAGGCCCACATAGGGGTCAGTTACAAATATTTAAAAAGGATGCTTTTAAATGTCAAAAAGGGTTATGTTAACAGGCCACCCTGCAGTTTTTTAATTTGCAGCAGTCCGGCTACAATGGTAGACCTGAAGCCATGTTTCCTTTGTCGCAGTAGTTGTTGGCACAATAAGTGCTGCAGTCCACAGGTGGCATTTAACATGTCATGCCATGGGTGTATATCTCCACCATTTACCATGATCTTATAGAAAAGACAAATGCTTGTCAAGTATTAGCCAATTTCTACATGTTTTTTTAAAAAACATCTTTTTATTAAGGTTTGGAGATCATACAGCAAATGGAGTTATTTGACATTACATGAGATAATCTTGTCACTTGTTTTAGAGATGCTCTCCCCCAACAGAACCAAACACTCTTGACCCATTAGATTTCTTCCACATTTTCGTCCGCCATACACCCGCCAGCCAAGTCCATTTCCTTGTAATTACGGAGAGGTGCAAACATATCCCCTGTGAGCATTCCAATTCCCCCATATTCGGTCCCACTTCCGGGGGCATCCCCTGTTTACAAAGACCGCTTTTTCAGCCAACATGCACCAGTCCATATCTCGCTCCCATTCCTCAGCTGTTGGTGCTTCCTGTGCTCCCCACCTATGGGCTATATTTTGCTTCGCTATTGCCATCCCTAGGGTTACCCACGTCTGCTCCATGCGGGGGTGCTGAGACAGAATATCGAGTTGAAAATGTCGACTTACACAAATATCGAGTTGAAAATATCTTGATTCAGAAATATTGACAGCAAGAATATCGTGCTTAAGAATTTAAGGTAAGAAATATCGTTTTTAAAAATATAGAGGTAATTAATATTGTTTACAAAAATACAGATGTTTAAAATATCGATTTTTTAATTAGTGTTATGTATTTTAGTTTATATTTTAAACGTATGTGATGTATGTTTTTTTATATAAGTATTATTTATGTTTTTTAATATATGTGTTACATTTTTAGTAGTTATGAACTTTATTTTAAATACATTTTGCATTTTTTAGTTCCGTAGCGGGTTGTGGGTTTATAGGGAATAGGGTGGGAAGTAATTTAATTATAATAAATTAATGATTATTTTCTATTTATTTAATTAAAATGTTATACCGTTAATTGTGGGAAGTAATTTATTTGTAATTAATTATCAATTGGTTGTTAATTAATATTAATTAATTGATGAATAATTATGGTAATTGTGTGATTTTTTTTAGGTGTGGGTTGTGGGGTTTATGTGGTAAAGGGTTGGAAGTAATTTATTGTTAATTAATTAATAATTAGTTCTTAATTAATATTAATTCATTGATAGAAAATTAATTACGAAAATTGTGTAATTAATTTTAGGTGCGGGTTGTGGGGTTTATAGGGGTAAAGGGTGGGAAGTAATCAGACCCTCCAGCATTTCGGGATTTCGCGATTTACGAAAAAAATCACGAAATCAGCTGGCAAGCGCGATGGCCGCGATATTTACCAAACCGGCCGCAAAAAAAGGCTCCCGGCAGGCATAAAAAAAATGATGAAATTTAATTGGCTGTACGCGCATACGTCACCACGTGAACGGCGCTGTACAGCCGTATTAGCTGCCTGCTTCCTCCATTACAATATTGATGAAAGAGGACCGAGAAATGGAAAGTATCGCTTCTCTGCTCTCCAGCTTGCAGGCTTGACTGCTGTTCATATAATTTCAGGAAAGAATATCAAAAATTAGGATCCCAGGATGGGGACGGGCGGGGAGGGCAGAGAAGGGAAAGGACTCGTCTTTTCCTTCTTGGGCAGATAATACAATGACAGTGTCTGCTCTGCCGCTTCAGCTGCCCACCCCTCATTCTTTCTTCCTCCCTCTTATTCCCTCTGTCTAGCAGCTCCTCCTCTCTTACTAAAAACCCTGACTTATTCAGAAACGGTTCTCACCCTCCTCTCTTTCCTTCTTTCGTTGATTTGTTCCCCTGTGAAATGGATCCAAAAAAGAAAAACTGTGGAAATGTCGTCTTTTCCTGACATTTTTCTATTCCAAAGCAGTGCTTGAAATGGAAAAATAGAAATGCAGGTACTCAGTACCAGAGTACCTGCTTGTTTCTGGGAAGTGCCAGGACTCTCCAATTAAAGGTATTGCATTTCTCTTGAGAAGTGCCGGTACTCTCTCTCTCTCAAAATAAAAAAGTGCCGGTACTCAATACCGCACAGTACCGGCCCATTTAAAGCACTGTTCCAAAGTGCAGCTGCTGGAATAAAAGGTTCAAAATATGAAAAATAACTAAGTAAAGCCAGACAGAGTGGTAACAAAGTTGCCAGATTGATTTTATTCACACCCAAACACATTTGCGCCACTCTACAGAGTTTGCAAGTGAAGCGCTAGTTTTGTTTACTTGTCTTTCTTTGAATAGCTTTGTTTTCCCCCAGGCGGGGAACTAGTGCACCAATCCTGGAGGTACTGCAACACGTGGATTGGAAAACAAAATGTGTAATGCGGCTCGGTGTTCAGGGAAGTGGTCTTTTTACCATACTGCTTACGTTCTGTAAGGATATAAGCAATGGACATTGAAATGGGTCCATTCCGTGCCCTCTATTCATGTCCTTAACTTTTCAGGCAAAAGCACTCACTGATTTCTGAATAGTGAGTGTAAAAGCGTTAAAGTAACCATGTTGTGGGGGCACTAGAGGGCGCCAGGCAAGATGGCCGCACATTAGTGCTGCTCGGCCCGGCTGATCTCCTATCCGCCCAGAATCCGTCTTAAAATCGACGTATCGTAACTATAAAGTGTTTGCCCTGCACGGCAATTTCCCGCTGCTGCGGATCGGGCAGTTGCGGCTCCCCGGAGTGCATCGTGAACGCCGATATCAGCCTCACAAGCGTCTGCCGGCTGAGGGCAAGATGGCGACCGCCGTGCACGGAGGTTGCCCGACTAGCTGTCTACTGTGCTGTATGCTCTAACGTGGGGATTGAGCAGCCGCGACGGTGCCTGGCTCGTGTGATCCCCTGCCTGACGGAGAGCTGACGGATCGCACTGCTGGTGGGGCGGCGGACGCACTTGGGGCCTGTCCTTGCACTACCGGGAGACTGTCCCGGGCACTGGCACGGAGCGTGGCGGCCTGCTGGGGCCCGCTTTGGTCTTGCACTGAGGCCCTGTTCTGCAGCGGGTGAGCGACTGCACCTGGGGAGGCCAACGCGGCTGCTGCTCCCGCCGTAGCTGCAGGGTGCTGAATCCCTACCTGGGTCCCGGGGCTGGAGCGGATCTCATCCCGCATCGCTGCACATCTCGGTGCAGTCTTCACGCTGAGGGCCAGCCCGGGGCAGGGCGAACTCCTGTGGTGAGGACCAGCGCTGAAGGAAGCTGTTGGCGCCCGCTGCGGGTGGAGGTGAGTGGGGCGCGGCCTGCTTGGGCCTGTGACTGCGGAGGCGGGTGTGGGCCTGAGCGCTAGGCCGCGCTCTGCGTGCTGCGGCCTGCGTGCGTGGTGTGTGGCGGCTGGGAGGCCGGCGAGGTCCTGCACGGGGAGTGTCTCGGCTCCAGTCCTGGTCAGATCTCTGCGGCGGAAGATTGGTGGGCCTGTCTGCGGCAGTCCGACATTACCCCCTGCATTATTTTTGAAGGCTCCGTGGTGGGCTGTTTGACTGTATGTCCCCGCTCCTGCAATCCAGCTTCTTGGGCCTGATCTGGCCTTGACTGCACGTGAGCTGCACACCATTATTGAGGGCGGGCTGGGGATCGCCTGCTTCAGGGCTAATTGCCTTCTTGAATTCCCTGCTCCCTGCATACTGTCGGGTGACCTGCATCCCCAGAGATATAGGGGAGAGCTGCTGTATGTTGTGAGCTCACCTGCTCTTCGGATCTTGTTGGGCCATCGGGGGGCCAGACTGTGGCTATTGCTTGAGCACTAGTGTCAGCTGGGGGTACTCACTCCCTTGCCGGTTAGACTTGCCTGCTCACACTACTCACGCTCTCGAGCACTGACCTGGATCTGCTTGCTGGCTTGCCAAAGACGCCGTCTTCCACAAGCCCTGTAAGGAGTGTACATCGTAGAGGTTGCATCTCATACCGGGCCCATTCTCTGATAAAGTGCTGTAGGTGTGGCTGGAGGTAGCTGATATATTCTTGTTGTTCTGCGTCTGCCTTCTCCGTTGCTCATCATGGGGAAGCCGGATAAGTCACAGCCCCGCCTCACGTTTGAGGCACGAAAGTCAGGCAGGGTCCAACAAAAAGCGGCTTCTGACTCTGAGGCTGATGGGCAAGGGGACCCACCCAATCTGGAATCCACATTGCTAGCAATGCAAAAGAGTCTCCAGTCCATCGAGGGCAGTATGTCCACTATAAATCATCGGCTGGACTATATGTCTTCGCAATTAGAAAAACAAAATACGAGAATGGGGGAGGTGGAACAAAGAGTTTCTAGCGCGGAGGATGGACTCAGCGATGTAACCAGTAAGACCCTCAACATGGAAAAGATCCTGGCCCTCATACAGGCCAAGAATGAGGATTTGGAGGCCAGTTCTAGACGGAACAATGTTCGCATTACTGGCCTTCCCGAATCAACAAATACAGGCAGGATGGAACACTTCATTGAATCTCTCCTTAAAGAAATATTTGGCCCTGAGCACTTGTCCTCCATGTTTGTAGTATAGCGAGCCCACCGCTCTTTGGCGGCATGACCTGTCCCGGGGGCTCCACCTCGTCCCATAATAGCTCGACTATTGAACTACCGGGATTGGGATGTCGTCTTGCGGCTGGCCAGGGAGAAGGGTACTGTAAGTTATCAGGGGAACACATCCTTCTTCCCTGACTTTACCGTCGCAGTTCAAACTGCGCGGCGTGAGTTTGGGGCAGTTAAAAAATTCCTCCAGACCGAAAACGTTCCCTACGCCATGTTATATCCCGCGCGTCTTCGTGTGGGATCAGAAGGGAACTTCAAAATATTCTCGACCCCTAAGGCGGCGATGGAGCATGCAAAGCAATTGAAGAGGCACAGGCGCGAGACTGAGACTGAACAGGGAGAGGAGGAATGATAATGTTGTGGTGGGGGCTGCAGTTGTGCGTTTCCTTTTCTTTTTTAAATGAATACTTCTGATGGTGGGGCTCACTTTCTGTATTTACTGCTTCTTGTATTTCCGTGCAGGGCAACTGCCTATATGTTATATGCAAACTAGATTGGATGCTGTATAGTTAAAGTATTTACTTTTGGATTGTAACACAGGTACTAGACCTGATCAGCCACCTCCTACATTGTGGGAGGGTAGGAGCACTCTGATGCCCCCTGTATGGGAGTTCCCCACACTATGTTGTTGTTCTGCTGGGGTTTCTGGGGTTTGCTAAGTCGCTACTGGGATGGCTTTGGCAAGTTGGGGGTGCCGAAGTGGGTGGGGGTTTGGGCTGGGGGGGTCGGCATTTGTGAGTTGTATCTTGGTTGTGTCTGGATGGAATGCCTTCAGGGGTGGGTTACACACTGCTCACATTGGGCTGGCTTACATGGAACATGGATAGTGAGTTCCGATTTGTGACATGGAATGTGCGCGGTCTCAATAGTCCCAAAAAAATCCGTACTGTGTTAGCTTCTCTGGATAGGTGGAATGTACAGGTGGCCTTGTTACAGGAGACGCATCTAACTTCGCTGACTGAGAAAAATGTAGGCACCAGATGGGCTGACGTTCTTACTCATCCTACTCCAGGGGGTGATGACTCTGGTCAAGAAAGGTACACCTTTCCAGATTCACGGCACGGACAAGGATGAGCAGGGCCGGCTGGCAATTGTGCATGGTACGCTGGATGGTACGAGTGTTCTGTTGGTGAACGTGTATGGTCCTAATATAGATGATGCCTCCTTTTTCGTGGATGTCTGGCGCAGGATATCTGCCTTCCCGAGTGCTGAAATTATCTGGGGATGGGATTTTAATACATGTTTGGACATTGACGAGGACAGGGGGGGGAGCGGTTCCCCACGACACAGACAATCCACTGATACACTTGTGGGGCTTTTGGACACTGGTGATGTGCATGATATATGGCGCCTGAGGCACCCTGGGGTCAAAGAGAGCACTTTTATTTCTACTGTGCATGGGTCCTGGTCCCGCCTGGATTATTGGTTGGTGTCTGAGGCTGCATGCACCTGGGCGGTAGACGTTAGGCACTTGGCCAGAACCCTTTCTGACCACTCGCCGGTTCTCCTGGCTTTGCGAGTCCCAGGGGGAGGGAGGCCCCCATTTGCGTGGAGATTGCAGCCTTCATCCTTAGCGGATCCGGTATTTAAACACACCATAGGGGAGGCCATTCATAACTACTTCCGGGAAAATGTTGGCACTGTGGACAGTGCCGGGGTTACCTGGGAGGCATTCAAGGTTACTATTCGGGGGGTTTGTATGGGGGCGCAGGCCGGAGTTCTCAAAGATTTGCGCCGTAGGATTAGGAAATTAGCGGAGGATATAGCTGCTTTGGAGCGCGATTATGCCAGTTGCCCTGCCACTGAAAAACTGGCCGCAATCCGGGAGTTAGTGTCGGAACATAATGAGACGGTAGATCAAGAAATGAGGCACAGATCGCGGAGATGCACTGCTAGATATTATGGGGAGGGGGCCGACCTAGCCGTTCGCTAGCGCAGAAAATGGCGGCGCCTCGTAGCCAGGCCTACATTACCGAGTTGGTGGATGAGGCCGGAGAGACGCACTTTGGTAATACAGACATTAGCGGGGTGATACTAGATTTCTATTCTAAATTATATGGGGAACGCGATCAGCCGCCTATTGGTGAGATTAATGGTTACCTCGATGATATCGCACTGGGCTGGCTGTCCCATGATCAGCGGGAGTACCTCACCTCGCCGTTTGACGTGGAGGATGTGAAGCAGGCAATCATGTCCCTCCCTACTTGCAAGGCAGCGGGGCTTGATGGTTTGCCAAGTGAGTTCTACAAGGCTTATTCTGACGCTTTGGCGCTGCAGCTGCTGGAGGTATTTGCGGAGGCATATGATTCTGGCAGGCTGCCTCCATCCCTCACGGAAGCCTTAATTGTAATGCTCTTGAAGCCTGATAAAGCGGGGAATGCCTGTGACTCGTATAGACCCCTCTCCATCATTAATATAGATGCCAAAATTCTGGCCAAAATGATTGCCACAAGGCTCCAGCCCCTGGTCCCCAAATTAGTCCTGCCGGACCAATCAGGGTTTGTGCCTTCCAGGTCTACGACACACAACCTCCGTACTATTTTTTCTACCTTGCACTATTTTGACCAGGATTTTCAGGCAGTGGCCGTGCTGCTTGATGCAGCAAAGGCATTTGACTCCCTCCAGTGGGGGTACATGTTTACCGTCCTACTGAGAATGGGTATGCCTCCGTTTTTCTTAAAATGGGTCCGCCTCCTCTATGAAGTACCAATGGCACGGGTTCGCGTAAATGGCTGGGTCTCTGAGGCTTTTCCCATCAGGCGCGGCACGCGACAGGGATGCCCGCTATCGCCCATGCTGTTTGCGCTGGCATTGGAGCCATTGGCCTGTAAGCTGCGGCAGCGGCACGCCCAAGCGACGTTGCGGTTTCGTCAACGACCCTTAATGGTGTCGTTATATGCTGACGATATGCTGCTATATGTGCGCGAGCCCGCCACGTATTTGCCAGAGTTACTAAGAGAATATGTCCGGTTTGAGCGTTTTTCGGGGTTAGGCATCAATTGGGCTAAATCCACGGTGTTCCCCCTGACAGCCGGCACTCAGGAGATTGAGATGGACTTTCCGTTGCGATGGTCAACTGACCCGGTGAAATATCTGGGCATATGGCTGCACAGAGACCCTGCAGTGGTCATCTCTGCTAATTATGGTCGCACCGTGGATAGAATCTCAGACCAGGCGGCGCGCTGGGCTAAGTTACCCCTCTCTCTTGCGGATCGCATTGCGATAATAAAAATGACGTTCTTGCCCAAGCTGCTGTACCTGTTTATAAACATCCCTATCAGACTGAATGTTGCGCTTTTTACTACATTGCAGTCGGTCCTGCTCGCGTTCGTTTGGGGGGGTGGGAAACCCCGATGCAGTTGGAGGGTTTTGACACTGCCATTTGAACGTGGTGGTTTTGAGGCCCCGGATCTCCGTTTATACTACTTATGCGCTCAGGCGCAATACGCACATTTCTGGTATTTTCCACAGAGGTTCCAGCCACACACGGCAATTGAGGCGGACGCGGTCCTCCCGGTGCCCCTGGCTGCAGCAGCCCTGATGGGTGGAAGGGGGGTCCACGGAGTGAAATCAGCCCGGTTCATTGTACGGCTTGGGCGTGGAGTGCACTCGCTAAGAGGGCGGGGGTGGATTATCTATACGCCCCCAAACTGCTGATCGCGGCACATCCAGATATATCAGCTGCACGGGAACAAACTGCATTGCAGGTGCTGGGTAAGGTAGGGATCACTCACCTGGGGGATTTGTACACACAGGGCCAGTTTCGGGCACTTTCAGATTTGCAAAGTTGTCATGGCACTAGCTTTATGCTGGGATTTACCTATGTGCGGGTGCGACAGGCCATCCGCGATATCTACCCTGAATTTCCGGCAGAACCGCGTACTCTGCGAGCACTGCAGGCGGTGCTGGCGGGGGAGGAACGCGGGGGCCTGATCACCAAACTATACAATGCCTCTCTTAGGGAGACTGAACTGGCGGAGTCCCCCTCATATGTCAGATGGGCGACGATAGTGGGTACATCTATGACACTGGTTGACTGGAAATTTTGTTGTGAATTAACGGGCCGATTGACAGTGAATTGCAACCTCAGAATAATACAATTTAATATATACATAAACTCTATTATACCCCGCTTCAGCTACGACGTTTCGGGCTGAGAGACTGTGCACGTTGTGTGCGTTGTGGACAGGATGACGCAGACTTTTTGCACTTGGCCTGGCACTGTGCAGGAATTGCCGAGTTTTGGCCACGGGTTACACAAGTGCTTACGGAGGTTGTCATGGAGCCTGTGGCATGTGTGCCTGCGGTATGTCTGTTGGGATGGGTTCGTAAGCTTAAACCTTGTAACAGAAGATTGGTTGCCATCTCCACGTTGTTTGCTAAGCGAGCGGTTGCACAGAGGTGGGGGGCAAAGGCTGTTCCCACAGTGAAAGGGTGGATACGTGACCTGTTGTATTGTAGAGAACAGCTCGACACCTATGCGGAGGAACTGCCAGAGGCATCTCGCCCCAAGGACTTCTGGGCCCCTCTTACTGGGTATCTACTGGGCAGGCCAAACCTATGTTAATACATTGTATACTGTACAGGGATATTCATGGAGGGTGAATTGACTGTTGGACTTTGTGCTGCATGCTACCCGAGGGGGCTGTCCAGGACTTCTTGAAGTGCTATTCCAAGTGCTGAGGGGGGGAGGGTTACAATTGCGGGGATGATCCAAGTTGGGTGGTGTTCTATAGTAATACATCGGTTTGCATTGATATCCTGTGATGAACAATTGTTGCTGGCATAATGCACCTCATGTTGGGGTGTCTTTTGCTTCTTACTTCTTGCAAGCTACACAATAAAAAAATAAAAAAAAGTAACCATGTTGTTCCTGCTTACATTTCACTTGCTTTACTTAATTTTGCATTCCCTATGAGTGTTTGCTTTTTCCAGGATGTTGTTTCTTTTTTTTGTAGGCAGCATATTGCTCTTGTCTAGTGCGTAATTTGAATTGAGCCGCATCCAGGTGTTTATAGCGGGGCACAATTGGGTTGTAGTTGACAGCAGTGTGAGTTTCTCTCAGTGAGGCAGTATGGTGTTTAGTGGGGGAGAGGATGTGACACCATGGTCAGAGCTGCAAAATTTGGAACTGGGGAACCTGATTCTGAAGGATGATTTTTGCGAGATGTTTGTCCTGTCAGCGCTACCCATAAAAGGGAGTCAGTGCACGCGACACAAGAGGAGGCTGTGTGACTGCACCCAGGGAGCGAAGGGGGGTTGTGTGACTGCACCCAGGGAGCGAAGGGGGGCTGTGTGACTGCACCCAGGGAACGAAGGGGGGCTGTGTTACTGCACCCAGGGAGCGAAGGGAGCTGCATGACTGAAATCAGGGAGCGAAAGGAGCTGCATGACTGAAACCAGAGAGTGAAGGGAGCTCTGTGACTGAAAAAAGGGAGTGGTGAAAGTGGTGCCCTGGCAGGGGTGCATACATTGGCGCTAGAACATCCCAGGGAGAAATACGGCCCCCTTCCACGAGGTTAGTAGATTGGAGCTGTGCTTCCGTAGAGCTGCAGAAACTTTAAACATGCCTATTTCAAAGTGGAACACTATGCTAAAACAGGTTCCATTGTTTAGGGCTGAAAAGGAATGATTACGAGTAAAATAAAGTGCCGCAATAATGCCGCTAAATTTTCATTTTTGTGCCGCTAAATTTCAATTTTTGTGCCGCAAAATTTGCAAATCTAGGCCGCAATATCCAGGGGGGTCTGAGTAATTTTTGGTTAATTAATTAATATTTAGGTGTTTGCTGGGGTGGGAGGTTCCACATAATCCTCTACACATATTACTGGATGTCACCGACGGTCTGGATGGCTCAAGAGCCGATAAAGTGTTCCTGGGAACTGCCCTTGTGGTGGTCAAGCGAGACATAGCAATGGCGTAGAAGAATCTCGCCCCGCCCACTATCACGAAATGGCGCAGAGGAGTGGAATGGTTCGCCACACAAGAACTTCCGCTATACGAGGCAAGGGGCTGCCCAGCCAAACACAAAAGGATCTGGGGTAAATGGTTGGGGTTGCAGGACTAATCGGCCTTCCTGTTTTTTACATATCGCCCTGTATGCCCCGCACATGAGGGGGACGCAACTGTGTATAATGTCATAAGTGGTTTTCCTAGTCAAACGTCACATGTGCTGTCGCTACTGTTCATGCTGTACTGTTTTCTTTTATGTTTTATTTTCATCATTCCCAAAACCAATAAAATTGATTATCAAAAAAAATAATTAGGTGTTAATTTATATTAACTAATTAATTGATAATTAATTATGGTAATTGTGTGATGCGTGGAGGGTGGCTGAGTCATAGCGGTGGTTACCAGGAGAACCAGGGTCCTTGGCGCTGGTCGCGGTCGGGTCGCGGACGGGCGCAGACGGGCTTGCCTCAGGCACGCCTTCGGTGCGCCAGCGGCGCGCCTGCTGCGCGCGTCCACTGCGCGACCGCGCAGCGGTCGCCATTTAGTAGGGGAGGGGGGCGGGAGCAAAGGAGTGGGAGGTGGGAGCGGGGCTGAGACGGGGGCGGGGCCGCAGGGGCAGCAGCGGCGGGAAAGTAAGCACAACGGACGCGGGAGATCCGCAAAATACAAGACAGTGACACTTACAAAAAATAAAGATACAATACAATAAGCAGGCAACAGTCAGGCACAATAGGGATGAGCAGGGGGAAAAACAGCAATTACCGAGAGGTAACGCAGCAGCCTCGAACCCTGGGGAGAGAGGGCTCAAGACTCGGCGATCCGGCTGAAGTGCGGCGCTGCTGGGGAGAGTGCTACCTTGAACCAGAGATCAAGGAATCACGCGCGCTCCCCCGCAGCGGTCGCCATTTAGTAGGGGAGGGGGGCGGGAGCAGAGGAGTGGGAGGCGGGAGCGGGGCTGAGACGGGGGTCGGGGCCACAGGGACAGCAGCGGCGGGAAAGTAAGCACAACAGACGCGGGAGATCCGCAAAATACAAGACAGTGACACTTACAAAAAATAAAGATACAATACAATAAGCAGGCAACAGTCAGGCACAATAGGGATGAGCAGGGGGAAAAACAGCAATTACCGAGAGGTAACGCAGCAGCCTCGAACCCTGGGGAGAGAGGGCTCAAGACTCAAGACTCGGCGATCCGGCTGAAGTGCGGCGCTGCTGGGGAGAGTGCTACCTTGGACCAGAGGTCAAGGAATCACCCGCGCTCCCCCGCAGCGGTCGCCATTTAGTAGGGGAGGGGGGCGGGAGCAGAGGAGTGGGAGGCAAGAGCGGGGCTGAGACGGGGGCGGGGCCGCAGGGGCAGCAGCGGCGGGAAAGTAAGCACAACGGACGCGGGAGATCCGCAAAATACAAGACAGTGACACTTACAAAAAATAAAGATACAATACAATAAGCAGGCAACAGTCAGGCACAATAGGGATGAGCAGGGGGAAAAACAGCAATTACCGAGAGTTAACGCAGCAGCCTCGAACCCTGGGGAGGGAGGGCTCAAGACTCGGCGATCCGGCTGAAGTGCGGCGCTGCTGGGTAGAGTGCTACCTTGGACCAGAGGTCAAGGAATTTACTCACAGCATTGTTCTAATGTTGTATGCCATTCTGCTCATTTTGGTAAAGTGGGAAGTGTATTTTTAACAAACAATAGAGTGTTATCTTTAGAGCATGGTTATACATTCCTTATCAGTGGCTAATGCATAGATGTGGAGCTCTTGTCTAAAAATTGTGGGCCAGATGAGGTGTTTAACAAACAGGCTGATCCCATTAAGGTAAATAAAGAATGGGCACTTTTTTGGAGAGTAATCTAGGCTTAATGGGTTGCTTACCACATTAAGATCTATAGAGCCATTTTGCTTCTTAGGCAGCTGAATACCAGTAAAAAAGGAGCATATCGTCTAAATGTGGGTGAATTGACAGATATGCTTCTTGTTTTGCATGTTGCAAAAGGTTATGTCCATTACCCATGAGTGGTGATAGAAAATTAGTTCCAAGCGTAGCTTCTTGTATTACTTCCAGTCCACAACAGCCTATAGTACCCTGTTACATTCATTTGTTAGTCCCGTCAGTGATGCCATCAATAATCTCATTTAACATCTAATGAATGCTATATTATGTGAAGTTATAAGCAGTGCATGATTGGTGCATAAGTTATGGTTAGCTCATATACCTGGTGAATTTCATAGATGTTTCGGTTTTTAAACATACGTTATGGTGTTATTTCAACACTTTCTTATAAGATCACTTTAACCTTTGTGTTTTTTTCTCGTGAATTTCCATTTTTATCATATATTAAATGTAGCTTGTGTACTACCTTCTTCAGGTGGAGTACTCCACTGTGTATGGTATAAGGCTATGTGTACTAGGTAGTTGGCCACATTCCCCTGCCTCTGGCCAGACCTTGTGGCCAACTCCGCACATGCATCCAATCTGGCCCCTTCGGTGCAGAGGAGATTGAATGCAGAGCTTTATCTCTGGGTGTGTTTTCTTTAGTTATTTTTAAAGTGTTTTTTAAAACTTTTTTTGGTTTGAATTGTTTTTAAGTTTTGTTAAATATGTTTTACAGTGTTCAATTACTGTTTTTTAGCTATGTATTTTGTTTCTTATTGTTTTGTATATAACATATTTTTATATATTTTTTTGCACAACTCTCTGCTCTTCCTTTAGATTGTCTCTCATGACTTTAGAAACAATATCTTTAATTGGTTTCTCTAGAAGACACAACTTTTTTGACAGGCTTGTAATATGTAGTGATATGTTGGATATTATCATCGTCGTCCTCCTTCTGTTGATAAAGCACTTTCCAATAATGCAGTCTCTTCACCTTCTCCTCTGCATCTCAGCACGAGCTATGTTGTTGGGATGCACAGTCTGCAGACACTTCCCCATCCCGCTTGTTCCCATGGAGGACAGGACAGATGTACACCAATGGAGCACCTGCTTGCAGAAGGTGCACGTAACTTCATGTGCATTTACTTTTTCTTTGGCCAGCTGGTAATGTGAAAAACTGCCACACAACCAATTCCTTTTCAGACCTAACTAGTTTTACTGCAGATGTCAAAGGCAAGGCAATTAGATCATCATCTTGCGATAATTTGCCTGTGAAAGGGCCGGTGGATGGTGTAGTCATTGGTTGCTGCTCTGGAGGTTTGTCAGATGCCATGATGCACTTGGATTGCCTGGAAAGCAATGGGGTTCTACAAAATAGTAATATGCTAGTGGAGTTCTGAAAATTCATTTGTTTTTTTTGTAAAGGCTATGCACTCATTTTTGGAGTAGTTTAGCCTATCTGATAGCTGCTTTCATTATTATTATTATTTGTTTGTGTCCCATTGTTACCACAGTACTCTAGTGGACCCATAGAGCCAATGATAAAGTGCTGTGCCACTCCCACAAGGCCTGTACTTCCTTTTCTGGGTCATGCAGTAGTATTCATGTATTTTTTTAAACACATTTTATTGAAATAGAGCTAGGACATTACGGGTTAAATTTGAGAAGTAATGTAAATCACATTGAAGAGATCTTATAAGCAGAGTTGTTTCCCCATCTAAAGTAGTTGTTACATGAAATCTCTATTGCAGTAAACAGTGCTTCTAGTACTTTTGTTTATTACCATATAATATGTATTCACAGCTTTATAGTTCTGTCTCTACCCAACATTCCAGGTTCTGTGACAATCCCATGTTTTATTGCATCATCCCAAAATTGAAACAATTGAAGACTAATGATTATTGTTCAATGTCAGCCTTTGTTCTCTTGATTTTATCATTGTCTTTTAAGTATTTTTGTTAACACATCAGCTGTGAGAGAGAGAAAGACATCACCTGTGGATGACCTCTGTAGTCAAATTTACAAAAAAGGAGATGAAGGGAGCTCATGTATAAATGTGTGAATGACTGGTTACAATCAAATGAAAAGTGAAAAGCCATATCTGTGGCTCTAAATACCTTAGCAGGGTACTTCAAAAGCAGACACCAAAGAAGTGTGTCTCCACAGAGAGAAGGAAGTTAGGTAGAGAGAGCTGTATCGATTTCGTCTCAAGAGGCTGCAAATCGCCAGCGTTTCCTGAGAATAAATTGTGGCAGAAACCTTTGATTTTTATGTTATAGTAACTTGTTTTAGGCAACGTAAATATGCCACCATGACCTTTCCAGTTAGAATACCAGGAGTTTTACTTTCCTTTCATTCATTCCATTTCTACATCTGTGTTATCCTTTTTGCTTATTATATTCTATTATAACACTATTTAGAGTATCCCAGATTGCATTATATTGTATTATTCAATAAGGTTATTTGACAGAAAAAGCCTGCTACATCTTTGGGGACTACGAGTCTCAGGACCACTGCGGTCGCAAGGAGAAGGCCCGTGATTGCTGCCACCTGTGTGGGGACTAGAGCTATAAAGTGCATACATCTCTCCCACAGCACGCATGTGACAAGGCCATTTGAGCTCGGGCCGGGCCATCCCTCTTGGGCCCTTGTTCTAGATACCTCGTGGCCTATATTGACGAACCTGCCTCTCGCCGTGGGTAAGAGCCACTACTCATTTGTTTCCTCTTCAGTTGTGCCCCCTGAAGTGAATAATGGGGAAAAGGAAAATCTTGAAAACGGTTAACATGGAGGGTTCTTCCAAGAATTCCATTGTCAAATTTTTATCAAGTGGTATTGGAGCCCTTGAGCACGTGTTGGATGTTGTAACTGTTCAGATTAATAATGCTACTGGGACCACAGGTGACCGTCCGATTACTCAATCTTCCAGCGCTCTTTCACTATCTGATTTACAACCTGGTGAACCCATTCTGCGGCCAAGCAGGGGCAACTCTTGTGTCTCTGTTCTTCCCATCTTAATTGATGGAGAAGAGCCCACAATCTCTGTAAGGTATAGTGATTCCCTTTTTATTTCACCGCCTGCCAAAAAATCTAAAAGTACAGGTCGCACACTAAAGGTTGCATCCAGGAAAGCAGTTTTTAATTTAACTCCAATTCCAGAGAATTTGTGCAAGGGAAAAAATCAAACCAAAGCACCTGCTTTGAACAGAGGGTCTAATTCCACTCATCTTGCGTTTGAAAAACTGGAAGAATGATTATGTGTCCTTATGTCTGAGATGTCGAATTGCCTTGGAGCTATTGAAAGTTCACTGCTGAATATTCACTCCACTTTGGGCTCAGTTTTGTTGCAAAATACTGCCACTCATACGCACATCACCAGGTATCTAATGCGCCTGCTCAAGTCTCACACTCAGCAAGGGCAGACTATCTGAGTGAAGTCATTCCGACTGTACAGGATTCTACAGTCCCTGCCATAGTCTTATCAGGCAACATCAAAGCTAAGAGTAATAAGACGGGATGCCCCCAAACAGTAATGAAACATAGTATACTCCCTACACCGTTGTCCTAAAAGATGTTCCTTCATTGTTACCAGGGAAGTCTGAAGGCTTTGAGCAGCTACATAACAAGGTGACTCATTGGCTTAATTCACAGTTGAATGGAGCTTTTATTGTGCATTCTGATATTATCATAGTGCAATGTGTCGCCTGGGTTGGAAAAAGCTCGAAACCAGACAATCATGTCTGTGTCATTGTTCATTTTAGGTCCGAGACTCTGGTCAGTAGTTTGCTTTCTAAGCCTTCTAATGCACCTAAGCCCAAAAGCGGAGTGGAAGCGGTTCCGCTGGGGTTCTTTTACAGGTGTAATCCTTCTTTTTATTTCCAAACTCTTCCCAGGGCTCGTTATTACCATGGTGTTTCTAGTTAAAATTTCCCCTTACCACTCCACACAGATTTGCTCTCTTGGTCACATGTGACTCTGTGGCTTGACAAGTAATTGACTGTAAGCATACGCGCGAACCGCTGTGTGATGATTCTTTAAGGGGTCCTTTAGTAAATAGTACACCTGACCTCAATTCGACACTGCTGCTGTTAACCCTCAGGCTCTGGCTGACAAGGAAAGCACGAAACCATTGGCATAAATCGTAAAGAAAATTGGCACCTGGAACGTGGCTGGGTTGGGTTCCAAGTTACATAATTCCCAGTGGCTTGATATTATCGCTAGCTATGACCTTATTGCCCTTCATGAGACCTGTCTGGCAAAACCCTGTCATATCCAAGGTTTTGTGTCTTATTTTTCCCCTGGCTCATCTGGCCTCTCTGGCAGGGCTAAAGGGGCATTGTTAACCCCTGATATCAGTCAACTTTCCAGGGTGTGCCTATAGAGTGGATCTGAATCATAGTAATTTTCAACTTATTTGGCTGTAATACCGGTTAACGAAAATGTTGATTATTAATGTGTATAACAGTTGTTTTGTTGTTAATAATTGTGTCATCATGAACACTCTGAGAAGTGAGCTCGAGGGTACCTTGGCAGGGGCAGGGGTTTGTCCTTCTATTATCTGGCTGGGTGATTTCAATGCTCAATGCTACAAGTTAGGCAACACAGTGGCATCTGTGGCAAACCTCTGATGCACTTTGTACATAATCCTTATGGGGATATCCTGAATGAACTTATTGTGAAGTACTAACTGCTATTTGCCTTTGATGCTACTGTTGCCCACCCTGTTCTGAATCCAACTTTCATTGGCAAAGATTTTCACAGTATTATTGATTTCTTTCCATTTATTTGGAATTTGTTAAGTACATTATCAGGGCATGAGGTCGAGGCAAATGCTCTTAATGACCATAATCCCTTAGCCATGTATCCTTTAGGTTGTAATCACCTTAGGTATGACTGCAAGACATTATCTTCAATAAACGTCACTAAAAATAAAGGTGTCCTCCAAAAATGGTCCAGAGTTAACAAGGCACAGTTGTTTACCAACTAAGGCTCTGATTATGATGTCGGGCGGAGTTTCCTCCGCGGGACATCGTCTCGGTCATAGGACCGACCGACACCCAGTCTGCGGTCCCGACCGACTAATTAGCATGCGACCGAACACTGTTCGGTCGCATTCCTATAATTTACAATGGGAGCATGTATTCCGGCCATAAACCGGCCGGAATGCATGCTCCCATTGTAAAATCGGTGCCTGCCACAGGGTGGAGGAATCAACACCAGAGCATCATAGGTGCCTCCTCGGCCTCAAACCGGAGGTAGTGCCCGCAAAGGGGCCCTGCTGGGTGCCCCCAAAGTTGAGTTCCGACAACTTTAATGTGTCGGAAAGGGTGGCACGGAAAGGCTGCCGAAACCCGACATCGTAATCCCAAGGGCGGAAAGAGCCGCCCTTGGGATTACTGGCCGCATTCTGACTGGCGGACGAGCCAGTCGGAAGCCAGTTGGATTGACCATTCGGATTCCTGTCCGACCACCTCCATCATAATGAGGCGGTGGGAAAGGAATCTGACCGGCATATTACGATGCAGTCAGAAAGGCTCCAACCGACGGTGGGAGCCTTTTCCAGCTGCGTCGTAATCGGCCTTTAGTGATGAAAAATAGGGATACAGTGTCCTCATGTTTGGATCCAAGTGAGGTACCTTCTATTACTGTATCCTCCTTTTATATACTCTGTAATACGGTCTAGGAACTGCTTACTATTCAGGTTGTTAATTGCCCCAAAAAAATGGCTAGGTGTTTTGACCCAAATTGTAGCAATGCTCAATCAGCCCTTCTTTAAGCAATAAATTGGTCCCTCGTGATGACGAGCTCATAGGGTCAAGTTGCAGGGCATATAAGTTGGCCTTGGAAACAAGAAAGAACGAGATCAGGACAATCAAGTTTGCACTTAATGTTATTTTGCAAATCTTACTGCCATTTTAGAAAAAAGGTTTTGATCCCGCTTTTAAGGAGATTAATACTTTTGACCATAAGACAGCTATATTTTATTTGCAATCCCTGCCTTCTATAAATGCTAGTTTTTCCATTGTTACTTACATTCAATGTGTTCTTAGGTTTAGGAAATCAGGCTTGTAAAGCAATGTTTGTGCTTAGCATGGAATTGCTTATATGCTGAGCTATGTGATGAATTAATGTTTTCTCTCCTTTTGATGCACTTGATACTTTGTGTATTTGGGATCTTGGTTTTATATCTGGCAGTTGCATCTCCAATGATGAATTTTAGCAATGTATTTTATTTGACTTTTATGGCTTTTAGCCGAATAAAGTGTATGTTGACCTTGACCTTTAACAGAAAAGTGCTGCTAGCTAAAAAATTGATTTTAGTGTCATGTTTGTCCCTTTGGCAGTTTCTTGAACATTAAGACTAATCAGTCTCTACTCCCATATTAAAAATTCCTGGTGCAAGAGGCCGACTGTATTCTGGGTGGCAATCGAGGAGAACGGTCAGAATTGCTCTCCTGATCTTGTAAAAAATTAATGTTTTAATATTGCTGATTTTGCACATTTTTTAAAATACATACTGTTTGTGGTGGGCACCTGCACGAAGGAACCAACCCCCCGGTACGAGCTGTGTTCAATGCTCGGCGGGTAGGAAGGTCTTGTGCACCACTTCCGTTTGTAGCGCTTCAGACGCACGGGGCAGCGGTCCAGTTGCTGCACCCGGCGTCGGAAGAAGTCGCATAAATTGAGCGTCTGACGCGACCGTCTTAGGCCGACTGTATTCTGGGTGGCAATCGAGGGAGAACGGTCAGATTTGCTCTCCTGACCTTGTAAAAAATTAATGTTTTAATATTGCTGATTTTGCACATTTTTTAAAATACATACTGTTTGTGGTGGGCACCTGCACGAAGGAACCAACCCCCCGGTACGAGCTGTGTTCAATGCTCGGCGGGTAGGAAGGTCTCGTGCACCACTTCCGTTTGTAGCGCTTCAGACGCACGGGGCAGCGGTCCAGTTGCTGCACCCGGCGTCGGAAGAAGTCGCATAAATTGAGCGTGTGACGCGACCGTCTTAGGCCGACTGTATTCTGGGTGGCAATCGAGGGAGAACAGTCAGAATTGCTCTCCTGACCTTGTAAAAAATTAATGTTTTAATTTTGCTGATTTTGCACATTTTTTAAAATACATACTGTTTGTGGTGGGCACCTGCACGAAGGAACCAACCCCCCGGTACGAGCTGTGTTCAATGCTCGGCGGGTAGGAAGGTCTCGTGCACCACTTCCATTTGTAGCGCTTCAGACGCACGGGGCAGCGGTCCAGTTGCTGCACCCGGCGTCGGAAGAAGTCGCATAAATTGAACCCATAACGCGACTGCGCAGCGGACGCGCGCAGTGGGCGCGCCGCTGGCGCGCCAGAAGTGCGCCTAAGGCAAGCCCGTCTGCGCCCGTCCACGCCCGACCGGGGCCAGGGGCCAAAACCCCTGCACCGTTTCCCCCAGGACGCCTCAGGTACTCTAGTGCTCAACTGCTCCAGCTAAATAACTACCCTAGGGCCAAATGTCTTCATCTTTTACGAGCAGATAACTTTAGATCAAAATGCCCTCACTGCCCTTTCACATTCCCCTCCCATATTCGTTCACCCCTTCCCTAAGACCTGCTTATAGTATTTTTCTTTTAAACTGCAGATCCCTTCCCAAACACTCCATGGAAATTTTGCTCCTTTTACAAGATTCCTCCCCTGAGGTGCTTTTTTTAACCGAAACCTGGCTCAGCGCTAGCTCTGATCCTGACATAGTACAAACTTTGCCCCAGGGGTACGCGATTCAAAGAGTGGATAGAACCATAGGCAAAGGCGGGGGAATCGCGATCGTTTATAAGGACCACCTTACCTGTCGCCTACTCGGCAGTCCTCTGCCGGACTGCGAGAATGTTCGCTTCTCCCTAGAATTCTCCCCTATCCTCTCACTCTCAGGCATTTTGATCTACCGCCCCCCGGGTGCGGTAGGCTCTTTTTGTAACTCCCTTTTAGAAACCGCCATCAATCTAGCTAGCACCTCTGCCAATTTTACGCTTCTCGGCGATCTTAATCTGCATTTTGATGATCCTAGATCCACAGTAGCAGTTGAACTAGCAAATGATCTTGCGTCACTCCAGTTGCTGCAAAAAGTTCAACTCCCTACACATGCTCAGGGACACTGCCTTGACCCAGTGTTCTCTAATCTGGAGAATCTTCAGGGAAATGACCCTATCCCAATTCCCTGGTCCGACCACCACTTGGTGCCCCTTTCCTGGCGCCCCCAAATTCCTACCCCCCCAGTCCATCCTTCTCGGACACTTATCCGTCCCTGGTCTAAGCTCCCCCAGGAGAACTGGATCCATGAACTGGAAAATAATAGACCTCAGTGGGTTGACTGCCCAGTCACAATGTATAACAATTTCTGCAGTTGGATAAATGACTCGTTGAACCAGGTCCTCCCTAAAATACGGATCATAAAAAAGAATGGCTCAATTAGATCGCCCTGGTACTCCGCTGAATTGCGCACCCTGAAACAGAACTGTAAAATATTAGAAAGAAGTTGGAGGAAAGACTTTGCAGCCGATAGTAAGCTCACCTATAGAAGGGCCATATGCAAATACAGAGCGGAAATGAGGAAAGCTCAGGCAGCCTACTACGAGGAAAAAATTCGGCTAGCCGCCAATTCCCCCAGAGAGACCTTTTCCATCATAAAAAGGCTCCTTAAAAGCCCAGTCCCTCCCGTCCCTACTGACCCCCATGGAACTCGTTGCGAAAATCAGGCCGAGTTCTTTGATAACAAAATTCAGAACATTATAAAAATGCTCCCTCAAATTGATCCCGCATGGATGAGCTCCCCACCCGACCGCCCCTCGACCACTCATCGCCTGGAGCGTTTTTACCCTCTCCTCCTGGAAACACTCCTGACCCTTATGCCCACAGTAAAAAGCGGATCACCAAGAGACCCAGCTCCCATGAACATCCTAACTAAAGCTGCATCTATTATCGGCCCCACAATCACCCATGCTATCAACGCCTCACTTTGCACAGGAGTAGTCCCCCCACTTTGGAAAGAAGCAATGGTTAAGACCCTTCTTAAGAAGCCGCACCTTGATCCCGCAGACCTGGGCAATTATCGCCCTATTTCTCTTCTGCCTGGGATCTCTAAAATCGCCGAAAAATATGTTAACCACACCCTCTCCAATTTCCTGGAAACCTCCAACCTGCTACACCCATCCCAAACAGGCTTCCGGCCTCGGCAGAGTACGGAAACTGCCCTGCTAGCGGTTGTGGAGGAAAGCAGGAAAATCCTAGATGCAGGAGGCGCTGCAGCCATTATCCTATTGGATTTGAGCGCAGCATTCGACATGGTGAATGACTAGGTCTTGATTCATCGCCTCGGCAATCTGGGAGTAGTTGGAACTGCTCTGAGTTGGCTGCGCTCCTTCCTGAAAGGACGTTCATTCCAGGTTTTTGAAGAGGGCATGAGCTCCAAACCTCGGCCTCTCCAGTGTGGCGTACCACAGGGCTCATCACTGAGCCCTACACTTTTCAACGAGTATATGGTCCCTTTGGCTTCAATCGTGGCCCCATTTGGGATCCATATGGTCACCTATGCCGACGACACCCAACTGGTCGTAGCCTTAAACCAATTCACACAATACTCCACGACCCTGAAAGCATGTTTTACGGAAGTCGTAAAATGGATGGGGTCTTCCCACTTGAAATTAAATGGAGAAAAGACCGAGATCATGACTCTGGGCAATTTTGACAATACGTCACTCAGAACCATCTGGCCAGTATGCATGGGCCCAGTCCCAATCCCTAAGCCTGAAATAAAGAGCCTGGGCATCTGGCTAGACCATAATCTGACATTTCAAGCGCAAGCCAGTAAGACAGTAGCAATCTGCTTTGGCCTGATCAGAATTGCGAGGAAAGTGCTTCCCTTGCTCCCTCCTCAAGCCAAGAAAATCATGGTCCAATCTATTCTACTCTCTAGATTGGATTATGGCAATGCGCTTTATTTGGGAGCCCCTACCTCAGTGATCAATAGATTGCAGATCATCCAGAATTGTGCAGCCAGATTGTTGACGGGAACACCCAGATTTCTTTCCGCAAAACCCGCCCTCCGATTTCTACATTGGCTTCCAGTGAAAGAGAGAATTAGCTTCAAATCACTATTCATTGTCCACAAATCCCTACAGGGGATAGGCCCTCCCCTGATCTCGGCCATAATCCATCCATATAAAGCAAGGAGAAAGCTTCGCTCGGATGATCTCCACCTAATCGAGATCCCCAGAATCAAACGAGCCAGAAGTGGCGGCAGGCTCTTCTCTCTGAATGCAGGCAGACTCTGGAACGCCCTTCCCCTCCACCTCCGAAAAGAGTCTAGTCATTTCGCCTTCAGGAAACAACTCAAAACCCTTTTATTCCCTTTAACTAATCATTCTGTTCTCTCCCATCCATTTACTAGTCATGCCAAGCGCTGGGAGGCCTTCTGGTAGCCATGCGCTTTATAAATGCCCTTTTCATTTCATTTCCTTTCATTCATTTCTACTTTGAGTGTTACAATGACCCCATTTTTTCCTAGTTGGTAGTTTGATAATTTTATCCCAGCTTTAATACTAGACATGGCCCTAAACAAATAGTTCTACTTTTAATGGCTAACTGTGCTCCCAGCTCTGCCAGTGTTGTCCCACAACCCAACTTCACTTGACATTATGATATCCACGACTTGCCACATGAAGTGTGATAGTATTTGTACATTTTCTATTAATGTATTTCAAGATATGAACTGCACAGGTTATTTTGTCAGTATGTTAGCCATCCCCTTGATTAAGGAGAAGCAACACTAGTTTTTTCTATGTATCAGTAAGACAAATTTGGATTTGAGAAGTGCGGATATCATTGCCCTGTTAAATAATTGCTGTGGTTCATTTTCTTTCTTTAGCCTCATGAACATCTCATTAACACATACTTAGTTCTTCATGCCCTAAAAATACTTTTGATAACATGTTTTTAGTTCTGGCGCTAGCCAAGACCTTTTAATTTTACTAAATTTATATGTATAACATACTTACTCAAAGGGACTTTCAGTTGCCTCTCTTCATCCATTGGTCTGTTGTTATGTGTTTTCACATTTTGCTTCAGCCCACTACAACATACAGCATGGGGCAGAGGGTCAGCCTATTAAAGGCACTGGTTAAGTTCACTTTGAGTGACTGCATTGTGCTCGCTCACAATGAGCACATCCGCAGACAAGGTAGTCCCTTCAGTGCCAGTAATTTTTTACTTTATAATTACTCTAGTGCTGCCTTTGTGCTTAGTGCCTGATGTGATAGCAGGATGCTTCCTGGCACAGGGCACATTTCAGCTTTATCAGCTCCTATCTCCTGCGAATACTGTTGTAAATTCCTTTTGGAGCAACCTTTGTTTATCTGTCTAATTGCATCCATTTGAAACTGTTCTATATTAAGTTATCCTCTCTTTACTATGCATGAAGTACACAAACTGAAACCTTCAATATTATACAATGTGAATTCATAAGCGCACAAATCTTCAGAACACGTTTATTCAGGACTCAGTTTCACAAATTTCTTACATTCTCTCATTCTTTCTTGCCTTCTTTATTTCTCAAAGGCAAGAGGCTGGCAGAACAATTGGCTTTTTTTAGGTCTCTGTTAGCCAAGACATTTTGATGATATTGAAATGATGTGGTATAACATAATTTCTTATAGGGGTTTTCAGCCACACGTCATCCATTTGTCTGTGGATGTGTCATTCCATTTTTCTTCCACCCACTTGAACATGCATCAAGAGGCAATGTGTCAGCCCACTTCAGCCATTGGCTGACTTCACTATGAATTACGGCATGCTGCCCTTTCTCAAGGAGCACATCCCCACACAAAGTAGTTTCCTTCAGTACCAGAGAGTACTATGGTAATGTGTGCTTTTTTTATACCCAAAAATATTTTTGCCTTTAGCCACATTTTTTTCATTTAGATTGATGAAGGCCTGGCAGCTTCCTAAACAATAAAGTTTTGCAAAAACCATGACAAAAAAAACCAAGATTTACCAAAAGGCTGGCGGCTAGTTCCAGACCTATTAGCTTTGCCAAAGCTTGATTATACTTTTCCTGGTGCTCACTTTTTTTCCCTAACAACCAGGAATTCTCTTTTTGTGATGTTGTTGTGTTTTAGTATTGTGTCCGCATAGGGACACCATACCTGTGCCATTCGCATTGTCATCAGCTGTGCGTTCTAGAACACCACTTGACAGCTGAAGTCTGAAGGGAGCGGACGAGGCTTTCCGACGTCCCGTTACCTCAGCTGATTTGTGTTGGTTTCTACAATAAATTATTTCTTCTACTCTAGGCTTCACTTCGTAGCATTATTCTTACAATTTTTGGCGACGAGCGACCAACACAAGGAACCTGCATTGTGCAAGCTTCAAGCACCTTTATGGATTCTCTGATTAAAAACAGTTCACACAAGAGGAACGCTTCCGAAGAACATATCATACCAAAATGAGAAGAATTCTAAGGAGTTGTTCACTGAGGTTGCCATTCTACAAACAACCTTTTCATAAAGGTCAGTCAAGAAAAATAACGTGTGTGGATTTTTACGAACTGTGTGTGATCTCCAATGAATAAAGGTTGAGCGTCACTAGAAGTGCCAATTTGTGAAGATTTCATGCCTCTCCACTAGCAAGCAGTTGGGAGTGTACAAAATTGACACTATTCCCTAACTCACGCAGTCGTATGTGCTGCGTCTTTGAGAAGCTTCATTTTCAACGGCTTGCTGCTTTGACGGTTCAACCGTCGAACAACTGCTTTTGCGCGTGTCGAATTAACAGATGATCACGCGCATTGTCAAACTTCTGCAAGTCTACCGTAAACTTAATTGTTACCAAGCAACTACTGTGACGTAACCACTATGCCACGTAAGAATTGCAAGAGAGTCCCACATTCGAAGGTCAGTGTTTCAGCCTTCTTGGTGAATGAGCATGCACGTCCATGTCGTCACGCAACGCAACACTATTTTGTAAGGCAAATTTGTTTTTCATCTTACCGATCGGACAGCCGCAGGACGTTGACGGGTGAAGTTTGCCAATGGAGTGGTATGTGCTCTAATCCGAGCTCAGAGTCCACGGACAACACAAAATAGAAAGGTATTTACAATTTGTGCTCACTCTCACGCTGATGGGCACAGCACAGTCAAATTTACTGAAGTCCATTAAGGAACTAGTCTGCACTCACACTGTGTGTACCCTCAGCAAAACTGTTCAAATATTGTTAGCATTATTCTGGTATTTACAACTCGTGCTCACTTTCACGCTGATGGGCACAGCAAAATAATATCACTGAAGTCCATTCAAGAATAAGCCTTCACTCACACTTACACCGTGTGTACCCTCAGCAAAACTGTTCGAGCACCGTTTTCTCCAGTCCACTCTGACTTAATGTTAAAATAATTAGTGTACAGCATTACAACATACACAGTTATTTATTCAATCCAGCTTAGTTTGTGTTTCCATTTGAATTTTCACATACTGTTTTATCCCTTGATCACTTTATAATGGCTTCGGGATACTTATGGAACTTATCTCCCCACAAACCTTCCTACCAGCTGTAGGTGAACCAGTACTTAAATGGGAGGAGTGGAGTGAATACTTCACAAACTACATCTCAACTTTTGATGGTGACGAAGACTTCATGGTGGAATTTTTTAAAAGAATACTCTTAATTGCTACTACAAACCCACTGTTTGTGTGGCTGTGGACAGATACACATTTTTTCACAGGAAACAGGGTAAGGAGGAATTGATTGATGACTTTGTCGCTTTGGTGAATTGCATGATGAGTTCATAAGAGATAAGATTGTTATGCAAGGTTCAAATACAAGTATTCACGAAACTTTGTGGGCAAAAGGGGAAAGTCCATTACAAACCATAATGGACGTAGCTAGAAGAGCTGAGCTGACAGGTAGATGTGCCAAGGCGTCCTATCTGAAAACAAAGAAAAAAAGGAAGAAGGTACAGTGGCCAGGACAGTAGATTCCAGACAGTCAGTGAAACAAGGAAAGAAAGCTACCAGTAGCAAACCATTTTCGAGTAGAATGCATGTCGGCAACAGAAGGCATTGTTACAGATGTGGAAGTACTAACCATTTGGCCAATTACAAGAAATGTCCTGCAAGAAAACTCAAATGTTCCTTTTGTGGGGTGGTAGGGGATTTCCAAAAAGTATGCCAGAAAAGAACGAGCAGCTCAATCAAATTAGTAGAGCCTGATAATGAAACAAATAGATGAAGAAGATATAAACATGTGTGTGCTCAAAATCGAAGACGAGTTAGTGATGCAAATCAATAACACGAGGGCTACCCAGTTAAAGAAACCTGTATGTGAAATGCCAATTGGAGGTGTAAGTATATCCATTGTGGCAGATTCGGGATCTCCCTATACTATCGTAAACAAACAGGTGTGGGAGGAAAAGTTCGTAACATCCTTGGGCAAACAATTGGAGAAATCAAACATTGCTATCAAAACGTTTACAGGTGAACCTATTGAGGTGTGTGGTTATAGAAAACTCAACTTCTCATTCAAAGGAAGAGAATCCTTTAGCAAATTATACGTATCCATGTTGGGACCCTCTATCTTAGGGTGGATGGACCAAGGTAGTCATGGTATTGTACTGGACCCCAATAACTATGAACCTGTCCTAGTCATTCACAATGAAGAGGAATTTTGCAAGAATTTATTACATAAATTCTCTAATGTAGTTTCGGGGAAGAGTTGGGCTTTGAGTGGATTCAAACACAGAATTTGAGTTAAAGCTGGAGCATTTCCTATAATACACAAAGTCAGGAATATTCCCTTTGCCATTGAAAACGAAGTAAAGGAACAACTTGAGAAATTACTTGAAGATGGAGTCATTGAACAGGTAGAGTCTTCTGAATGGGTGGCTCCCTTAGTCATGGCCAAGAGGGCCAATGTCAATTTGAGGCTATGCGTTGACTTGCGTGACTTGAATGACAATATCATTGTTGATCAATTTCCCCTACCCCACGTCAATGAAATGCTTGCCAACACTAAGGGTGTGAAATGGTTTTCGACCATAGACCTCAAATCAGCCACCACCAAGTCCCTCTACACTCAGACAGCAAGAGTCTTACAACGTTCATCACGCCTTTCGGTTGCCACCGTTTCAAGAGAGTGCCATTTGGCCTGGCATCAGCTGCCGCAATCTTCCAAAGGCTGATGTAAAAAATCTTTAAGGGTATTAAAGATATACTTATGTACCAAGACAACATTTTAGTCATGGGGAAAACAAGAGAAGAGCACGACACTAGACTTACACAAGTTCTTAGTATCCTTGATGCAAAGGCTTTAACTGCGGGGCACCGTAAGTGCAAATTTGCTTGTACGGAAGGGACCTATCTTGGACACATTATCATTGGGGATGGTAGGCCCAAGAAGGAATTGGTGGACGCCATATGTAATGCACCTGAACCCAGAACAAGGAGGAATTACGCTCATTTTTGGGACTTGTTGAATTCTATTCGAAGTTCCCTCTTTGCAAGGTTTTGACTCCATGTTAGCAAACATTATCACCAACGATGCTAGCGGCAAAGGTCTGGGTGCTGTGCTCACCCAGAAAGATGCCCGGGGGGCAGAATGTACTATTGCATTCACTTCCCGCTCACTTACACCCATGGAAGAGAAATACTCCGTAATAGAATGGGAAGCCTTAGCGTGTGTATGGGGTCTGGAACATTTCCGCCAGTATGTTTGGGGCAACAGAGTCATTTTACGCAGTGACCACAAACCCTTAACAAAGGTGCTTACTACTAAAGGTTTACATGCTGCCCCCCAGAGACTTGCACGAATGTCAGTATGTTTGTTTGATTTCAACTATGAAGTCCAGTATGTGCCTGGCGTGAAGAATGTGGTGGCAGACTTTTTAATCCATATGCCAGTTCATGGCCAGACTCCCTTAAGCAGCGAGGAGGATGACTGGTGCGTTGCAAACATTCATGAGGATTTGCATGGAATTTCTATGAACGAATGGATGAGTGAGAAATGCAACGATTCAGTTATAAGTGAGGTTCTTGGTATGCTCGCTAACGGTTGGCCTGGAAAGAAAACTATTCCAGAGGAACTACAACCATTTTGGGAAGTCAGACATGAATTATCTGAGGAAAATGGGTTGTTATTAAGGAGTGGCAAGGTCGTTCCTCCTACAAAGCTTAGAAAAAAAATACTTGAAAATTGTCATGAGGAACACTTGGGCATTGGTAAAACCAAGAGTAGAGTGAAGAATTGGTATTGGTGGCCAGGAATTAACATTGCTATAGAAAGGATGGTAAAAGATTGCACTATGTGTAATAACTCAGATAAGACCCAGGTTACATTCAGACCTCCGCTGCATCCCATTATTTGTCCCACCATGCCTTGGGAGAGAGTTGGGGTGAACATCATGGGGCCCATTACTGAACATGGTGAACAGGTCTATACCATTGTTCTCATAGATCACTTTTCTAAATGGCCAGAAATAGGTTTTGTCAATAAAGCCGATGCCTGCAGTGTTGTAAAATTCCTGGACGATATTTTCATAAAGGAAGGTTTACCCAACTGCATAGTTAGCGACAACAGATCACAGTTTACCTCAGAGGTCTTCGAAGCTTATCTCAGCAGAAATAAGATAAGCCACAAGACTACGTCCATTTATCATCCTGCTGGCAATGGCGCTGTTGAAAGGTTCAACTGTGTAATTAAAGGCATTATCCAATTAGCAAACAATAACAAGCTTGTTTGGAAATAAGACATTCTTAAGATATTGTGAGCTTAGCGCGTCACACCTTGCAGCAGCACTGGACACAGTCCCTTTGAACTCATGAGGGGCAGGACTCCCATGACAAAGGACAATGTGGATTGGTTGAGGGCTGCCAGAAGAGTTGATTGGTCTTCTGACCAAGTTAGGTGTAGGCTGGAGGAAGCTCAATTTCATTACAAGAGCATTTTGACAAGAAACACAGCAGTAAACATGTCCGGTTGAATATTGGGGACATGGTTAGGGTCAAAAGAGGTGGTCACATGGGCAAAGGGCAGAACAGGTTCTCTCAACCTTACTCTGTGCGCAAGGTCTTTTGCAATTCTGCCCTTTTGAGTGATGGAAGAGTGTGGCACTTTTCAACCTTGTCGTTGTGTAAACTGCCGAGTGCTGGGTCAACGGAAGTTGATCATGATATCTCGATTCATGACTACAACACGAGCCATGACAGCAGCACTCCCACTCCTGTGTTAGGTCATGGTAGTGATTTGGATGAAGAAAACGAGAGTGAGTGTGTGCAACCTAATGATGGTCTGCATGAACCTCTTACATACCTCAATCCTAATCCTGTCATTGGGGAAGTTCCCTCTCAGAGCTCAACCAGCAGAGAGGGTCGTCCCATATTCCGCCTAAGAAACTTTCTGACTATGTTTGTGAATTAATATTTTATCTTTTTGCAATTCTGTAATGTATATTTATATGCTCGTCATCCTCCTTTTTCCAACCCCATTCCCTGCCCCCTTCCTCTATACCTCCAGCACTATCCACTCTTTTCTTTTCCCCCCTGTTTTCCCCAAGGGGGAAGATGTGTTGTGATTTAGTATTGTGTCCACATAGGGACACCATACCTGTGCCATTCGCATTGTCATCAGCTGTGCGTTCTAGAACGCCACTTGACAGTTCAAGGCTGAAGGGAGCGGATGAGGCTTTCCGACTTCCCGTTACCTCAGCTGATTTGTGTTGGTTTCTACAATAAATTATTTCTTCTACTCTAAGCTTCGCTTTGTAGCATTATTCTTACAGATGTCCCCCGGATAACTTCAATGTCATATCAAATGTACGTAGAATAATATAGGACATAAAGACACTTTCTTTCTCCATTATGTTTTCTTGATTTGTATAGTACAGTTCAGTGTTGAAGTCTGCAAATGTAATTACAATCTCAGCTGATTTGTTTGTGTAGTCTCCTCTTCATGAAAACATCTTTTTTCAGCATTACAAATTGTATATGTAATCAATGCCCTTAGTGTTTCATCTTTTTTTTGTAATCTTCTAAGAAACTGTTCACTAACATAGGTATAGGACCAACATGGTCTACACTGTGCTTCTATTCACTTGCTTTCTGGCTGCGACTAATAGTTTTTATTTGTATCTTAAATGTAAATTTGTCCCTTACAGAGCCCATTCCTCTAGCATGGACAGATCATTATTGTGTACAATTTAATCGTCCTATTCTTAACCAGGGCAATGTAAGTGAGCATGTTACGCCTTACCTTCCTAGACCATTTTCTAAAATGACACAAAATAACCTGCAGCTTGCCTTAGATAACAACAAGTCAATCCTTTCAGATTCTATTGAATCTGACATGAAAGGATATGACAATTGGTTGTGTACTTATGTGGCAAAACTTTGTCAAGTCGGGCGGCTGCCAGAAATAGGATCTCTTGTCCTTGATTCTGTGATGCCCTTAAATAAGAGAAAAAAAGAAGCTGAAAGAGCATGGAGAAAAAACTATAGTATAGAGACCAGTGCTTAATTTGTAAACCAATAACTGCCGGGACTCTCGTCGGGAGACCACTGCAGCTTGCACCACACATTGCCCCTGGCAGCTGGCAATAACAGTGTAAACAAAGCTTCTAACCATCACACACAGCTGTTGTTGTGCTAATACCTAAATTAGTCAGACAGCGCCACCATATGGCAGACTGTCATAAGCTCCGGTGCTGGAAATTGGGTGCCGGTGCTGAGCACCGGAAACCACCGGCTCAAATTAAGCACTGATAGAGACTACAGTACCGTATAAAAATGCACTGAAGAAATATGCAACTTTGATAACCTCAACTACAATAGTGTCCTATGAAGGAAGGATAGAAAGGGCAGGTAATAAAGCCAGAGAGATTTTTAAGATTGTGAAAGATTTTTCAAATCCAGTGGCATGCCACTGAAGTGAGGCCCCGTCTGCCATGTAGTTGTGAGCAATTGGCTAGTTTTTTCACACCAAAATACAAGAGATTCAAAATAGCGTCCTTATAACTCAGACCCTGGAAGTTGATGTTTTTAGTTTTACTCAATATTCCAAGACTGTCTCATGTTGGTTATCTGAGTTTAACACAATCTCTCTGGAAGATTCCAGAGTTGTTATCTTGAATCTTAAGTCTGGTTCTCCTTCAGATCCCTGTCCCCCTTCACTTCTGGCTATCGAAGTTGATGTCATCAACCCCCTCATGAATGCTTTGCTAAATAAGACTTTAGCCACAGCTACAGTACCCAATTGCTTGATGCAGACTAAAATTGGTCCTCTTTTAAGGAATCCAAGTGCGGACACAGACTTTCTTGTTTTCCTATACATCCTCTCTTCTTTCCTTTCTTTTCCTCTTTGAACACTGATTTGAAGAAAAAGGGGCTTGCTTTATCTATCCAAATAGGCCCTGGTGCCCAGTTTTGAGCATCTATACCCACATGTTTTTGGGTGGCACTTGGCTAGCAGGTATTCATGTGCATACCTGTAGGCTATTATTGGATTGAATGTTTTGGAGGTGAGGGTAGCCGTTTTTATTTTTCTCTTGCACTTCCTTCTTTTGACGATAGCTCTTAACTTGGCTAACCTAAATTTGTACTTCGTATCTAGAATATACTGCCACTCCAAATGCAAATGATGTTTAAAACCTCAGGAGCCTATGCTTGTGTATTCACTTCTGTCAATTACCGCACAGAGGCAAATCTCAGTCTTCAAGATGTAATTGTAAGTAAGCTCCTTCTTAATATTGTTCTGCTGCTCCTTCAGGCATAATCGCCTAGATGGGATTCAAGTAATGATCATATTGCCTGATACATTCGTTCATTCAGCCAGTCATTAATTTCAACACTTTGCTTTTTCTAACTGTACTCATACATACTACCCCAGCTTCACTCTTCATTGCCCAGCCTGCCAACTCTCCCAAGCCACGCCCCATTCTATGTTTTTTCTAGACACTTTTCTTTATATAAGACTAGACAAAAATGTCACGAAACAGATCCTCTTTTTTTACTAATTAACAAGGAGTGTGAAGTCTGTGTGCACCGCGTGGCAGAAGTTTCTAAAATCCACAGCCTGGATGTATGCTAATGTAATGCCTTCATGAAAAGCTTTCTATAATGCTCAAGTGTAGTATGCATGGATTAGGAATATTAGCACATAATAAACATTCATAGCACCCAACTTAAAAGTACATGCCTTTGTGAAGGGGCATAAATAGAATTGGGTAGAGTGGCATCCTTTGCCTCATCGCAAAGGCAACATTACATCTGCCCAATGACGGTGTATGCTGTAACCTAAAGCCAATTGTTTATTTTTGTGTGGTGGTGTAAAGAATACTAAGTACACATGCAAACTTGTTTCAGATCGATCCTTTTTCTCCTCACTATCCTTTAGAGTGCCAAGATGCAACGAAAAGGTGCCAGAATTTTCAGTGGAATTAATAGGTCCACTCTATGTACATGGACCACACACATTTCACCCGGGCACAATGACTGCTTAAATCTTCAGGTAATACTATTGGGGAAAATGAGGCATTTCCAGCAGACATGGGCTTGCAATTACAGATTCACTGATAATTCTTCATTTCTCAAGTGAACCTTAGGGTTCACCAGTAATCCTTATAAATCATCTCGGGGCTTACGGATACCACAGGTATTGGCAACTCTAGGGGGCATTTAATAAGGTCAGCACCAGGTACTTGATAATGAGGCCTATAGAGGCAAGTGGTGCACCTATTTTGAGGAATAATCACCTAGTCATGGATATCAATATTCCTCCAGTGAACACTCACACCTATATCAGAACTTCAACTCGTGAAAGTAGTGTCTAAATGCTTGAATTCTTTAGCACACATGTTTTGACCAGGGTTTTCCTCAGACCAGGGTCAAGGCTTTCCAGGAAAAGAAAGTGAAAAGACAACAGATCAATGCGAACCAAAATGGGGGACCTCTGGTCTTCTAAACAGGGCCTTGTGCACCCCACCAGAGGCCTTCTGTTGGAAGAAAACTCCATGACAACTTTGTTGCAAGACCTTGTTTATAAATATTCATCATTAATTTTGTAAGCAGAATAGGGAAAGGACGTGATAGATTAGGCATACTTGGCACACAGTTTCACACTTCCGGTATGATAGATTGTAAGACTGAAATGTATGCATATTGGAATCGGATGTAAAGACACAGGTCAGGATTTATGCAAAGTGCCAGAATGAAAGATGCTTACATACAGGTTTATGCCCTTGTCTCAAAATATTTACAGCATACAGCATTGCTCCACTAACGTGATTGGTTTTATAGACATCCTGCTGCAGAAATAGTTTATTAGTTGATATCAAGCAATTTTTATATTCTTTGTTGATAGGGTTTATAAGTAGATACAAGAAAATATAGCTGAATGAATGATCATGATCATCTCTTATGCACACATATTGCATATTAAAATACAAGATAACAACTAAAATAAGAATGTCTTTGCAATTTCACAATAAAAAGCACTATCAAGCATTATGAGAAAGGCGCAATATTACTAATTCTCTAATTTGGAAAAATCAATGGCTGGTAAAATTAGTTAAGGATATGAAACACACACTTTCAGAAAATACTTTCTTCAACATTAGGAAAGAAAGCAGAGTCCATCAAATTTATCCTGGTGCTCAGTGACCCTCAGTAACAGCTTGTCAACATTAAAAGTGGAGATTGTTTGCCCTAATGTCCTGAAGTGGACACGTCTCAATAGTAACTATACGGTGAGACTGTATTAACCCTTGTAGTAAGCCACAAGTTTAGGCAGCTGTAGGGGCTTTAATTGACCCTGTCAGAAAAGAGCAAAATGTTTTTATGGGATAACCTCAATCTAAACCACTGTCTCCAAATGATGTTCTAAGTACGTTGTGTCTCTTTAAATGCTCTAAGAGCTGAAGAGTGACCAACCTTTTGAGCAGCTAACTGTTGGCTGGAAGACCTGCAATAGAGCGGTAACCTCTAGTGTCACAAAGTGAAAATCTGAACATCTTAGCAAATGGGTTACCCTGGCAAACTTCACGTTTACTGAAAAACTACTTTCCATAAGAGACTTATGGGTCCTGGAGGAAAAAGCAGGTGCGTGTATATTAGGATATATTTCCATAACCAACATAATGGAGGATTAATATGAACTCAGTAAGTAGTAGTGTGGCTAGGAGTTGTGCTGAGTTTCCTAATGAGACATGTTTAATGACAAAGTTGTGAAAAGTGTCTGTGAGATGCTCTAAAATGTGGGGTGATGCATTTGAGGGAAGCAATAGGTTTTTTAAGTTACCATAAATCTGTTTGTTGTAGTTGCTACTTTTGATACAAAAACTCAGCGATATTATAATATAGAAAATTCCATGGCAGAGCTTTAGAATCAAATGTCTTAAAAGACAGAGAGTGCTGGATAGGGTGAAAGTGCAATCATTGGATTCTGGGCAGGAAAGAGATTTGATTAATGATGTCATTTTGAAGATAATGTGGCTAGTCTTTGTACTTTTTTGGCTCTTTTCTGACAATTGGCCTCAACTTTCCTTCATTTTCTTATAGAAGTTTGAGATTTTTTTCCCCGGTGGAAATGTTTGAGAAACAAGGCATAAAAATGGAGCACAATTGAGTAGCACCCAACCTTCTTTAAATGCTCACATTCATCTATTGGGTTTAATGAACATAGGCTCACCCTTGTAGATTTTTTTTTAAACATTTTAGTGACCTACTGTTCGCCTTCACCAGGGCCATCAAAGTGAAAATGTTGTTTAAATAATTTCTTCAAACATCTAATATTTTAATTTGAGGAATTTGAAGTCTGGCAAATTGAAATAATTTCTTGATGAATCCATGAATTCCTGTGTTTCTTTTGCTCATTTTTGTTTTGTATTTGTGTTTGAAGAATAAGGTTATTGATAGCATTGAATCCAAATGGAATGTGTACCTTTGACACATTGAGCTCATGCAGTTCTGCCATAAATAAAGAATCTTCATGGTTGATTTAATATCATCTTCACCAATCATTTGTTGGACCCAAGAATTGCTCTGTTACTCAGAGGATCCAGTGATCAGATCCTATGCCCATCAGAGTTTGTTTATTAAATTCTTATCTGCATAGACATGTAATAATTGATGGTGAACCTATATCTTTTGGGAATAGAAATCCACGAAAACAACCCTGTAGAGAGTTTTAATTTTTAATGGGGCAAACGTGAATTAAGGCTACTGGGGAAAATAAGGAATTATCAGCATAAATGGGCTTAGGGTTCACCGGTAATCTTATTAAATTGTCTCCAGGCTTACGGGTACCACAGGTATTAGCAACTCTAGGGTGCACTTAATGAGGTCAGCGCTAGGTACCTGATAATGAGGCCTATAGAGGCAAGTGGTCCACCTATTTTGAGGAATGTGAACCTAGTCATTGATGTGTTTATTCCTCCAGTGAACACTCACACCTATATCGGTACTTCCACTCTTCAAAATAGTGTCTAAACGTTTGATATCTTTAGCACACATGTTTTGGCCAGGGTCATGTATCCATAAAAAATATTTCTGATCCAGTATATGGATTTTGTATTTCTTTTGCTTTTAGTATATGAGATGCAAGTAAAACTTTAAGTCTACCATTCTGTTTTGCAATCCTTTTAAGCATAAGCAAAATCAAATTGTCAGTTAATAAGTATAAGGAAGTGAATTGAAGGTGCATACTGCCGGTCTTTTTAGACTTCATAATTCACTGCCTCAGTTAAAACCACAGATCTTGAACGTTCCTAGCGCTAGCCTTGCTTTCAGAATACTGTCTTTCCCTTTGTCCTTTTCAAATTTTGTTGAACTGCCTCTTGCACTTATGGTGGCAAATCTATGGATTTGCAAAACTTTGAAAAAGAACAATTATACATCACTAATGAGCCTGACATATGCCCATACGTAAATCACTTATGCCTCTCACATCTATCTGTTCCCTCTCCTGTGTATATATATGCGTTTAAATTCTGTAACTTTACATATTGAATGCTAGAGCTGACATCAGAGCCTTACATTTTGGTGCCCTAATTCTGTGTTATTTTTCTCCATGGCAATTGGATCTTCATAACTAGACACAACACCGCAGGTGAAGCCTGAGGAGCCTTTTGAAAAGAGGAAATCAAGCATTTTCTCTTGTCTAAGTATGCTGGTTCATGTGTGCTCCTGTATCCAAATGTTCTTCACAAACCCAGCGAGCATTTTGTACATGTTGAGGTTATTGGATATTAGAACTTTTTGATCCCACTCCTTTTGGGTTGTCTCAGTTATTTAAGCCATTGTTTGTACAGCTACATAGGGATATCATGCCCCAAATATATGACTTTAAGGTCGGCAGCTTCAATCACTTTTGCAAACACTCTGGGCACTCCAGAAGGGTTCATGATCTTCACTTCATTTTACTAACGACTTAGTGATATGAAACTTAGTTTAAAGTCCTAGTCATTACTTCTTCACATTATTCCTCTTTCAAAGTCTCATTCTGAAAGATCAGTTATATCATTGCCAATATGGTGGTTGTGGCAAATACTAACCGTGCTAAGTCTATCCTAAATGCGAGCAACCTATGGTACATTCTTTTCTTGCCTCTTCCCTTCTTTATTATGTATGTTTTTTTCTCCCATCATTCTCCCTCCATTCACACTCCCTCTGTTTGTGTCATTTCCCCACCTACTCTTTGCATCTGCACCCTCTTCTTTCCCCATCCCTATACCCTTTCCACGGTGACTATTCATGTATTTGTTTCTTCTGATGCAAATCTCTGTCTCGATGTCCCTTACAAACCACCACCAATCTCAGTGCCCCTTCCCTAGTTCGCCCTTTGCGAAGCATTCCAGAAGTAGAATCATTAAGTAGTGATCTTTCTTATTAATGGAATTGTTTGCCAAAATGCAGGGCTGTGGGGTTTTCTAAACTGTTGCTCATCAGTAGTGGTGCTTGGGCACAGAGACAGACCTAGAGTAGTTTGGTGAGGTGGTCGGGGTGGCCAAGTGAACGAAGAATGGATCAATGAGGATCAATAAGATGAGAAGGAGACCTAGTTCTATAGCAGGAGCAACTAGGGATAGAGAGGTGAAAAAGGCGCACAGGGTCAGCTCAAGCTATAATGGAAGACATCTCACCATGATAAATACAACTGGAGCTTCTATCACTAATAAACAATTTAGCAAGTATAAGTTTACATTTGCTTTAAGCTCCACCACAAGTTCACTTATAAATACACTGAAAATAATTGCTTCTATGACTCATCTTTTTTGGTACATCACTGGTCGCACACCCTCTCTTTACAAGAGATTCTACTCAGCCACATTCTTTGTCTACAGCTACTTCGCATAATGAACAATCTCTGTTTCGTTGCTTTACATTACTGTCTCCAACGTGTGAATTTCTTGAAAATGTGTAATAGTCATTTTGTTTGAATAGATTATTCCTGTAACGCAGCTGCCCAAAACGACTACAAAAGGAATGTAAATTTAATGATGCACCTTACTCCTCTTGCAGTCTTAGAACCGTTTCTTTCTATGTCTCCCAAATTTTATTTTACATGCTACATGTATTAAGTAAACTAAAAGTGTTTGTCTTTTTAATCAGCACAGATTGCTTGTGCTTGAAGAATCTTCTGTAAAGCTATTTTAGAGATCTGCCTTATGGTTCTATGGTTTGTGGTATGAAAGACAGACGGTTCAGGTGTAGTTTATTCAAAGGAAGTCAGCGAGATCTAAAATAACAGTTTTGAATAAAAAGGAGAGGTTTACACAGTAGTTTAAGTAATATGATAGAATTTTGAAATATCCAGTATGTGTGCCTAAAATATCTTTTGGAAGAATGTGTTTAGGGTGTGACTGCTGCTTTAAATGGAGGAATAGCAATCGTTAAACGTGAGTTCAGCTAATTTCAAGTGCTGGGAAAGATTAAAAATGTTTAAGCAAAGCAGTATTAAAGTGGGTGGAAAATAGCTTTTGAAGTTCAGACTGCCCACGTCCTTCAAACTCTACAGAATGAATGTTGATTACTTGCCAACATGTTTTAGGAAGAAAAAAGGCTTCTTTATTATCCTTTGCTCCACAAAAAATGCAGGCTTGAAAGTTTGACAACAATCCAAGTCTAATGATTACAGTGGAAAATGGTAAGAGGCGATGTGAAAAGAGGTGTTTAGTTTGAGCAGTTCAGGTTTTGTCTCTGCCAAAAAATGAAGACGAGCTCCCTTTTTTTCTTGTTTTCGTGAAGAGATGTTGCAGCAACACAATCTACCGAGCAGTGGTGAGGGGAGAGAACATGAACTTAAATGGGAAACAGATGAAACACGACTGGAATTTAACAGGGAACAAACTAAGGGGCCTATGTACAAGCCCCTATCGCAACGGGAACGTCACTCTTTGTGACGTTCCCGTGGCGATAGGGGCCTTGCCTTATGTACAAGGCAGCGTTGAGCCACTTAACGTGGCTTAACGCTGCCTGCCTTGCCTTATGTACAAGGCAGCGTTGAGCCACTTAACGTGGCTTAACGCTGCCTTGTACATAAGGCCCCCTTTCACTCTATGTTTGTGTGAAAGGGGCGTGCAGTGGGTGTTGTGGTGGGCGTTCCACCGCAACACCCATTGTATTTGACGCTGCCCCCTATGTGCAAGGGTGGCGTACATAGGAGGCAGCGCCAAAATTAAGACCAGAAAAATCCTGGTCTAAAGTTGGCGAAACGAGGAGAAATGCATTATTTCTCCTCGTTTTGCTTTTCCATGTGTGCTGCCTTGTGCAGCACACATGGAAAAAGCAAAATGTCATGGTTTGTTTATGTACAGGAAGGTGTCCCTTCCTGTACATAAACAAACCTTTAGAAATGCCATTTTGTAACTTTCATGTGTGCTGCATGAAGCAGCACACATGAAAGTTACAAAATGGCATTTTAGGATTGTTTATGTGCAGGAAGGGACACCTTCCTACACATAACCAATCCTCCCCTGCAAGCAGACACCCTTGCACTCTGGTGCAAGGGTGCCTGCGTTGGCGCTAAGTTGTTAAACTTAGCGCCATTGCAGGGGGAAACGCAAGGCTGCACCACATTCTTGTAAATATGGTGCAGCCTTGCGTTTCCGAAGTGGCGGAGCGTGTCGTTAAGCCCAGGAGGCTAACGACACACTCCGCCACTTCATTGTACATATCCCCCTAAGTTTTTACCTATGGTTTTAAAGACAGAAGAAGAGCACTGCCTTTTGACTTCAGGGTATTTTTTTAAAGAAACTAACCATTGTGTTCAGTGGCACTTTGCACTCTACTTAATGTTAATTTTTTTATCATTATTCATTAGGTAAGCCATGCAACTATTATAGCTTTTAACATCCCATACCCTTTTCCCAAGTGGAGTGCTTTGAAAAACCAACTAGATGAAAAATATGGGGGGGGTTAGAAAAAATGAAAACGTAAGTACATAATGAAAGCTACCGAAATATAAATTGTGCATATATACATCTCTGCCGCAAAGGTGTTTTACAAGAAGTTAGTGCTGACATTTGCAATGTATTTGTAGACATCTTTCATTTAATTTAATCAAATCTTGTCTTCTTTCACTTTAATTTCTAAGGAGATTCCTCAGAAATTCTTAAAGATGGACACAAACTCTTGGGCTGTGCATGGGATCAGCTCCTAACACAAACTAAAGTACAAGATCATATATGAAGTGATGGAAGCAACATGATGTTAATTATTTGCCATGCCTTATAGAAGGCGCTTTGAGGCAATCTAGAAAAACACAGATTTAAATAATTTTTAAAAATCCCCTACTCCCAAACACGTTTATTTCTTATTCTACAATTCACAATGAAGTTCTGTGACAGCAGAGCAAATGTTTCTATAACCATGCAACCCCTTGAGGAGCTGCCAGAATGCAATCATGTATGGGAGTGGGGCGATATATGCCAATGTGGCATGTCATCCTCCTACCACCTCCACTCACAAGAAGACTACACAATGCTATACCATCGAGCATAGGTGCTCTGCATAAAGAGGTTGTGTTTAAGTCCTGCAGAAAAGTACTACATTACCTTTCAGGGGGAAGTACTTCTAGTGCAGGTAAATTCTGTTGCTGCATGAAACTGAAGTCTAATGTTTTTAAAATTTGAAGATTTTGGGGCATGTCTTGTATATTGTACGGATGCCGGTCAATTTTGTATTGCTTATGAGCTATTATGTAGTGATTTCGGAAGTTTTGTTGTGACAATTGCCTCGATAACTAGTGGAAAAACCACATTTGCTGCGACCGATCAGTACAAAAGAGACAGTTTGTACCAGTTGTTCAATACGAAGGTCGGTTCAAAGTTGGTTCAAAATTCTCCATCACAAGTGCCAAATTCCCCAGCACTGGTGCAATTTGCATGATCAGGCGCGTAGGGTTTCATAAAGTACATGGTGCACATCTGTGTGATGTGGGCACATGATTTGGAATGAAAAGCTAAGAACTTGTACCACTGTAATAAGAAGTCCTGCTCTATTTTCCTGTTATGAATTCCTTCTGATATGGTGGCACCTAACTAAATGTGTACTGTGCGTAGGCTAAAAATCTTTCACAGTCATATTTTCAAATTGCTTTATCAAACGATCTTTTAATTCACTTGTTTCTATTTGGGGAAATAAAGACATGCATTTAACCCTATATGTGCCAGAGGCAAAGCGGCAATTGAATTATAATTTGCAGACATAATTTATTATTTTGAATGTATTTATCAGCATATGTTTGCACTTATTTTCAATGAACTGAAACGTATGGGAATTGAGAAATGCAAAGGGCTAATCATTTTGATTTGATATTTCAGTCACTTTGCACAATCATGTCCGATAGTATTACTCCCATGTACCTAGTGGCTTACATCTGAATTAGATGGCCTTTGAATATGTTCCCACGGTACATATGAGGATATATCTGATAGTCCAGCTGCAAGGCGTTTAATAAATCCATTGCAATATTTTGCATTAAGTATACATTATTGAGGGTATCCCTGTGTGGAGTTATTTTCTGGGCGATATCGAAGATAATAGCAAGTAGAGACTTGGCAAAGTAGGATCAGTGTAGAGCACAACTGTGTCTTTTGTTCGTGTTTTCTCTGAACTTGATCATTTTGTGATGGATTTTTATATTGAGTTGATTTAGCAATGCCCTTCATAATGAAATGTTCTTATTTAAAATGTAATATGGCCAGTTAGAGGATTCTGCCTCAAAAATGTAACTACTTTTTGTAGGTAAAAAATATTTGGTTGTGGTAAATGCCTATTACTTCAAATCAGAATTGAGTCACAAGAGGGCATTTTTGTAGTTTTTAAATATTTTTTAGTGTCTTATAACATACATAAATATACAAAACAATGTCTGCGTCCGTTACGTATTGATACATCAATTATATATATCCACTTACACATCATCTGCTTTTTCATTTGCCGACTGTGTGACAGATGTCTCGTGCGTGTGCATGTTTTAAGTGCATTATTCATCGTCTCTGAATTCTACCTACTGTGCAAAATGCCTCCTCATTTTATTCCATCGATTTAATTACTGCTGCTCAAATTAACGCAGTCTACTAGAGCTCGCGATGTTTAGTGCTGACGCTTTCTAGCACTGTTCATATTTCTCTTATGAATATATGAACAGTATTTAAAAATCCCAGCACACCAGAGACTTCCTGCTCCGCAGGGGTGGCAGTCTGCAATGACACAGCTTCGAGCATTTTTCACAGGCAAGAGGCAAAACGCTGCCGCCTGAAGGGGAAGTATGATTTTCAACAGCTTGAAGTGAGCTCATTTGTGGCTGCCTCTTCATTTTCTCTGTTATTTTGGGATAAAATTATCTCATATACTGTTGCCAAGTGAGGTCAAGCGTTCTTGTTTTCCGGTTGATTTGCAGCACTGAAAAAATGTTGCGTTGGTTTTATTAAGGTTGCTATTTACAATCATTTTACAGCCACAAGTGCTTAATATGATAAGCTCCCCAAATTTGCAAACTGATGGTAAGATCCTGTATGGTAATTCCACGTAGTGCAGCCTTTGGGAGGCAAGCGAGGTCTGAGAGTGGGTTCCATTGGCAATGGGTATAAAATGGCTTCCTGCTGTAATACTACATGAGTATGCTAATTTATTAAGCTGATGGTGGTACGTCAAGACCTTGGCATTGGTAGGAATTGAAAACTATGCAAGCCGGTTAGCCCAGCATTGATGTCACTGGCCGTGGTGATAATGGGTAAAAGTTGACTGAAAAGGCTGTGGATGGAGGAGGTTGACCAGACTACATAAAACAGATGTTTACAAAAGATATGTGTCACTGAATACCCTGAAAGCAGTAGTTGGTGACAAGTAGCATAGGTTGGTAGCTGCCTCTCCTGAGTCCATGTGGCATCCACCATGTTGCTTGTTTCATGCATTTTCTTACGACTTGCTTGCTGGAGAACTTTTGTCTCTGTTTCAGCAATGGTACACCAGCTCGATGAATGTCGTGTGCACCTGGCTGACGGATCGGATGGACCTGCAGCTACACATCTATCAATTAAAAACCCTCATTAGGGTAGTTAAGGTAATACTTCTTTCATCACAGTTTACATATGCTGTCTCTAAAATATACTGTCATCAGAAATAATGAGGTACTTATATAGTGTGTTTTGATTGAACTGTCCACAAAAAAACAGTGCTCAAGATAAACTAATAAAAGAGATTGGGTGGGGGAGACTGTAGTACGCCACATAATTATATTAACAAATAGGAGGAAACAAGATGTTTTTTAATGCCCGCCTAGTTGACACGTAAGGTTTATTGTTATTGCGCAACACTCACAATGCATATATTGTTCGTATATTAAGTGACGTTTTTGCACTAGCAAACATTTCGCTACAGATGGATGCTCTAATAGAATACTGAGTTTTTAATGTCAACCTAAAAAAACATAAATTCCAGAATATCAACTACCACAAAATTGCCAAGGTAATTATATATAGGTAAATATAGATTAGCTATTCTTTACTCCACATCTATGTACCTTTACAAAATATATATTGCCAAAGTACGCATATGAGGAATTAAGTATATTAAATCTCTACATATCTTTACACCCTCACCTTCACTACTTAATTGTCATTGATATCCTGGAGTCAATAAATTGTAGGTCGGTATCTTTGACTTTGATATTCTGATATACAGAACTAAAAATGTGTGTTGTGATATTGACATACCACCAGATCCAAATATATACCTTCTAAATGCTCTGTCTTTTTAGGAAAACCTTGTTCTTTTATTAAATAACATGTTTCCATGTGAAAGAAAACGAAGCAGCATGTTGATGATTGCTGTTTTTCTCCTCCAAGCTACTTATATTTAAATCTGTTCTGTGATCATTATAGAAATGCAAATCAATATTGTTCTCGTAGTTAATTGAAGTAGTACATTTTACAATGGGTGAATACAGAGAGCTAGAAGAGATCACAAAGGCGAGATAACATACCCTAAAAGGACATTTGTATCCCTGTGTGTGCGTGTCTTGGGCAAATGATAATTATTTCAGAGTGAAATCACAGGGCTTTGCGTGATACGCAGTAGGGAGCTAAACAGGTTTGTGATCATTTAAACTTATAATTTGGTGCTTTTATAATACTTTTAAAATGTTTATACTAGGTTACAGAAACAGCAAAGACACTACCTAGGAAAGGTAATGCATGATATTCTATATATAAATTTATAGTTGCCACAAACACAGCATGTCTGAATTTGCTCTTTAATGCATTATACATTTCCTTCTGTATTTACTTTTAGAAAAGGACTTTCTTTTAATTACTTCAGTCATAAAATGTGTCCATTTTACAAAGAGAAATCCGATCGATTATTTCAACCAAAGGTTAGACATGCTAGAACCGTGAAATACTTAGAAGGCAGACAAAAAAATAGAAAAAGATAAGGCAGATCGAACCCTTGATGGCCGGAGTTTCCATTGATCTTTTGTGCGAGATTAAGATAACATTAATAACTGATACAGAAGATTATCTAGAATCATGTATGTGTGTGTGTGTGTTGTGTACATATGTCCTTCTCCACAAGATATTAACGATTGCTTGATTTCTTAAACTCCTGCATATATCAACTAGCTCTCATGTTATTACATTTTACCTGTGTTTATCTCATATATTCCACATTTTACCTTCAAAAAGGCTCAAAAGTATGACTAATTTAATGTAGCTGATTTCACTTATGTAGAGAATATGTTATGGAGGTGGCTCGCAGGAGGGTGTGTGGCCTGTGTGACTCTTCTCCTGCACTTCCATGATGGCAAGAGCTGTGCATCAGCAGGAGCCCTCTGCTTAGACCTCGTGGATGCAGCCGAAGTGACCCAGAATAAGAGAACGAGCGAGATGCATGAAACAGCTCCTAGCATCCCTGTAGAGTCTTCAGCGAGAATGTGATTGGCAGTTGGGGGGGCCGGAAGTCCTGTCAATCGCACCGCCAGAAGGTGCGAGGACTATGATGACACACAAGAGGTGGGGAGGATGAGTGGTCATATTGCCATTCAGCAAGTGAATCCTGCAACCTGCATGTAGCCTACAGCAGCTATGGCTTCAGGGAACCGTGAGGGCCTGACTATGATTTCAAGATGTTTTGCTTTTTTCCAATATGGTAGAAGGAGGCCTGGAAGAAAAGAAGATCACCCTTTCCCGTTTAGCTATGTGCTTTCAGCTTGATTTCTTCTTTGGAAGGTACCCTTTATATAATTGGTGCTATCCCTTTGGCATTCTTAGTACAGGCGGCATTGCGGCTGGATATTGTGAAGTGGTACATAATAGGGGAGTAACCCCTCATACTTCTAATAAAAGGAGAAATTGTTTTGATGACGGAGTTGACTCTCAGACTCGCAGAGTGGCTAGCATTTAAATAACTATGCCAGTGACATTAGGCATGGCTTAGTGCTGCACCAGACGGTGTCAGACTGTGTTCTCAGAGCAAGTAATTTCTGGGCCACTGGAGTCTCTTAAAGACATCGAGCTAAGGGTTTAAATTTGCTAATTTTGTAATTCATAGTGGCTTTCTCTTTATTACACTTGACTCTCTGGGTAAACAAGCAGTCCAGGGCTTAATTTAAGAACGGTGTATAGGAAGAGTCTAGGTACAGTAGAAAACACTTTTCCTAATCACAACAAAGTACAGATTTTTTGGTTGTCTACAACATTTGGTAAAAAATGTATATTCTAAAATCTAGTAGGCTGCGGAGAGTTCTGTCTGGAGTACAGAGCTATATTTCACCTTCCTACTCCCCCCGTGTTGGGCAGGTTAAGACAGTCTACTTCAAATTAATTTTAGCACCAACAGCCAATACTTGCCTAGGAAAATGTGCTTTGCAGTGGAGCTTCTGTGCCTGACAGGCACCCCTCATTCAAGAAAGCGTGAATCTCTCTCATTACTATTGCACATGCTAGTAAAGCTAGTAATGCATCCAGACCAGTTCCTTTCCATTTCCTTATCATTAGCTGACTTACTTTTCAGTTCTCACCTGCAGACAGCTAGGCAAAAGACCGATGGAAGCCAATCTAAATTTAGTGTGGGCTTTGGGTTTGCCCCTTGCTCATGATTACATAGCACTCTTTTAAGTCCCAGTTACTTACTCTTGATTCAATGACTTTTCTCCTTATTCTTGTGTTTGACATGACCATGGAGCATTACGGTCTTACTGTGTTTTGACTGGATAAGTTGAATCTTTCCACTAATGATGTCAGGACTTTCCTTTTTTTTCTAATTTAATTATTTTTATTTCATCACCAACGTTAATTATACCTACATTTCATGAGGTTTTTCCACGGATGGAGACAATAAATATCATACAATATTGCATAAAAAATATCGATAAGAAATTTGAAAAGAAAAGAGCATCTTATCATCATATTGGGTTAAAAAGGCACCTATATACCTACATTCACTGCTAAATTGTCAGCTACAATCTAGTACCGCATCTTTTCTCCTTCCATCTATAAATCGTGGCCCCGATATATTTTCCTAGTTTTTTTGCTCTTTGGCGCTTTTTTTTCATACACTGAAATAAATTGAAGATAGCTAATAGCCTCCCTAACCATTGCTGAAAAGTAGGGGCCAGAGGATCACGCCATGCCGATGATATACAAATTCTGCCCACTGCCATACCCTGAAATAGAAAATATTGATGTTCCTCCGGTATTTCATTATTACTAACCCCTAGTAGCATTAGTTCTGCAGTTAGACTTATCTTTATTTTCAGCGATTGGTCTAGAAACTTTTCTATTTCCCATATCAGAATTTCTAACCTGAGACACGTTGCAAACATATGTACTTGGTTGGCTTCAGTACTGCTACAGCGGGAGCAGATGATCCCAACTAGCCCTCCCATTGAGCTATTTTTGCTGGGGTGTCGTGTAATGCAAACAACGTTTTGTAGTGTTGTGCTTGTAGTCCGGCTGAGCACAAAATGGTCCTTCCAAGTTCCAGGGAGTCTAAAAAGCTACCATGATCTATACTAGTTTTTGCTCCCACTTTGCCCCTTGCTATTCAAGGTCGTCTTGGCTGTACTGGGATAGTTTTGAATAAATGTTCCTAATGGTACAGCCTGTGTTGCCCCTAACCACCTCCATTACCCTATTTTTACTGAAGCCCTTTATCCCTCCTTTTTTCCTAGTTAAATAGCTTCGTATTTGTAGGTACTTAAACAAATCTTTCCTATGAATTCCAAATTTAGTTTGGATATCACTAAATGGCTGAAACCCATTTGAATCCATAAGATCTCCCACCACCCGAATACCCGCGTCCTCCCATCTTGCCATAATATTATCCTGAAAAATTCCTGGGAACAATGGGTTCCTAACAAGTTGAGTGTAGAGGTTCATTCTACCAAGCCCCATTTTTCTTTTAAAGGTGAACCATAACTGAAAAACTGTTGATAAGGTTTTAAATCTGACTTTTTTGTAATAGTTGGGTTCGCTATATTTCAGAAAGCAACCCTGGGCCTCGTTTCTGAGTAGTAGTTCATAAACGTCTGGTGGCCCAATTTGACTCCACCGGTCTTCTGCCTTCCCTCCCATCAACCCCCACAGGTATTGTAAAGCTGCAGTCCAATAATAAAGTCTAAGATTAGGCACCCCCATCCTCCCCTCTCTCTTGCGAGTGTTAACATTTTTAATGCTCTCCTAGTCTTCCCATGTTCCCAGATAAATCTATTAAACATATTCTCCAACCCCTTAAACCAATGCTTTTCAAATTCCAGGCATATGGCCCTAAAGAGATATAAAATCTTGGGCAAGAAGATCATTTTAATTATATTGCACTGGCCGACAATAGAAAGATGGAGATTGTGCAGCCTGTCGAAGTCCTTTTTTCCTTTTTAAATAGCTGGAGCTATGTTTACCTCTACTATTTGATCAAGCTCTGAGGTGATATTTATCCTTAAATGGGTCACCCGTTGATCCTCCAGATCAATTAAGTCATTTATAACTATCTGTGTTTTTTTGCTGGTTGAGCAAATACCTGAGATCTTCCCGAATGTCAGAGCTTCCTCCTCTATTAATGCAAGTGCTGCTTGGGGATTAGGTGTGACAACTGCCAGATCATTGGCATATGCGAGGATTTTGGTTTCTCGTTCCTGAAATCTCATAGGTTTGATGCATCTGTTTGTGTCAATTCTGCTGATCAGGGGTTTGATATATAGTGCAAAGAGAAAGGGGGAACACGGGCACCCCTGCCTAGTCCCCCTTGTTATCCATGTCGAATCTGTGTGCCCTCCATTAACTATTAATCGGGCCACTGGGGTCCTACATAAGCCCCGAATTGTGTTACTAAAGCCCTTTCTTATACCAAATCGTTCGAGGGCGCCTCACAGATAATCCCAGGAGACCCTATCAAACTCCTTCTCGGCATCCAATAGAATCAACGCCATAGGGTCTCCTGAGACAGCTGCTGCATCAAAGAGCATTATCATCCTTCGGATATGTTCTGTAGTACCTCTGCCAGGTATAAACCCATGCTTTTGTGGGTGAATCACCTTACCAATAATTAAGCTTAGTCGTGACACTAATGCCTTTTAGAATATTTTCACATCGCTGTTCATGAGGGTAATGGGTCTGTAAGAGCCTGCTTCCCGAGGGGGCTTGCCTTTTTTAAAAAGGACTACATTTACAGCCTGAGCCCAAGACTCTGGAACAGAGTTCCCTATCTGAGCCTGTCTAAGGGGCATATTCACAAGGACCTACCGCCGATTTATCTCCACCTTAACCCATCAAAAGTGGAGATAAATTTAACACCCCATTCACAAGCGGGTGCAAACTGCAGACATCGCCAGTATTCCCGCGACAACTGCCCCAAAATTTATCTCCACGGTGGACACCACCAACTAACCCTAATGAGATGCAGAGTAGGCGTTCCCGTGCAAAAACACACGAAAAAACCACAACACCACTTTCACAACGAACTGCCAGATCTGCGATGCAAACCAAAAACAGGCGATAAGCCGCGGTAGCACCAGTGATTTAACACCTGCCTTTTGCTGGTGTTAAGCAGGACGACTACCTGCAGCATGAAAGGAGCCCAGCCAAGAGCCACACCTGAAGACCCACAGATGCCATGGAGACAATGATCATGCAGCTCGGATACCCATGAGGGCCACAACACCCACCGCCACCACCCCAGCACCCCCGACCCCTCCCCCCGGACATACACATACCGTGCACGACACAAGAGCCACAAAAAGCGCATGAGGACGCACATTGTCAAAAAATAACACACATGTGTGGCCAGAAGAACGAGAAACAGTCACACAGCACTGAAGTAACAAGCAAAAACTTTATTGAAATACAACACAAAACACCAATGCGGAAGACTCCTGTCCGGTCCGTCCGGGACAATCTCGATGTCACAGCCTGGAAAATAAAGCACAAAATCAGAACTTGTGCACATCAAAGGAGTGAGACACAGAGAAACAGAGAATGAAAGAAAGGCAGAGAGAGAAAGAGAGAGAAGGAAAGGAAGGGAGAGAGAGTGAGAGAGAGGGAAGGAAAGGAGAGAGAGTGAGAGAGAGGGAAGGAAAGGAGAGAGAGTGAGAGAGAGAGAAGGAAAGGAGAGAGAGTGAGAGTGAGAGAGAGAGAAGGAAAGGAGAGAGAGTGAGAGAGAGGGAAGGAAAGGAGAGAGAGTGAGAGTGAGAGAGAGGGAAGGAAAGGAAAGGAGAGAGAGTGAGAGAGAGAAGGAAAGGAGAGAGAGTGAGAGAGAGAAGGAAAGGAGAGAGAGTGAGAGAGAGAGAAGGAAAGGAGAGAGAGTGAGAGAGAGAGGGAAGGAAGGAAGGGAGAGAGAGAGAGAGACACCGCCGACCCTGCGCACCCAGGCCCCACTGTTCACCTGCTGCCACCGGTGTGTCTCCAACCACGTGCCGGGATACACTGCAAGCCACCAGGTCTGCAATCTGTAATCGAGGCCAGAGTCAATCATGGCAGAGTCCATCACACAGCATACGGCAACAACGCCTGTCCGTCCCTGCTCACGCATGCAGCCGTACCCTACCCCCTCCCGCCGGCCAGCGCTGGCTGTCCGCACTTGCGCACCCCGGGCCCACTGCTCACCTGCCGCCAACGGTGTGTCCACCAGTGGGCACACCACGTGCCCGTGCAAGCTCCAGGCCCCGGTCCCGCCACCATGGCATGGTCCACATCATGCGGACCCGCCCCGCGGCCCAGCAGGTCCCACACATGACGCTGAGTCCTGAGGCATCAATGGCAGAGACCACATCAGTGCACACGTCATCATCGCAGGCTGCACACCCGCTCAGCTATTTCGGTGCCACTAACCCTGAGCAACCCCAGTCAGCGCCACGTGGTGGTAGGCCCGTGACGGGCGCAAGGCCTCGGGTGCCACTAACCCTGTGCAACCCCAGTCAGCGCCACATGGTGGTAGGCCACCAACCCTGTGCGTCACAACTCATGGGCCCTTTATGATTGAGAACCGTAGAGCGTCGTCATCCAGTCACCACCGGCAGTGGGGAATGTGACGTTGTCGGCCCCTTATATTGGCGGGGTCACATGGCCTGTGACGCCTGTGCCGGATGGGTGTGGTGTGTGTGCAGACCTGCCCTCAGGGAGTGGCCGTGACATGCTGACAACTAGACCAGTGACCTGCATACCACCAGCGTGTACGCCTGCGACATGTAGCTATGTGGGCCCCCCTCGGAGCGTAAGCGGAGTGGTCTGGCCTGGCGTATGCCGGACCAGAGCAGGGCTTGCAACAATGACTCGGGGGCTCTGGGCGTGGTTCAGTCTATGTCCGGACAAGGAAGTGACTAATGCGTGTGTCCCTGTTGTAGTGTCCACGGCAACCGGAACACAATAGGCAATGTAGCACACTGTGACTGGCATCCCACTAGATGAGCATCATTGACGTAAGGGAAATCACTGTCCCTACATTGATCCACACATTCATACATGAATGATGAAAGACATGACACAGCAGTGCGTTTCTGGATGTTTATTGCACATCCAGTGGAGTTTTGCAGCTGGAGCGGTACAGGGCCATGCCAAGCACACTACACAATATGGGCCCGTGGAGGGCCAGCCAGAGTCCATCTGGGGATGACAAGTACTGCGGAAGAGGAAGGGTACAGTCCGCAGTCTGGTCGTCGTGTCATTGGTCATCAAACAGGATATGGCAGTCCATGTCGCGGTCCAAGGTGAGTGCAGCGGAGTGTATCGGGGGTCAGTGGAAGGTCATGGGGCCATGTGCGGCACCAAGCAGAAACAGGCCAGGTGGCGGAAGTGAATGCTAGTGCCTCCTTCTGAACTCAATCCCATCCACGTCCTCGTCCTCGGATGTGTGCTCTGCCCCACCTGTGGGTGTTGCAGTACCCGCTGCGGCACTGTGTGCCACTGACACATCAGATGCCAGAGGAGGATTGTCTGCCGCACTGTGTGGCAGTGACACATCAGGTGCCGGAGTGGATACGCCTGCCGCACTGGGAGGCACTGACACACCAGGGGGCAGAGATGTGGATGGTGTGGGGGCAGCAGCATTCATCTGTGCCACGCCTTGTGGCAGCAATGCCATGATGAGGATCTGCAGGGCATGGTAGATCCCAGCTACCTTTCGCTGATGTGCAGTGGTGGCTGCCATCCTTTCCGCCTCCATCCGCACCATGTCCTCCATGAGCCTCCGCATGTGTGCCAGCTCACGGCTGGGATCGCTGGAGCCACTCTGAGCGGACAGGTGTTCTTGTCTCCGAGTCATGACTCCAGCGATGTCAGTCAGGGCTCGTTGGAGACCATGGAGCGGGCCTTGGGTGTCCGTTAGGGACTGGAGCTGGTCCCTGATGGGACCTAGACACCCATGGATGGCGTCCAGTTTGGTAGCCATGAGGTCAAACCCCACCCGCACCTGCTCAGCCATCTCCCTCTGGCCCTCCAGCACACGGCGTTGGAAGGCCATGTGTTGTTCCTCAGGGTCTTGGGAGACTGCCGGGGCTGTGGGTGCCTCCTGCTGGGTGGTTTGGGTAGTGGGTGGGGTCTCCTCGATGCAGCTGGGCTGCCCTGATCCGGGAGGTGAGTTGCAGATGATGTCAATGATGTCTTGGAGGGCTTGGGTTTCGATGCTGGGGGTGTCCTCCTCGTCATCAGTGAAGAGTGGCTGGGACTGCTCTGCAGGAGGTGTTGACGGTGCCCCTGCAATGTGAAGGGGAGATGGTGCATTACAATGTGTCCGAATGTATGTAGCCGCATGGTACAGGTTCACATTCAGACAGCATGGCATTGTACATTGTGACAGTCTGTGGATGAGGGCCATGATTCAGAGTCATTGTGGGTGTGCACTGTGCTCTGCTTGATTGTGCATGTGTGCCATTGTGGCCATCTCCACCCGTCACCCCAGTACCCGGTGGTCACTCACCCTGTTGCGGGTGTGTTGTGTCCTGCCGAGCAGTGTCTGGTCCCCCGACTCCTGCCACAGTCTCCACACTGATGACTGTCGACACCAGCTCCTCCATGTCATCCAGCTCCAGCTGTGGTGCTGGGCTCCCACCTCGTCTGCATTGCTGCCTTCTGGTTGCCTGCGAGTTTCTCCTTGGTCTTGCGCTTGATGTCAATCCATCGCCTCTTGACCTCGTCCATTGACCTCTTGTGCTCTCTGACGGCATTCACCTTGTCCACGATGTCCCGCCATATTCCATTTTTGGTGCCCAATGACACGTTGGAGGTGACGAACAGTTGTTGATGGTGTTCCATCACCTCCGTGACCAGGATCCTATTCTCCTGCGGACTGAACTTCGTCTTCGTCTTCTTCTTGTCCTTGCCCTTCCCTGTCCCCGAGGTCCCAGGCTGGTCGTCCGGGGTGCTTGTGGGGTTGCGCTCGTCCTCTGCGCCTGCTCCGGCTGCCTCCATGGTGCTTGGGTGTTGGTCATTTTGTGTTTGTCTGTTTTTTCTACTTTTATAGTGGTTTTTCCCGCCTGCCATGTGTGTATTGCAGGCCTGGCGCTGCTTATCGCTGATTTCCTCATCGCGCTTTGGCCCATCGCATGTTTTTTCGCGTTGAGGTTTGTGTTTTTATCACGGTCACAGTTGTTGTATCGCGGACATTGTCCGCGTTTTCGGGGGACTATCGCATGGTACCGCCGTGTTGTGAATTCCACGTTAACACAGGGTTCTTTTCCCGCGATAGGCTGCGATGTGTAAAGTTGCGTTAACATTTTTTGGAGATGTTTAGCACACGTTCTTGTGAATATCCCCCTAAGTGTTTTAATCAGATCGGGCCCTAAGACAGTGAAAATGGTTTTATAGAACTCAAGAGGAATTTGGTCAGGTCCCACTGCCTGGCCAGAAGGGAGGCCATTCAGTGCGCTATATAATTCTTCCTCTGAAAAGCAAGTCTCCAAAGTTTCTGCATCATCAGAAGTGAATTGTTCTAATTGAACACCTTCAAGATATTCTTTGATTGAGTTCTGATCAACATTCTGTTCCTCCTGGTATAATTTCCTATAATATTTATAGAATTCATCCCGTATGCCTGAAGAGTCTGTCACTAGATTTCCCTTCATCTTTGATCTCATGGATTTCTCCCATCACCCTTTTTTGCCTTGAACGTACTGCCAGCATTTGTCCTACACGTTCATTGAGCTCATAGCACCCCTGTCGCCATACTAGAAATTTCGCCGCTGCCTTGGAGGCCGAGATATCCCCAATTTCTGCTTTGGTTAAGGCGAGTTTATATGTTATGTTTCTAGGGGTGTTCCCAAAGCTATAGCTCTTATCAGTTCTTCTTCAATGCCTACCAAAGCTTCATATAATGTTTCTATCTGCCCAAGTTCATTCTTCCAATATTGCACGCTATAGCTAAGTGTTTACCCCCTTATCCCTAAAGAAACATAAGAGGGCCCCTGAAACAGATTACTAGGGAGAGCAGGGGAAATACAGTAGCCAACAACACGTACAATCTCCCTATTTATAACTTTCAAAAGGGTAGTATATCCACAGATTTACATGTCCCAAAGACAAGTAGTTTTTTCTAAAATATAAAGTTTATTAAATTTTCTAATACAGTATAAGGCATTAATATAAATAACACGTAAGGATCACATAAAAAGTGAAATCATCTTAGAAGCCACCAAAGTGGACATCAATAGTTATGGAGCCCCATAATCATGATCAATAGACAATGTGCAATTACAAACTTCAAAACAGAACACAAACATAAAACAACAAGTCAGGTACATGCAAAAATCACAGAGCAAAAAATAATAATATCATACACAAAATATACAATACAAATATTTACAAGAACACAGGAAATGCGCTGACGCGCGTTTCGGATGTGAATTTGTTTTTGACAATTCCTTCATCAGGGCGCTGAAAAATCAAGTAAGGTGGTGGCCAACAGCCATCCTGGATACAAGCACTATTCCTCAATGTGCAATAAGAGGGGCTCAATAAAAATACATACGTCTGTAAGGACAACAAGAAATAAAGAAGTAATGGCAAAACAACATCACTGGTATATAATATAACGGAGCATGCTAGAGACGACTAAAGAAGTAAAGATAAGAAAAGGTACACCAAAGTGTATGGTGAGGAGCAACAGCCATAATTAGAAGTGACCCAATAACCGTGTGGAACAGACCAAGAGTAGTGCAAGTATGGAGTAGTCAGAAAAAATATAACTAAGTTCCCAGGAACAGTAAAGAAAAAGGTGAAAAGAATGATAATGGAACCACATACTTAATGGTAGTGATGTCATCTGGTAACAGAAAATGATGAAACTGTTACAGGTCAATGACGATGGCACCTCTCCCCACGTAATGGAGTGCTAAGGGTAGCTATGCTGCTAAACACAAAAATGCACAGGAATTGCCATGAGATAAAGCAGCAAACTAAGGGGGGACCTATCCTTGCTAAAGAGATAAATAGCAATGCAGCAACGTGACTAGTCACAGACTCCCTCTCAACGTAAGAGGATGTTCCAAACATAGCACACCATGAGTATAAGGAAATGTCAACATATATCCCAATGACTAAGGGAATGCTTACCCTTATAGTAGAAGAAGCGGACCAACATGAAAAGGGGTCCGCGGTTAGCGATACCGATTTAAGGAAGCCAGAATAGCAAAAACCTAGACAGGCAGAATCAGAACACAATAGTGAGAAATAAGGCAGGAACCGTGTAGCCTGCTAAAGAGATAAGATTCCCTAAAGCTGACTTACTCAAATGGCGCAGTGCAGGCTACACCACGGAGAGGGCTGAGTGCCAATAGAAAGTGAGGCCACTCGTAAAACATGGAATACAGAGCTGCTCAATGAATAGTGGGGAGCTCTAAAATGAAAACAGAAATACAGCAAGTATTAAAGAGCTCCCAGCTCAAACGGAACGGAGCACATAGGGGGACAGGACTTAAAAGCGCTTTTCCTACGCTTACCAGAGAGGTCGGCTCCTCCTTCAAACGAATAAATCACGGCGGTGGGCTATGCTGTCCTCACGGCAGAGTGTGGCCAAGAAGGTTCCCAGGGTAAATATAAGCACAGCAGCCGGTCGCGCGTACGCGGTTGCGTCGAGAATGAGCAGCACCTGGGCTGCTAGAACATAGAACGTTCAAAGGCCTCCGAACGGGGACTTGCGGGCGCCATATTGAATTGAAAGATCGGTCAACTACGGGCGCCATGTTAGTGTCAGTATCGGCCCACAACAAAGAAAAATTTAAGGACACGGTGGCAGAACCAGATATTTAAAACAAATACTGTGAACTGGGTAATGAAGCTGGTAGAGCAGCAACAAAGGGGAAAGACCTCCAGAATAGTAATAGACCGAATACTCTATGTAATGGGGCGGACGCCATGATGAATAGAAATAACGGTCGTCTGCGGGCACCATGTTAGAATTAGTATAGGCCCCACAGCAATGGAGGCGAAGAGCATAAAAGGACATGATGTGAAAGACAGATACCTTAACTGTCTGATAGTACTGGTAAAAGAGAACCACGGAGTAAGAACTCCAGAGACAAAAATATAAAAAAGGATAAGTGCATACACTGTAAAGGAGGGGGATACTGAAAATAGGGCACATATCAATAAAAATAAATTAAAGCTCACTGAACGAGTAGGAGTGACAAGGGTCGGTAGAAAGACTAAGCCAAAGGTAGATGAAGGAAGAATTTACAATAAAGCATTCTCCCATGGTAGGTGTTCATTAAGGCCTTTGACGGCCGTCTGAAGTGTATAAATCCAGAACACTTCTCTTTTACGTCTGAGGCCATCAGAGTTGCCATCCTTGGGATGTGGATCTTCTCCAAGATCATCCATTTGAGATCCTTTTCAGAGTGGTCAGATTCGTACCAATGCGCAACCAAAGGAGCACCTCTCCTTTTGTTTTTGATAGCGGATTTGTGCTCACTAAGCCTGGTTCTGAATTCTCTGCTTGTTTCACCGACATATCCCTGCTTGCAGGGACACAGAATGAGGTATATGACATTAGAGGATGTACAGTTGGCCATTTCTTTGGATTGAAATTTTTGCTTCCCCCATTCCAATTCTGCCGTAACGATAGCAAAGTTACACGCATGGCAGTTACCACATTTATGTTTACCACAGATAGGGTCCTTACCAGTGATGGATCTTTGTACAAATTGTCTATTTTCACAAAATGTAGATTTCACTAGAGAATTTCTTAGGTTCTTATTTCTGCGGAATGCAAAAGTATGTTTCGGAAGAGGATTCTCCTGCTTGTTGGAATTCAAGATATGCCACTGAGAGTTAATGATTTGGCGAAGCCTATTGTCACAATTGGAATGTCGGGTGACACAAACCAGTTTTGCATCGTCAGATTTGTGTTCATTTTGGAAGAGAGCCTCCCTGTTATAATATTTAGCCCTCTTATAGTCATCCCTGATAACTCTATGTGGGTAACCTCGATTGAGGAGTTTGTTTTTGAGTTGTTCAGCATGCAGATCAAAGTTACTGATGTTGGTACAATTTCTGCGTAACCACAGGAACTGACTGAAGGGTATGCTATCTTTCTGATGGCGGGGATGATAACTTCCATATTGGAGAAGGGTGTTTCTCGCCGTGGGCTTGGTATATAGAGAAATTTCTATAGTGTGGCCAATAGCTTGGATCCAGATGTCAAGAAATTCAATCTTTTCTTTGCTGATGTTAGGACTGAATTTGAGATGGGGTCACACAGATTAATCCATAGGATGAACTCAGTGAGTTGTTCTTCTGGACCACTCCATATAAAGAAAATATCGTCAATAAAACGGTGCCAGTGTCGGATGTTTTCATAAAATGGGGCGATTTCATTAAAGATAAACCGATCTTCGAACGCTCCCATATATAGATTGGCTACGTTAGGGGCGCAGGCCACGCCCATACTGACGCCCTGAATTTGTTTGTAGATCATGTTGTTGAATTCAAAAAAGTTCTCCTGCAATATAATGGCCAGACATTCTAAGATAAACAAGTTATAATTTTGACCATCACTTTTTTCAAGGGTACTTTTGACTGCTTCTAACGCTCATATTTGGTGAACATTAGTATATAGCACCTCGATGTCCATGGAAACTAGCATGTCAGTATTGGGATTGAATTTAATCCCTTCTATTTTACCAATGAGGTGGCCCGTATCTCTGATGTAACCCGGAAGGTCAGCTACCCGGGGTTTTAGAAAGACATCCACATATTTTGACAGCGGTTCGGTGAGAGACCCAATAGTAGATACAATGGGTCTATAAGGAGGATTAACCGTGTTTTTAAGAGTTTTGGGAATTCCATAAAGAACCGGAATTCTATTGAAGGATTTATTGAGGTATTCAAATTCTTGAATGCAAATAGAGCCACTGTCAAGAGCTCTCTGAGTGATCTTAAGTATCTCAGTTTGAATTCTCTGCTCAGGATATGTGTTAACTTTAAAATAATGTTCAGGAACATTCAACATATTCTGGATCTGTTCTTTATATTCAGCACTATCCAAGACTACAATGCCACCTCCCTTATCACTAGGTTTAATAGTGACCTCCTGATTAGATGACAGACTTTTGAGGGCATTATATTCCTCAAAGTTCAAATTGTAGGGAGGTTTAGCAACGTGTTGCATCATAGTTTGGATTTTGGCATACACAATATTCTCAAAGATGCCCACCTCAGGTCCTATCTCCTCAGGGGTGGGGGTGAACGTGGAGTTAGGGCGGAGACCTGTCTTGTTTACGTCTCCCGTGGGACTTCTATGTGTAAAGAATTTGTTGAGTCTGATCTTCCTAAAGAATGACTGAATATCTCGGGTCAATTCAAATTTATTGAGAAACGTGCTGGGGACAAAAGATAACCCCAGTGAGAGAAGTTTTAGGGAGTGTTCATCTAGTTCAGTTTTGGACAAATTAAAGATGGGAATGGGATCAATATGAGAGGGTGCTGTTATTCTCTCCAATATTGATTCCGTCTGGTCTGTAGATATTGTGGGGGATTCTCTGAATGTTGATATTGTCCTCTGTTCTGGGTTCTGAACCTAGTCCGTGGAGTCCCTCGTCGATTTCCTAAAAAATGATTGTTTCTGGTAGGACCTTCAAACGGTGCTCTCCTATTACTGTATCCGTCCAGGGAGATGGGGCCCCCCTCACCGTCCGATTCGGAGGTGTCCGAGAAGGTCAAGATATTCTTGTTGGACCAATCTCGGTAGTCCCTTTGGTTGGGTTGGTCCCTGGTGGCGTTGTAATATTGGGCTCCTAAGTAGGGATAAACTCTTTCCTCTGTAAAGTAGCGAATATCCTTTCTAAGCTTTTCTGTTTTTTTCTTTATGAGATAGTCACTAAAGGAATTAAGCTCTAGGTTAACCTCATCAAGTTTCTTTTTTGCATCCTCAACCGGATTGTTTTTCTTGAGAGTTTATTCTATCTCCGCAATTTCTTTGAGGAGAGTCTCCACAACTTCCCTGGCCGTCTCAATAATGAGCATCATAAGATCCCTAGAGCACCTGTTCGCAATAAGCGACCATCTTTCCAGAAATTTCCTGATTTCTACGAACAGGCCTGGTATGTTTCTTATTCTAAGCCCATTCGGAATAACGCCGGCTTTCAAGTATTGGACCATAAATTCAGCATGGGACTCTGTTCTCTTGGCTTTCTTTTTTAAATTAAGAAGTTTAAGCCATTCGTCATTATTGGTTTTAGTAATGGAAAAGGGACGGTCAGATGATGAACTTTGTCCCATGAGTCTAGAGAAATCCTCATCAGTGAATCCAAATGTTTTAATGCTGTCCATAGAAAAACCAAATGGGTGAAGGATAAGAAACAATAAAGTAAAACCAAAAGAAAGGAAGAAATAGAAGAGAGGGACTGAATACACTGTGATAAATACAATAACGAGGAACTGAAAGTGGATAGCCCAGAGTAGAAAAGTAAATAAAAGTGAAAAACAGAAAAGAATAGGCGAAAGAATAAAGTAGAAAGATCAGGAAAGAATACACAGTAAGTAAGGAAGCTCCGAAAATACAAGTACAAAATGACACACTAATAACCCTCACAGCAACGTGCTGGGAATATCGTAAAGAAACATAAGAGGGCCCCTGAAACAGATTACTAGGGAGAGCAGGGGAAATACAGTAGCCAACAACTCGTACAATCTCCCTATTTATAACTTTCAAAAGGGTAGTAATATCCACAGATTTACATGTCCCAAAGACAAGTAGTTTTTTCTAAAATATAAAGTTTATTAAATTTTCTAATACAGTATAAGGCATTAATATAAATAACACGTAAGGATCACATAAAAAGTGAAATTATCTTAGAAGCCACCAAAGTGGACATCAATAGTTATGATCAATAGACCAATAGACAATGTGCAATTACAAACTTCAAAACAGAACACAAACATAAAACAACAAGACAGGTACATACAAAAATCACAGAGCAAAAAATAGTATCATACACAAAATATTCAATACAAATATTTACAAGAACACAGGAAATGCGCCGACGCGCGTTTCGGAGATGATTTTTTTTTTTGCCAATTCCTTCATCAGGGCGCTGAAAAATCAAGTAAGGTGGTGGCCAACAGCCATCCTGGATACAAGCACTATTCCTCAATGTGCAATAAGAGTGGCTCAGGGCACCTCCTGGGACCTGTTTCAGGGCATCACCCTTCATCAGCCAGGCTAGCTTGAATCCAGTGGTATAGTGAGCAAGGGACCCACGTCTGGGCATACCCTTCCCACTTAGGGCGACATATGCAAAAGAAAAAATTGATGGATAGAATGCTGGACAATGCAAACACCCCCAGTCACAAGGATCTGGGTTAAATCCATCATTCTTTTGCTCACCACACCGCCCCAGTTTGGACCCAGCCATATGCAAATCAGTCTTGACCCTGTTCCTTGTGGGAACAGTCCAGCCCGAACTGCCAAGCCAGGTCCTCCCTGGACCGGAAACAAGCATCCTGGGACCGGTTTCAGGGCATCACCCTTCATCAGCCAGGCTAGTTTGAATCCAGTGGTGTAGTGAGCAAGGGACCCACGTCTGGGCATACCCTTCCCACTTAGGGCGACATATGCAAAAGAAACAATTGATGGACGGAATGCTGGACAATGCAAACATTCACCCCCAGTCACAAGGATCTGGGTTAAATCCATCATTCTTTTGCTCACCACACCACCCCAGTTTGGACCCAGCCATATGCAAATCAGTCTTGACCCTGTTCCTTGTGGGAACAGTCCAGCCCGAACTGCCAAGCCAGGTCCTCCCTGGACTGGAAACAAGCATCCTGAGACCGGTTTCAGGGCATCACTCTTCATCAGCCAGGCTAGCTTGAATCCAGTGCTGTAGTGAGCAAGGGACCCACATCTGGGCATACCCTTCCCACTTAGAGCGACATATGCAAAAGAAACAATTGATGGACGGAATGCTGGACAATGCAAACATTCACCCCCAGTCACAAGGATCTGGGTTAAATCCATCATTCTTTTGCTCACCACACCACCCCAGTTTGGACCCAGCCATATGCAAATCAGTCTTGACCCTGTTCCTTGTGGGAACAGTCCAGCCCGAACTGCCAAGCCAGGTCCTCCCTGGACCGGAAACAAGCATCCTGGGACCGGTTTCAGGGCATCACCCTTCATCAGCCAGGCTAGCTTGAATCCAGTGGTGTAGTGAGCAAGTGGCCTGGCAGTTCGGGCTGGACTGTTCCCATTGGGCGCAGGGTCAAGACTGATTTGCATATGGCTGCGTCCAAACTGGAATGGCATGGTGAGCAAAAAAACGATGGAGGCCCAGATCTCTGTACTGGTGTGAATGTATGACATTGTTTTGCATTCTGTCCATCAATTGTTCTTTTTGCAATTGTCACCCCGAGTGGGACGGGTATGCCCAGACGTGGGTCCCGTGCTCTCCATGCCACTGGAGTCAAGCTATCCTGGCTGATGAGGGCTCAAAGCCCGAAACCGGTCCTAGGATGCTTGTTTCCAGTCCAGGGCGGACCTGGCCTGGCAGTTCGGGCTGGACTGTTCTCATTGGGCGCAGGGTCAAGACTGATTTGCATATGGCTGGGTCCAAACTCGAATGGCATGGTGAGCAAAAAAACGATGGATTTAGGCCCAGATCTCTGTACTGGTGTGAATGTATGACATTGTTCTGCATTCTGTCCATCAATTGTTCTTTTTGCAATTGTCACCCCGAGTGGGACGGGTATGCCCAGACGTGGGTCCTGTGCTCTCCATGCCACTGGAGTCAAGCTATCCTGGCTGATGAGGGCTGAAAGCCCGAAACCGGTCCTAGGATGCTTGTTTCCAGTCCAGGGCGGACCTGGCCTGGCAGTTCGGGCTGGACTGTTCCCATTGTGCGCAGGGTCAAGACTGATTTGCATATGGCTGGGTCCAAACTGGAATGGCATGGTGAGCAAAAAACGATGGATTTAGGCCCAGATCTCTGTACTGGTGTGAATGTATGACATTGTTCTGCATTCTGTCCATCAATTGTTCTTTTTGCAATTGTCACCCCGAGTGGGACGGGTATGCCCAGACGTGGGTCCCGTGCTCTCCATGCCACAGGAGTCAAGCTATCCTGGCTGGTGAGGGCTGAAAGCCCGAAACCGGTCCTAGGATGCTTGTTTCCAGTCCAGGGAGGACCTGGCCTGGCAGTTCAGGCTGGACAGTTCACATTGGGCGCAGGGTCAAGACTGATTTGCATATGGCTGGGTCCAAACTGGAATGGCATGGTGAGCAAAAAAACGATGGATGTAGGCCCAGATCTATGTACTGGTGTGAATGTATGACATTGTTCTGCATTCTGTCCATCAATTGTTCTTTTTGCAATTGTCACCCCGAGTGGGACGGGTATGCCCAGACGTGGGTCCCGTGCTCTCCATGCCACTGGAGTCAAGCTATCCTGGCTGATGAGGCTGAAAGCCCAAAACCGGTCCTAGGATGCTTGTTTCCTGTCCAGGGCGGACCTGGCCTGGCAGTTCGGGCTGGACTGTTCCCATTGGGCGCAGGGTCAAGACTGATTTGCATATGGCTGGGTCCAAACTGGAATGGCATGGTGAGCAAAAAAACGATGGATTTAGGCCCAGATCTCTGTACTGGTGTGAATGTATGACATTGTTCTGCATTCTGTCCATCAATTGTTCTTTTTGCAATTGCCACCCCGAGTGGGACGGGTATGCCCAGACGTGGGTCCCGTGCTCTCCATGCCACTGGAGTCAAGCTATCCTGGCTGATGAGGGCTGAAAGCCTGAAACCGGTCCTAGGATGCTTGTTTCCAGTCCAGGGCGGACCTGGCCTGGCAGTTCGGGCTGGACTGTTCCCATTGGGTGCAGGGTCAAGACTGATTTGCATATGGCTGGGTCCAAACTGGAATGGCATGGTGAGCAAAAAAACGATGGATTTAGGCCCAGATCTCTGTACTGGTGTGAATGTATGACATTGTTCTGCATTCTGTCCATCAATTGTTCTTTTTGCAAGTACTTTGTGTGGGGCAGAGAAATACATGCTCCCGGAGTCATTGGGTTTCAGCAGAGGCCATATGTCTTCTAGCCCGTTATCTTGAGTTAATGATAGAAGGGCTCTGTAAACCTTTCTTTTCTGACCTTTATATTTACCACTATTTGCCCCCAGTATCCCACTCAAACGGTTAATATTCAGGTCCCCAAATAGTATACTTGGTGATGGCCATTATGCTAGCTCAGCATTCAAAAACTCCAAAATCTCAGGGTCATCACCAGTAGATCCGTACACTGAGCATATAGTGAAGGTATGTTTGTAGTAGCAACACTCGGCTAACACCCAGCGCCCTAGCTTATCAGCCTGAGATTTCTTGAATATTATGTCTCTCCTCCGAGATAAAATAGCAACGCCTCTCATCCTAGCTCCCTGTGTGGTATTAATAGTAAGATTATACCCCAGCTGTTTTATTAGTTTACTCCTTGTGCGCTCAATGTGAGTCTCTTGTAGACATACAATATCAGCTCAAAGCATTTTCAGATTTATTGCTACTTTTTGCCTCTTGCTACGATCATTCAGACCGCAGATATTTACCGTTGCAATTTGAATGCTCATCATCTATTGTTTATAAGAGACCTTACTGTAGACATAACCAACACACATTGTGTATTAACCCAGTTTCCTACGGAAATAACCATCTTCGCCTTACATTTCCAATTTCCGTGGTACACCTCATATACCCTTTTTACCCCCTGCCTTTCCTGCCGCCAAAACCCTCCCCAGCCCTTCCCTCCATCCCACTTCCCCCTCTCCTCTCCCCACCTCGCCCACCCCCGCCCCGATATGTGAGCAAATAGATCACCATTGACCTATGTGATGCCGCCTGCTCCACCCGCCTCGAGATACCCCTGTGACCCGGCCCCTAAGCAAAAAATGGTCAAAAAAGCCCCCCCCCAGTGATTAAAAAAAGATTTAGAATCTATATCATGAACAAGGGGTGTAACAATCCTCATCCTTTCTAGCCCAATCACCCCACTCTCCTCAATATTGATGTGACCATAGTCCTGCCCGCTCATGCTCACTCAGAACGTTAAGGTCCATTCTGTGCCTGTGTTGTTGGAGCGGCACCTTCTTTCATTTCCTGGAGCTCCCTCAAGAAGTATTGGGCCTTAATTTCTGATGTTCACATCCGCACCCTTCCGTTGCGTATAACCTTAAGTTGCGCCGGGTTTACTAGATACACTTCACAGCCTAGTGCCTGGAAAGATGATATTAGCTGGCATAGTCTCCACCTCCTTTCTACGGTAGTGTGGCAGAAATCCGGTTGTACAAAAAAGGTATGGCCATCAAAAGTGCGTTTAGCATCTGGCCTTGCTTTGTCTGATATAGCCTGCCGAAGGACAAAATTCCCAAAGAAGACCAGAACCGCCGTAGGACGTTCAGATTGCCCTGCCGCGTTGTTCTTCTTTTGAGTCAAGGGGAAACGATGTGCTCGCTGTACCTCGACATCCCAATTCCAGTGTGATAGTTTGGGGAAAGCACCCTTTAGAAGGCCTACAATAAATGTTCTCATATCGTTGCCCTCAATGTTCTCCACTAGCCCCAAGAATCTGAGATTATTTCGGCGTTGCTGATTCTCAAAGTCTTCGAGCTTCCACATTACGTCCGCTACCTGTTTGTCCTGCAGCTCCTTATGTATCTGTAGTTTCTCAACTTCTCCTTCCAGGGCTACTGTCCTTTCCTCACGTGGGTCACCCTTTCTCTCATTTCCGAACAGATTTTGCTCACTTTCCGGATTGACCCTTGAGGTTTTTTTGTGGCCTGGTGTGCTCTGCGATTTTCTTGTCGGGCTTCCCCTTCCATCTGCTTAAGTGTGGCATATACAAGACCTATCAAGGGCAGGATTTTCGGATCAATAGGATCAGTCTGAGATGTAATTTGATCGCCTATCTCCTCATTGTAGACCTGTCTGGTAGCAGAGTAGTCCCATCACTGTCTAGCCGTTGACCACTTGTTTTAGATCTAATCTTGTGTTTTTGAGTAGTTATTATTATTTTATGGTCCCTCATAACAAGAGAATCCTCTGACCCTGATTCTTCCTCCATAAGCCCCGGACTTGAGGTAGAGAGCTCAGATTGGTCTGTAAGGGAATAAAATCCCCCCCCCCCCAGATCTTGAGAGCCCATTGGATTCTTTAGCCAAGGTCCGGATAATATCCCCTGCATTGCTGCACCAACAAGAGGAGTATTTATAGCTGCATGTACTGAAAAGTTATTGCTTCTTACTAGTGACACTGCAAGGGGCTCCATTTCTGTCAATTCCAGGGTCTGGAGAATCTGGAGCTGCCAATAGCCTCTTCTGCAAGGTTGGGCACCGCTAACTCTGACTGCTGGTGCTCTGACTGGATTAAGTCCTCGTTACCTGAAGAATGCACAGAGAGCTGCTGTAGCCCTGTATCCAAGGGCTGAACGTGCTGAGCAGACTGGGCAGGCGGAGCGAGTGACTGGGCTCCACCCGATCTCTCTATGCCCGTCGAAGGCAGATGAAGCAGGGGAGGTGTTCTCACTCGGCGGTGGCGGTGGCTCAGAAGCAGTAGCATGGGAAAAGGCCTTACCAATGAGTGTCTGCCTTGCTCCGCACCGATCAGTAGTCATCCTGCACTGCCCGCCCCAGTTCTCTGCCCCGCTCTCCTTGATAGCACTGGTATCCGTCTCCTCTACCCTCCTAGTTGAATTACCATGCCGCAGATTGCCCATCCCTCGTCCTGTCGCAGCACCCGGTTAGGCTCCTGGTGCGGCTGCCTCTCTCGGGGCTTTTTTTTGGCACTCTGCTCGCCTTGGGGGCCATTACCGCAAACTGCACCAGCCTTCCTCGAGCGGCGCGCCGACAACAACAACAGCGGACGGCAACAAAAGTCTGAAATTCCAGCCGCCGCAAGCTCCGCTGTAGCCAGGAATCCGAAGATGTCATGAGGTAGGGATTCCTTTAACCATACTATAGCCTTATCGTCTTGCCTTGGAGCATATGCCTCGGGGCTGAGCACAGGGGCATCTCTTTCGCAGCGGTCAGTCAGCCGCCATCTTAGCTCCTGATGTCAGGACTTTCCATTGAGTACATGATGGACTACTTTCGCTGCCAGTCTTTCCTTGTTCTGCTAGCTCTCCCCCCAACATCCTACCCCCGAACTCTTTATTAAACACTGCTTCCCCCAGTGCCTACTTGCCCTCCACCGCAATTCACACTCCACCCTTTTCCACTGCTGTATCGGCAGTCGGACATCTTTGAATGATTTTTAAACCATTCTAAAATGGCCACCCATGCAGGCCTATGCATGCACTCCTATGCTTGCACTTGTTTGCATTAAGAAAAAGATTCTGGGATGACTGCCAGGAGTGCATACACATGTTTGTGTATGCATACACATGCACATGCATGCACATGCACGATGGCCATCCTAGGATGCTTTTTCTTAAGCTGTATATATAAAACATATCCATTCCAAGATAGCAGACTATGCATGGATACAACATGCGGGAATAAATAGAGTAATGCAAAGTCACTAGATATGCACCTATTTGCTTTGACAATCCTTGGTATGTTTACCACAGACGTATTTCAGGAAGACTATCAATCAATGTGAAATGAGGATAGGGTTTTCTAGGCAGAGTTGGGACAAAGTTGTGAAAAGTCTTTCATTCTAGTAGGCATCTCGTAACGCTGCTATAGATGAATTAAGCACACAGCATCCAATGTCCCAAATTCCACAAAGATATAAATATAAAGCTTAAAATGATTGCAGATTTGATTGTTTCCAGTCAAATTATATTTACAAGATAATTCATTAACTCTTTTCCCCTTAACTCTCACAGAAAAGGTGCCCTTCTCTGCACCCGACAAAGAGGCACTTGGGTGTCATTAAAATCTATGGGTGGCTCATTGCCAAGTACTGAAGGAGTTCGGGCTTAAACTCACCTCACTTTTATGATCCATACTCAAGTCATATGATCTACCACATTATTTCCCTAATTTCTGAGGTAGTACTTCACTCCACACTAGATTTTACATTCAAGTTTAGTGCAATACCCTCCACCACTTTACTTATTAAACTTTTAAATAAGAACATTAGAATGTTGAGAGCTCCATTGAAGACAAATGAATGGCTCAGGGTCAATAATGGCTGGTATATGCCTTCTGCTTCCACATTCCAATGTTTGCATTCCTACTCTTTTTTAACTTAGAAAGTTCTACACTCGATGAGCGGTATGTTCAAATAGCCCTTTGTCTCCAGCTATATCGTTCGTTATAAGCCTTGGCAGAGGGCTAATGTTATATTATAGTACCTAGTAATTCCGAATTACACAATCCTGTTTAGTAGCTACCTTGGACCGATTAATCACCTCTGCCTTACTTCAGCAGGAGGCTGTCCATTACTTATTTAAAGGCATGCCTTTACCACATACGTTTTGTTAATTAATTTCCATACCCTTTATTTTCTAACCACATACCTTTTTTATACAAAAAGGGTATGGTTCATTTTACCGTTTCTCGCAATCAAAGGAAGAAAACTTTGTGTTTTCTTTTGATGAATTCGCTAGCCATAAATGT